>VDFB02373365.1:18260540-18277638 GCA_007258455.2 Sequoia sempervirens | reverse complement strand
CTTGTCAATGCTACTACATTGAAAAGCTACTAAGGTACATCACTGTGAGATCCCATTTCTATGAGGCATTTTTCAAACAGCCCATTACCTTGTCACATTGACAAGCTAGTGAGCTCTCTAGCTTGTCAAAGCTCACATGAATTTTTTGATGGAATTCCTTAAAGAAATGTGGTCTCGTGGAATGACATGATTGCAAGATAGGCACAAAATGGAAGCATGGACAAGGCATGTGAATTGTTTGACAAAAATGTTTTGGTAGACATGTATGAAAAATGTGGTAGCATAGACAAGCTAGTGGGTTGTTTGAAAAAATTCCTCATAGAAATGGGGTCTCATGGTGATGTATAGCTTTTCAATGTGGTAGAATTGACAAGGTAGTGGGCTATTTGAAAAATTCCTCATTACAACTTGTCAATGCAGTAGAATTGGCAAGGTAGTGGGATTTTTGAAAAAATGCCTCACAGAAATGGGGGCTTATAGTGATGTACATCACCATGAGACCCCATTTCTATGAGGATTTGTTTCAAATAGCCCACTAGCTTGTCAAAGCTCACATGAATTTTTTGATGGAATGTCTTAAATAAATGTGGTCTCATGGAATGCCATGATTGAAAGATAGGCACAAAATGGAAGCATGGACAAGGCATGTGAATTGCTTGAAAAAAATGTTTTGGTAGACATGTGTGCAAAATATGGTAGCATAGACAAGCTAGTGAGCTCACTAGCTTGTCAATGCAGTAGAACTAACAAGCTAGTGGGCTATTTGAAAAAATTCCTCATAGAAATAGGGTCTCACATTGATGTACACCATGTGACCCCATTTCCATGAGGCATTTTTTTCAAACAGCCAGCTAGCTTGTCAATTCTACTGCATTGACAAGCAAGTGAGCTAGTGAGCTCACTACCTTGTAATGGAGACCTTGGAATGGGGTATGACATCTACCAAAACATGAAATGTAGTCTCATGAAATGTCATGATCGCAAAATAACCACAAAATGGATTTTTTAAAAGACATTACAAACTTTCACGAAGATACAATTGGCTCAAGAGTATAAATCTAAATTCCACAACTTTTGTCTCGACATCCTACCTTTGGAACAAGGTATCCAGGAATCAATCAAATAATTGAAAGAAAGGAGGATTGCTGGACAAAATGTTTAGGTAGACATGTATGGAAAATTTGGTAGCAAAGAAAGGGAAACTGGTTGTTTGAAAAAATGACTCAAAGAAATGTGGTCTCATGGCGATGTGAATTACCATGAGACCACATTTCTTTGAGGCATTTTTTCAAATAGTTGGTTGCCTCATCTATGTTGTTTGATACATGTTACCTCAAAATTTGAGCTTAGAAATTTTCAAATTTTGTGCATTCTCCTATATCCCCTACCAAATCACAAAAACAACTAATTATGAAAATATACAAGATCTGATGCAAATTATTTTTATGGGTATGATTGTATCCCTATTCTACCCAACTTGGCTGATCCTCATGCCAAAATACCTCACAGTTTGAAAAAAAATTAGTTTCACTTTTTCCTCCATGCCATTCACAAGTTGAACAAAAGTCTAATATCCTAGTGGTTGCAAGTTAAAAGAATTATGGGTTTTTCTCTACAACATCAGATTACCTTGCTATCAAAATTTTGTACAAAATGGTGTTGTGGTTTGAAAATTATAGAGTTATTCATCTCTAAGCCAAAGCACTATTTTAAAGTCCCAAGCTTTGACTTTTCATGGAGTTAAATTTTTTCTCTCAAAAGAGTAGGTGAATACATTGTTGTAGGAAATGATTTTATTTACCTCCTGTAAAGTTTTGAAGTTAGATTATTTAAAGGGATGATAGCTTTATTAAAGGATAAGTATTTACTATAGCCCAAAAGTCTTTATTCGAAAAAGTGAACTTTATAAATATTGTCAAAGGTTCTCTAAGTTATAAAACCTCACATTTGTCTGACTTCCAAGTTTCAAAGTTATGATATAGCATGACTACATGACTCCTTGTTATCATATATTTTGAGGTTTTCAGAACCTAAGCCTCTACTAGTATGACATATGTAAAAATAGACTCTTTGACCCTTGCCAGTACCTCCTCCCAGCCAGCATCAAAATGGAGCTTCAAACAGATTGTGGACATCCTCAAAGAATATTTTTTCAAGTATTATAGTTGTGAATGCTTTGATAGACGGGTATGAAAATGTGAAAACATAGACCTGGCTCCTAAGCTTTTGGCAGGCAGCTTCAAAGATGAATTGTAATGGTTGCAGGAAATTCACGGTATATATTTGTTGAAGGAGCTTTGGAAATTTTTAAACATTTGAAATTGGCAGATGTAAAGCCATAGAAAACACACAAATTTCTTTGCAGATTGTCCTCAAGATAGAATTTGTATGTGAGTGCTATAATACTAAGAAAATTGATTCACATCGAAAGGAATTACATTGAATTTTTTTCCAAACTTATCAATTGTCCTAAGTGGTGTATTCCTTGGGTCTCCTATGGTTGCAAGTGATTGATGGATGCACTTTTATTTATTCCCATAGTGGATGAACGTTGTATTACTGGCAAGCATTCTCCAAAATTAAGGAAACTTTTGAAGAGTTTCGGTATCCTGTGTGCACAGTCAACTATTGCCTCATGCAACAACTATCATATGACGCATGGCTGAATACTTCAAAGCATGGGGTATTTTAAGTTCTCTGAATGTGACTAGACAAGAAAATTTCACATATATAAGTGGAGGAAATTTGAGAAATACCTACAAGAAAGAGCAGAGGAAATTCATGGGTAGAATGTGCTGCCATATGATGTATCGGTAGTGCTCTATAAAAGGGTTCTACAAACAAAAAGAAATGATGTGGGCTTGAAAGAGCTAAACATATATTAGAAGATGTCCAAAGTCTTCAGCTCCAGTTTCCTGTAGAAAGGTCTTGGTTTCAAATATGAACAAGGATCTTTGGGTCCTAAAGGTAACATGTCAAATGATATATTAGAGGAAAAACCTTCAAGAAGGTGTCAAGATCATATTCCCTTATCTAAGCCTAGATCACACTTTCCACACATGCAAATAAGTATTATAGATAAAAAAAAATTCCATCTAGCCAAGGATATCTTCTTAACTTTGGATCTAGTTCCTGGACATACGCTTGAGTTTCTTCTCATAATTGCACCTGGTAAAAGATCCTATGTTTGGGCTGATGTTGCATTTAAACTTGCAAAGTTCCTTTGAAGGTCTATATTATGTGGCCAGCAGAGTCTTCTTACAATGCTCTTCATAAGCAAGCCATAGATGAATATCATGAAAATGAAATTTTGATAACACCACATCACTTGAGCTTATGATGTAAGAACGACTATTGTGAAGCAGCAATACTAATCTTGCCAGTGCGGAAAGTTCCAATGCTTTGTTATTATAAAGTGGCCAATGTATTATACACAAAATGACAGAAATGTTTTACACTCTAATTGGATTGGCTAGCTCTTCCATAGACGTATCTATACCTCTTCACAACAGTTGGCTCACTTGTTGAGTATGCATCAAGTAAAGGAATTATGTGCAATGGCACCTTAGCTCTTTCTAGTCTCCAGGTGCAGTAGCTTACAATGGAGCTCTGGTTAGTGGTAAACTATAGAATGCCAATGGTGAGCTCATTCAATCTACTTTTCTTACAACTCTTGCAAAGCATGTGGAAGACGTACCTAATTATTGGAATTGTTTGCAAAAGGATTGAGATTCTAAAGGGATCTCAAAATAGCTTGTTTTTTCCTTTTGAGTTGACACAGAAGATAACCAAAAAGTATAACAAAAAAAAGACAAGTGGTGCCATAAAAGTAGCTATGAGTTACGTGAAAAGTCACCTTTTTTATTTTGTAACTAATTTTAAAAGAAATATTGCAGAAAATTGAAGGCTAAAGAAGAGATAAGAGGGAGTTACTTTCTAAAGAAAAGGATTTTTTCAGTTCAGAAAAAGAATTTCGACAAGGAAAATCAAACTCAAGAAGCAGTTACAAAAGATAACAAAAAGAAGTTTCCCAGAAAGTTTTTATTTTTGAATGAGTTTCAAAAGAGAGATTATGGTTCTTTTAAAATTTCAATAAAAAAGAGATAATTACAGGAAGTTGAAAGGAAGAGGTTGACTGGTGAAAATTATAAATATGTAAATCTAAAAACAAAAGGGGATCTTTTTTTTCTATTCTGGGGAAGGGCAGAATAGTCTGTTTTTCTTTTCAACATAGTTTTATTGTATAGGGATGTTGAGTCTGTCAATTCACATTTTGAGCATTGAAGGAATAAAGGAGATATTTCTAAATCTTTGAATTTATTAATATTTTTCCTTTTGATTGCAATGAACTGTGGGTCTTTTTAATTATTCCTCAGTTTTTTCTATTATATCAAACTATGCATGCAATCATTTCTAAAACTTTGAATTCAAAATAAAATCATTTGTTGAAAGGTTCTACTGTTCTTTCTTTTTCTGAATATTATTAGTGGGTGTGAAATAGGTGGGCTTTGCATCATTTATTTTCATCCTCTTCATTTTAAGTTTAATCTCCGCATATACTTTCATGGTTATGGGTAGGTGTTAGTTACCTTTTCTACTTTTTGATTAAAAGCATACCCCGAGTTTTCATTCATTGCATATCTTAAGAGGGAGTTGTACCTCTAAAATTTAGAGGAAAGTTGTCAATCCAATGGCAACTTCTCCAATTGTTAGTGTTGTTTTTTCTTCTTTCCAGGCATTTTGAGTCATTTCCTACATTTATTTTCAAAGGACAAATCTGTCAGCTAACAATATAATGCTTTATTAGACATGCATGGAAAATTTGGTAGCATAGACAAGAAATCAACTATTTCGATAGAACTGTTTGTCAAAATGCCTCAATGAGATATGTCCTTGTAGACTACAATGATTGCAGGATATGCACAAAATGGATTTGTTGAAAAGGCTTTAGAAAATTTCAAGAAAATACAATTTCTAGGTGTAAAACCAAATTCCACTACATTTTCCAACATCCCCCATGCCTATACCAAAATGGAAGCTTTGGAAAGGGGTATGCACATCCATAGAAAAGGATTGAGAAATGATGTATTATATTACATACTTATAACTACTCTCATATATATGTGTATACTAAATGTGGAAGCATACACAAGGTAGGTCAATTAGTTTAACAAAATTCCTCAAAGAGATGTGGTTTAAAAATTAATTGGAAAGTGTAAAGAATTGTGTAGTTTAAAATGTGCCAAGAGGGGCTAAGGTTATAATGAAAAAAAAATGATGAACATGGAAAATTCATAATAATAAAATCAAAGCATTGTATTAAGCATTTATGATAAGGGATGATAAAGAAACATAATAGAATTAAGGAAAATATAAAGAAAATGTGTAAAGACTTAACATACCTAGTAAATGGAGATTCAAATGGAGGAGATCTACCCAATTATGTAGTCTTTGTTTCTTCTTACATCAAACTCCTCAACAATTTGAGTTTTTCACAAGCTTTTTTCCTTTTCAACATTCAATTGTATATCACTATTGAATAGAATTACTAACAACAATACAAATAACCAATGTATGATGTTAAATTACTACAATTAAATCACAATTAACATTGAAACACTACAAAAATTGAGATTTGAATTGATATATATCAAATTTGATGTGAAAAATCTATTATTTCCTCCTTCCTATGTTGGAAAACCATAAAAAGGTGGTGGAAAGTGTGAGGTAAGGGTGATTCGTTGCTCATGAGTCTCTTTGTTCTCAAGAGAATCCCAGGGAGTGAACTGCCCTTAAAGACCTCAATACTAGTTGAATGAAGAAATTGCAAAGAAACTATACATAGACTAATTATAATAAAATATTGGTTTAGAACCTAAGAGAGCCAAGCTTCTAGATTCCTACCTCTAAAGGGAGAGTTCTTGGCCAAAAGACTACAATGTAGAATCAAGACACCAGCGTGATGCGCTGGACTCTGAAAGATGCACTGGCATCCTAAGCAACAGAAAACTCAAAACTTAAGCAAGCAAACTAGAACTTCACCATCTAACATAGATCTGAGGTCTGTTCAATAGAATGACAAGATATAATATAGAAATTGAGAGAAAGCACAAGGAGAGCTAAGAGGGGACTTACAAATAGCTTGATCAATTGAATCCTTCCTCCATTTTAGCAACCGTTGAATGCTTGATAGAGAGCTTTGGCTGTTGGAGGGACCTCAATCCAACAAATCTTTGCTTGTAGAAGTGTTATTGTCAAGAGTAGGAGTTGAGAAGTGAAGTGAAGTTGAGAAGAAGAGTCTTGAATGAATGAGAGAACCCCCCAAAATGAGAGAAAAAGGGGTTTTTGTTGCATGCAAGGGCAGAAAGAGTCATTACACCTGAGAGTTAGAATTGCAAAGAAATGTGTTAAGAGCTAGTATATTCGATATTCCCCATTTCAAACTCAAAAAACCGCCAGGATGCTAGTGCACCACGTAGACGTATGTGTGTCACATAGGCACCGAAAACACTAGTTTTTGGGAAATGGGTTGACGGACTGTTGTTGCTTCACCATTGGACCACATGGAGTTGGAGTCGTGAAATTCTGACCCATGGGGTTTTTTCTATATATGTGTTTAGGTGTCATAAATGCTAGGAAAAGTGCTAAAATGTGAAATTTACTCTAGGTGCAATTTTGCGACATTACATTTTTCCCCCACTTTAGTGGGCTCGATTTTGGAAAAATTGGCCACACTAAAGTAGAAAAGAAAAATTCCACCCAAAAATTGAAGTTTTATAGATTTACATGCAAAAAAAGGTATTGTAGAGGTTGGAGAGGTCGAGCTAGCTAGTACTGAAGATGCCCCCAACAATCAAACTCGGTGAGGCATACAACGTTTGTCATGAAAAATTGCACAAAAAAAATTATTTTACAAAACTCAATTTTAGGTTAGTCCCAATAATCAAAAGAAGCTACAACATGGAGAAGAATGATCAAGAAGAAATTTGATGGTTTGGAAGAAAAATATGTTAAACAGGTGACTATATGCTTCCTTCTGATTTTTCCCCTAGCTAGGTGGGGTAAAATTAGGAGAAACCAGGGAGCCACAAACTCTAGGAAAATTTGGCCCCGAGGGCATTATATATACCTAGGTGGGCCCCTAGAAGGGTCATTTTCACTATTCATAACAAGGATTTTTTTTACTTTTATGAGAGAAAAATTAGAAAAATTCCAGGTAGACAAGAGTATGAGGCACCCAGGTTGGATCAAGTGTGAGCTGACGTAGATGAGGGCCTCAAGGTGGACCAGGTAGGCCTCAAAACCTCTCGATTTGTATGTTTTTGAGGACTTTTAGCTATTTTTAGGTCTTAAGCAGTGCAAGCATCCTGGATGCACGCATGCATCTTTTGCATGTGTTGGCATCTAGGATCGGTGTTGTTGTACCTAAGATGCACTATCGTCCCAATGCCATCAATGGTGGATCAGGACACTAGCATGGTGCATAGACGTCTGTGTGACACACACATGTCCCTTAATATTTTTAACTTTATCTTGACTCAAACTATTTTCCTTTCCTAGGACTACTCCAAAATCAGTAAGCATCCCAGTGGGAAAGTGCTTCACCTACTCAGAGGGAAAAGGGATTGTTTATTAGATGATGAGGTCACACACCTACAACACGTCAGTATCTAGCATGTGTACACTATGCTAGAGATGTACCATGACAGGATGTTGATGGCCTTGATGGAAAGGTGGGATGCCACCACATCAAGCTTCTAGTTACCAACTAGAGAGATGACTGTGACATTAGAGGATGTCTACCACATCCTCGGCCTTCCCATCCATGGTCGGCGGGTGGAGCTGGATTACATGCACTCAACACGAGATTGATTAGAGGTTGTTTTATACTGCTTTTCTGAACAGATGGTGGGGACAGGACTAGGCATATTTACCCCCAATGGTTGGAGCAAGCCCGGACCACTACACCCCTACTGTGTTTAGTCATGGTGGTCACCATGGCCACATGGATCACCATAGATGGAAAAGGTTCTCACCAACATGGGGGCTTCATCCACACTATTGGAGCATCATATGGTGATTGCATGGGGGTATAGCATGCTTGTACATTTGTATTAGAAGCTCGGAAGGTATGCCTATTATGAGTACCCGAGCCTCACTACATGTACACTCTTGTAGGTGTGGGATTTTGTACACATTACCTGCACGAGGCTAGAGGGCTATCCTCGAGTGTGGGATTATACGGTTCCCATGGCTCACTAGTATGAGATCATGCAGCTGTGGAGACATGGTGACATACAGTTTTGGTGGTTGTAGTATGACACATTGATGCCAGATCAAATTAGATGGAGACCCCACCAGTTGTTTTGATGGGTTAATGATAGCAGGTTCCTTTGGAACATGTAGTGTAACCATTTCATTCTAGGTCACATAGATTTTGTGATCATGCCATATTACTGGAGTCGGGTTATGCAATAGCATGGTTAGACTGAAACCATTCCCCATGTCATCCTCACATACACCTAAGCTATTCAGAGTGTTATGTGACTGGGTGACGATCTATTTCCTACCATAATAGATGTCATCCTTTTGGATGACAAGGCTGATGATCAAGATCTACTAGTGATGGGCATGGTGGATAATGTCAACATGGCTAGAGACTTTTTGGCATGGTAGGCAACTCATCATCCTACAACAGTGTTTCCAGTGAATTCCCCCATAGGGGATCTTGGACTATAGGGGGATGTTCCACCATAGTCACTAGGGCAGAGACAGAGGGTTCAAGATAGCTGGGGAGAGCAAGAGGAGTAGCAACAAGAAGTTCCTCAAGAAGAGCAGTAGGAGCAACAGAGGAGGTTAGAGTGGCGTCAACAAGGATGATGCGGTGACAGAGGATGTCCTCTCCTTCATCAGCCATCCTAGTCTCATCGGCGGCACCAACACTACCCCTCATCCCAACAACATCCCTAGCAGCATCAAGAGCAGCTCTTGATGCTAGTGGTGTGGTCCTAGTACTCCCCCTCCCCCTAATCCATTTCGGCAGCTAGGGGATCCAGGTATACCAGTCACATTACTCCATTTAATTTCAATACTATTAGTTTTCATCTCATGTATATGTATATTATGGTTTGGTTTTTCATATCTATACATCTCGTGGTACTGATATACATTTTATTTCTATGTTTGCAATGGATACATAGGGATGGATTGGGTTTTTCACCTAGTGCATATCAGAGGTGGCCCCTGTCAGTGCCTATCCAATGGGTAGTCCTAGACTCCTATCAGCCAACATTAGTGAGACATCACATCCATATTTTTGAGTTGATAGCCCACCTAAGGACTACCTATGAGGAGGGGTGGGTAGAGATAGTGCAGAGGATTGCAAATGCTACCACACTCCAAGGGTAGTGGGATCAATTGTTGGGGGAGTTGCGGACAGCCCTTCCAGAGAAAGATGCGGATGTGATGAGGGTTGATGGTATCAAGCAAGAACGTGATTCCCTACAAATCCATCTTGATGACCTCATAGAGCAGCCAACAACAGTGATCCTGGTAGGTGACCAATAGCTACAGCAAGAGCTCATCTAGGCCCACATGCAGATATGCTCCTTCCTAAGGGATATTAAGGGGATGTGTGCAGCAATTTCTATCTCATGCTCACACTGCACTCAATCCCTCTCCATTTTGCAACCTCGACCCTAGCCATAGCCATAGCCAGAGCCAAAGGGCTCTAGGATCCATATGCTCGGGGAATAGACAACCTTTTTTGTACATTATTTTTGTAGTTGTGACACATATTTTCTAGATCATTTTTATGTATAGGCACTATTACAAATATATAGCCACTCATTTTTTGATGACAATGGCACGATACATGTATATGACATTTTATATTTATATATACATGAGATACTAATTCTGACATTATGGAAATCTTTGTTTGATGTGTATGTTCCTCATTTTCATGTATGTCAATGTTATGGATTTTATATGGATAGATGTATGTTTAGATTAGATGATATCATGATTTAATGAACACACATGGATGTATGTTAATTAAATACAATGATGACCTAATTTCCTAAAAAGATGTAATGTAATGAATGCATATACAACATAGTAAAACACACGTATGTATGTCTCTCTCAAACACACACATGGGTGCCTCGTAACACAAAAAATTTCACAATGTGTTAATCAAGGAATGTCAACATACACAACACTATGACCCTTAAAGAGTGAACATTGTGCATATGACACATTAGACACTACGCATAGTATCAGTGAAGATGCATTGCATTAACAGTTTCTTTTAGAAGTGTCCCATCCATAGATAATAACTCATAAGCACTCGAGCCATACACAGAGATGACAATGTAAGGGCCTAACCAATTAGGACTAAATTTCCCCCTTTGATCAAGTGGCACATTTACATTTCCCTAATTCTCATAGAGAACCAGGTCACCTACCTTGAAAGTTCTAGGGAGTACACTTTGATTATATTGTCTAGATAACAAGTGTTGATAAGATTTAAGATGGTTGAGGGAATGTAATCGGTGCTCATCGAGCATCTCTAACTGATGCAAATGATTAGCTCAGTAAGTATCATCATCAATTAACCCCTTGAAGGAAACCCACAAAGACAGAATTTCCAACTCTAAAGGAATGATAGCTTTGGCAACATACACGAGGTTCTAAGGCATTGTTCTTGTTTCCTTATGAACACTTGTACGATAGGCCCACAAAGCATATGTTCATTAAACATGCCAATCCTTACCATGTTTTTTTACTGTTTTGTGAAGAATGATCTCAAAAGTCTTATTAGACGCTTTTGCTTGGCCATAATATTGAGGATAATATGGTGTAGAAATCTATGTTGAATGTGAAGGTTCTCTAGGAATTTCTTTACTTCCTTGTTCTTGAATGGTGTACCATTGTTAGAGACAAGTGTAGAAGGAAACCCAAAGCAAGCAATGATGTTGTTTAGAAGAAAGCTACAAATAGCTTCAACATTTATAGATCGAAGCGAGATGGTGTTGACCCACTTTGTGAAGTAATTTGTAGTAGTAATGATAAAGGTGTATCCTTTAGAAGGAGGTGAATATCTTTCCTATAATATTCAACCCCCATTTCATGAAAGGCCAAGGAGAGGTCTGGTTTTGTAACTCTTATGTAGGATCATAAATAAGATGGCTATGTTATTGACATTGCAAAAAAAATTTAACAAAATCAAAGTAATATTGTTCCATCGTTTTCCAAAAGTATCCCATGTGGATCAATTTTCGCACCAAGGATTTACCATCGAAGTGTCCACCCTCAAAACCTGAATGGGCTTCCTTAAGGGAAAGTTATATTTATGCTTTAGAGAGACATCGAGAAGCAAGCTATTGTAATATTTTTGATAGAGAACATTTGATAAGACAATGTAACGGGTTGAAAGCTTTCATATATGAGTGTGATCATTTTTTGTCGCATCACCAAGAAAGTTTCTAGTCTTCAAATAGTTGTAGATGTTAGAAAACCATTCTCTTGAGTATATGTGGGAACACATAAGAGCATCAGATTTAGGTTGATTAGAAATAGCATGAGACTAAAGGATCTGAACCACAAAGTGGTATTCTTTTATATCCTCGTCTAAAGGTACCAAGGAGGTGGAAATCACCATGGAATCCATATTTCAATTTTCTCTCCTAGGGACATTGTCTATTGTGAAGGAGGAGAATCAATTAAGCAAAAACAAAGAAAGGTCTCAATACTGAGACAACTAACTTTGCTTAGCCTAATAGATTCCCATAATCTAGTTCACAATAAGCTCAAAGTCATCATGTATATAGAGATGTTTTATCTTTATGTGATCACGACACACAAGCCAACAATGAGGGCTTCGTTATCAGTGATGGTGTTGGTGCAAGGGAAGTCCAATCAAAAGGAGAGGGACCGACTTACCTTCAAGTCAGATTAGAACCACGCTTACTCCTGAGCCACTCTGACATCTTGACCCATCGAAATACATCTTCCATATGAGATCATGATTGATCACAAAAATGTTCTCATCAGGGAATAAGTCCAAACCTAAGAAAGAGCGAGATGAAGGGGCATCTTCCAATTTATCAAAAACCGCTTGACCCTTTATCAATTTCTAAGTAACAAACTTATATAAAACTCAAAAAGAAACATTACCCACTTCGCTAACCTCCTAGCAAAGTCAGCACTAGAGAATAGATGCTTTAGAAGGTCACTTTTCATAATGACATGTGTTTTAGCATGAAGAAGATAGTTCCTTAGCTTCTACGTTGCAAAGATGAGAGCAAGAAATTGCTTCTCCATGGAGGAGTAACGAGTTTCATAATCAACCACGACATGACTAATGTATTAGACCACTCTTTCTTTCCTGGCATCATAATACTAAGCGAGAAAGGCCAGAAAAGTGTATGATGATGTGGAAAGGTAAATTATAAAGGATCTATACTGCATAGCTGACATTAATACGGGAGGATTCACCAAATAATTTTTTAATGACTCAATAGCTTTCTGGCACTCCTCATCCCATATAAAGTGAAGGTCATTTTTTGACAAATGAGTGAAAGGAAGGGTACAATCAGCCAATTGAGATATGAATCTATGAGTTGCCTAAATTTTCCCTTGTAAACTCTGCAAATCAGTAATGTTCCTAGGTGGAGGCATGTTAACAATTACATCGATCTTATTCATGTAAAATTCCATTCCATGATGAGAGATTATGAATCCAAAAAAATATCCTGTCTATGCCGAAGACACACTTGAGATTATTAAGCTTCATCTTATAGAGCTGAAGTCTTTCAAAAATAAGATGAAGGTTTCCTACGTGATCTTGGTGGGTTATGGATTTCACCAAGATATCACCAACGTAGTCTTCAAGAATTTTATGAATGAAGTCATGAAAAATTAAGGTTATTTGATGTTGGTAAGTTGCTCCTGCATTCTTTAAGCCAAAGGGCATGACCACATAACAGAAGGTTCCCCAAGGGGTAGTAAAGGTTTTCTTATACTGTTCTTCTGGATTAATACAAATCTTATTATAACCCAAGAAGACATCCATGAAAGACAACAA
The DNA here is from genome assembly GCA_007258455.2 of Sequoia sempervirens. Lineage (NCBI taxonomy): Eukaryota > Viridiplantae > Streptophyta > Pinopsida > Cupressales > Cupressaceae > Sequoia > Sequoia sempervirens. The sequence goes on along the minus strand of VDFB02373365.1, from coordinate 18,264,548 downwards.
GGCATAGCCTGCAATCAAATCTACAATCATATCAATATTAGGTAATGGAAAATCATCCTTAAGAGAGGCCTTATTAAGATCATGAAATTCAATGCATATACAAATATGACCATCAGGTTTACTAACAATGATGATATTCAAGATCCAAGGTGAGTAGTTGATTGGATGGATAAAGCCTACTTTTAACAGCTTCTCTATCTCAATCTTAACCAACAATGCAACCTTGGGATTAATCTTTCAGATTTTTTTCTTAACCAGCTTGGCATCAGGACAAAGGACAATATTGTGAACCACTATAGACTCATCAATACCAAGCATGTCCTCATATGACCAAGCAAAGATATCAAAATGTGATTGCAAAAGGTTGAAGTGCTCTTTAGCTTCCTTAGAAGAAAGACACTTCTCGATCTTAGTCACCTTTTCGGAAGATTTAGGATCCATAAAGACTTCAATAGTATCCCCTTTGAGGAGAGGACTATGGTCTTCAGGATGCAATAGTGGAACACCGTTGTCAAAATTATCTAGAGGCTCCTCCTCATCAACATTCAGGATAGATTATTTGAAATATGCATGTTTGCTCAAGCAATAGGGGAATCATCTCTTATAGTGAAAAGGAGGCAAAGAGGAGTAGACACCTAATAATTTCTCCAGTGATTCATCTAAAGAGAAAAAATCTAAGTGGAATTCTTTGGCCTGTGCTCCATCCTCTATTAATTCAGGATTGACCAGACTAAGTGGTTCAACCAAAATCATGTTAACACTCCACCAAGGTTTTTGCTTAGATTGTTCAATAGAACATCCCAAGCCTAGCTAACGCTTACAAGGATTAAATTGGATAGGGACCTGAATTTCTTGCTCAATACGTTCAAGGAATTTTTTACCATAGCCATATTGAGAAGCGAGTCTATATCCAAAACCATAGTGTGCTTGCAAAACTTCAGAAAGCAATGGTTCCACTTTAGAGAACGCCGTTCCACCAGTCAATATTGAATGCATCTATAAGAGCACAACCATATCCCTCACTCGATTCACAAAGATTAACCTCCTTAGTAAGATCATCCTTCTTGGTAGGGGAATGAATAGATTCCTGAATAGGATCACAACTTTCCTTCTCAATGGGAGTTTTATCCTCTTCCTTATCAGAGTTATTTGAGGTTATCGATTAAATGAGCGGGATTAACTTTGTATTCTCCAATAAAGAACTCAAAGAATTCCAAGGATCCTCAATCATCACCAAGGAACGCATTAGGTTTAAAAGAAGTAGACGGGGAGAACTTAGGACTTTCTAATTTAGGTCATTCTTCTCTAGTAGCATTCACTTTGAGGACAACCTCCATAGAGGGTATTACCAAGGAACATGTCATCACATCAAAAGTTAGGGATGGAATACAATTCTTGAGAGTGGAGACAACCAAAGCCCAACCAATAGCCACTAATTCACAAAGGTGAGTAGATTCTAGGTCAACTTTGATTGTGACCACTCAATTATTTACAAAAAAAATTAGAGAACGATGTAGAGTGGAAGTAACAACACCCATAGCATGAATCTAGGGTCTCCCCAGAAGAATATTATAAGGTAAGGGGTCATGCATCACATAAATCAAGGTGGGAAAGGTAATGAGGCCTAACCAAAAAGGCAATATTATTGTGCCTAGAGCTTGTTGGCCAACATTATCAAACCAAGGAATATACAAAGAAGAAGGAGCTAAAGAAGAAGAATCAACTTTAATCTTGGGTAGTAGATCTATACCACAAACGTTGAGAGCCAAATCAGTGTCAACAATGGTATGTATAATACCAATAATATTAACATTAGCTATAATCATTAAAGGATCTGCTTGCTTCTGCACATCTAGAGGTGAGAGTTCCTATGGATAAAATGTGATATTCAGTGAATCCACAAAAATATGAGCCATCAACGCATTAACATCCATTGGCCTCACAAAGCCGAGAAAGAGGATCTTTTGCAAGGCTTCCTAAAGCATGCCTTGGTAAATTGGAGCGGTCTGAAGCAAATCCCAAAGTGAGATCTTAGCTAGAGTAATGCGAAGTTTCTTGACAAGATCATAATCACCTAGTGCTTTAGTCATAAGTTAAGGTGTTGAAGGAAGACTCAGTTGAGGTGGTAAAGAAGTAGGAATTTGAGTAGGTTGAGGTGCAGGAATAGAAGGTTGTTGATCCAAATTTTGTTTGTTTCTTCTTGTATTATATGTGTGCCCAACAACATTATAAGAGGTATATTTTGTAGCTTTAATGAACCTTGAATATAAATCTGGTGAATCATCATGATATGAAATTTCACAAATAGAATGAATCCTCTTAAGAGAGGTGCTAGCTAGAGTCAAGTAAACAATGGCTCTTAAGATTTGGGGAAGTTGTGGAAACTACAATAGCATTCACTGACTCTTCAGCTTGTGAAGAAGTAGATTGCTTGAAATATCTATGGGTAGAGGAAGATGCTTCTAATAAATCATTAGAGAATCATCGAACATATCAAAATCTTCCTTAGAGAGAATTATTGTAAACACTAAAATATTGTAGAAAAAGATCTGACATGTTTCACATCAGGTTCACCAAAATGTGAGATAAGAGGGATTCCCTTCTCACGAGTCTCTTCATTCTCAAGAGAATCCTAGGGAGCGAACTAGCCTTAACCACCTCAATACTAGTTGAATGAAGAAATTGCAAAAAAAATATACATAGACTAATTATCATAAAATACTACTTCAAAAATTGAGATAGCCAAACTTCTAGATTCCTACCTCTGAAGGGAGAGTTCTTGACCAAAAGACTATAGCACAAAATTAGGATGCCAATGTGCCACATTGGAGTTCAAAAGACGCACTAGCATCCTAAGCAATAGAAAACTTAAAAATTAAGCAGGCAGACTAGAACTTCGCTAACACAGATCTGAGGTCTTTTCAATAGAATGACAAGATAGAAAATAGAAACTAAGAGAAATCACAAGGAGAGCTAAGAGGGGACTTACAAATAGTATGATCGATCAAATCCTTTCTCCAAGCTCTGTTTTAGAAACCATTGAATTCTTGCTAGAGAGCTTTGGATGTTGAAGGGAGTTCAGTCTGAAAGTGCTTCACTTGTAGAAGTGTTATTTCCAAGAGTAGAAAGAGCTAAGAAGTGAAGTAAAGTTGAGAAGAAGAGTCTTGAATGAATGAGAGAACCCCCCAAAATGAGAGAAAAAGGGGGTTTTGTTGCATGCAAGGGCAGAAAGAGTTGTTACACCCAAGATCCTAACTTGAAAAGATGTGTCAAGAACTAGGATTCAAGATTCCCCATTTCAAACTTAGAAAACCTCCAAGACGCTAGCACGTCGCATACACGTCCATGCACCACGTAGGCATCCAAAATGCTAGTTTTTTAGGAAATGGGTTGACAGACCATTGTTGCTTCACCATTGGACCATATGGAGTTGGAATCATGAAATTCTAACCCATTCGGTTTTTTTCATAAATGTTAGGAAAAGTGCTAAAATGTGAAATTTCACCTAGGTGCAATTTTGTGACATTACAAAAAGTTCATGCAATTGTGGTAGAATGTGAAAAAAATTCATTTGCACTTCTCGATAGCATCAAAAAGCATCTTTTTGTTTGAACATATGCATAACTAAGAGAATGACAAAGCATGTGGGCCTAGATCATGGTTGTGTTAACTTTATAACCATTTTTAGAGCAAGCCAAAATGCACTCACATTATAACGCACTTGTATTATAATGTGGCGCATTTCGGCTTGTTATTCAAAAAAGTTATATCTCAACTTCTTCAAAACATGGTCGCATTATGGAAAAGTTGATTTTCCAAAGGTTTCCTCTCTCTCTCTCCTTATCCATCTAGGTCTCTCACTTAACCATAAACCCTATACCTAAACCCTCAACCCTAGTCACTATGCCTTAAACCCTAATCCATCAACCCTATACCCTTAAACCCTTAATACCTCAACCCTTAAACCCTAAACCCTAATCAATTTTTCTCTCTCTAGTATCTCCCTCC
>VDFB02373365.1:18207169-18260520 GCA_007258455.2 Sequoia sempervirens | reverse complement strand
TTAATCCCTAAAACCTAACACGTCAACCCTCAACCCTTAAACCCTGAACCCTCAACCCTTAATTCCTCAACCCTAATCCCTCAACCCTATACCCTCAACCCTCTACCCTCAACCCAATACCCTAAACCATCTACCCTATACATTGGATCCTCAACCCTCATCTATCTTTTTCCTTCCCTCCTCTTCTCTTATTTTCTCTATCTCACTTCTCCCTCCATCTCTACCATAATCCCTAAACCTTAAACCCTCAACCCTTAATCCCTCAACCCTAAACCATCAACCCTCACCCCTTAAACCCTAAACCCTCAACCCTTACCTCTTTAACCATAAACCCTCAACCCCTATACCCTCTACCCTAAACATTGGACCCTCAGCCCTAATCCATCAACCCTATACACCAAATCCTCTACCCTCAACCCAATACCCTAACCCTATACCCTATACCCTCAAGCCTATACATTGGATCCTCAACCCTCTACCCTATACATTGGATCCTCAACCCTCATCTATCTTTATCCTTCCCTCCTCTTTTCTCATTCTCTCTATCTCACTTATCCCTCCATCCATCCCTCTCTACCCTAATCCCTCAACCCTATACCTTCAACCCTTAAACCATTAAACCCTCAACCCTTAAACCATCTACCCTCAAACAAATACCCTAAACCATCAACCCTCACCCCTTAATCCCTCAACCCTTAAACCCTAAATCCTATACCCTCAACCCTTACACCCTTAAACCCTTACACCCTTAATCATCAACCCTTAAACCCTAAACCATTAAACACTCTACTCTCTACCCTCAACCCAATACCCTCTACCCTCAACCCTAATCCCTCAATCCCAAACCATCAACCCTTAAACCCATAAACTCTCTACCATAAAACCTCAACCCTCAACCCTCAACCCTCAACCCTTAATCCGTCAACCCTAATCCGTCAACCCTTAAACCCTCAACCCTATACATTAAACCATGAACCCTCAATTATCAACCCTCTACCTCATACATTGGATCCTCAACCAGAATACCTCAACCATATACCCTAAAACCTATATACTTAACCCTATAACATCAATCCTCAACCCTAAACCCTTAAACCCTCAACCTCATCACTTAACTCTTAAACCCTTAAATGCTTAAACCCTCAACCCTCTACCCTATACATTAGACCCTCAACCCTATACTATAAAACCCTATCCTCTCTCTCTATATATATCTCACCTCACTCCCTTTGTCTCTCCTACACTCTAATTTTCTCTATCTACCCTCTCCCTCTTTCTACGTACTACTTGCTTAATCTCTCTCTCTCTCTCTCCTTCCTTAAAACCTTAAACCCTCAACCATCAACCCTTAATCCCTCAACCCCTAAACCCTAAACCCTAAACCCTCATCTCTCAACCCTTAAACCTTTAAAACCTCAACCCTTAAACCTCCCAACCCTAAACCATTAATCCCTCAACCTCTACCCTCAATCCAATAATTCTAAACCCTCAACCCTCTACTCCTATAAATTAGATTATCAACCCCATCTCTCCTTGCTCCTCTCTCTTCTCTCCTCTCTGTCTATCTAACTTCTCCTCCATCCTCCCTCCCCCTATACCCTAATCCCCCTCTCAACCCTATACCTCAACTCTTAAAACACTCCTAAACCCCAACCCTAAAACCTAAACCCTAAACCCTCTACACTCAACCCAATACACTAAACCCTCAATCACAATCCCTCAAACCTAAGCCCTCAACCCTTAAACCCTTAAACCATCTATCCTCAACCCTTAAGCCCTCAACCCTAATCCCTCTCAACCCTCAAACCCTAAACCCTAAACCCTATACCCCCAATACTCTACCCTCAACCCAATACCCTAAACCGTCAACCCTATACCCTCAATTCTGAACCCTCTACCCTCTACATTGGATCCTCAATCATCATCTATCTTTTTTCTTCCCTCCTCTTTTCTCCTCTCTATCTCACTTCTCCCTCCATCCATCCCTCCATATCTACCCTAATTCCTAAACCCTATACCCTCAACCCTTAAACCCTTAAACCCTCAACCCTCAACCCTCAACCCTTAAGCCCTAAACCCTTAAACCCTCTACCCTCTACCCAATACCCTAAACCCTAATCCTTCAACCCAATATCATAAAACCTTAAACTCTCTACCCTAAATCCTCAATCCTCAACCCTTAATCCCTCAACCCTTAAACTATAAACCCTCAAACCTTAATCCCTCAACCCTCAATCCATAAACCCTCAACCCTTAACACTTAATTCCTCAACCCTAATCCCTCAAACATCAACCCTTAAACCTAATCCTCAACCTCAACCCTCAACCCTAAAACCCTAATCCCTCAAACCCTAAACCTTAAACCCCCACCCCATACATTAAACCCTAAAACCCTCACCTTAACCTCACCCCATACATTGATCCTCAACCATAATCCCTCAACCCTATACCTCAACCTTTGACCTCAATCCCCCTCAACCCTAAACCATTAAACCTCAACCCCATCCCTCAACTCTTAAAACCCTAAACCCTAAACCCTAACCTCCCTCAACCCTAAAACATTTGAACCTCAACCTCTACCATATACATTAAACCCTCTACCCCATACATTGTGACCCTCAAACCTCTATCCCTCTCTCCCTCCCTCCTCCCTTGCCTTCTCTAATTGTCTTGTATCTACCTCTCCCTCTTTTCTACATACCTCTCTCCCACCTTACCTAGATAAGTTCCTCTCACTCCAACCCTCTCTCTCCCACTCTCTCTCCCTCTCTCTCAAGTCTCTTCCTCCCACACCCTCTCCCTCTCTCAAGTATCTCTCTCTCACACACACACACTCCCTCTCACTCCCTCTCTCTCCCACTCCCTCTCTCTCTCCCTATCTCTCAATTCTCTCCCCCTCACCCTCTCACACTCTCAAGTCTCTCCCTCTAGAACCCTACCTACATAACTCTCTCTTTGTCTCCCTCTCTCTCTCCCCCACCCTCTCTCTCTCTCTCTCTCTTAAAATTCCCCCTCCCTCTAAATATATGCATACATACATACAAGCATACATACATACATACATACATACAAACATACACTAATACATACATACATAAAACCGTACATACATAAATACAAGTATACATACATACATACATACATACAAATATATACATACATACATACATACATACATACAAATATATATCCATACATTTAATAGACTACCATTTAAAAAAAAGAAAGACATAACAAAAGAGTGTTATAACACACTCATGTTATGTCTTGCTTAGGCAACTCCTAGGCACAAACACAAAAAACATGTCCAAACTATGAAATAACGTGAGCACATTATAACGCGCTCATGTTATTTATTTCTTTGGGAATCCCCAAGTCTTATGCTTGGTATTTGCTTTGGAATACCAATCCAAAGGCTTGGAGTAACTTACCAACGTCCAAAGATGTGTTTTTGCAAATTTTATAACATTTCACATAATCACATTAGTGCTAAGCATCAGGTTTGCACATGTTTCAAGGTTGAACAAATCAAACATCTAGGCAATGTTAGACTCTCTCTTAGCTATCTAACAATGTAATTTTTTCACTTTTTGACAATGTTAATCCTTTGATATTTAATTTCTTTCTTTTTTGTGTCTGTTTGTTGGCAAAAATTAGTGTTTGGTATTTTTTTCTTTATAAATTAATCGTTCATTGAAATTTCAAATAAATTACATTTTTAGAAACTAGACTCCATTCTACACATTAAAAAAAATGATTTTCAATTATTTTTCAAATTTTATAGGGGTAGCATAGCCAAAATTTTATCTTTCAGGAAGTGTCCACTTTGAAAATTAGTAAATAATCAAATATTCACTAAAAAATTATTAGAAAAAATGAGCATAAACTACATCCTGTTAACTATTTTCTCACCAAAGTGATTTTAAAAATATCAAAAAAAAGTTAACCTTTTGAGGGAGCCACAAAAGTTGCTATGTTATTTTTTTGACAAAAATATCACCAATTTATGTGGGTCTCTATTTTGAACCCCTCAATCTCTACCATTTTCTAAAAAAATAGTAATTTAGAAAGTAGTCTTGGAGCACTATGATCATTTTTTTTGTTGCATCTAAATTTTTTGAGTGTAACTATCCTCAATTTCACATCCAAGGTCAGTATTTCCTAATTTTTTTAAAAAAAGTAGCCACTTAAGACCCCTTTTTGGCCCCCCATATTTTTGCACTTACCCTAGGAAGATTTATAACTATTTATTGTGGCTAGGGAGTGGAATGGATAGGATGGACTCCACTCTTTCTAGATCAATGGCCAAACCATCTTTGGAAATAATGTGTCTGAGAAATTTTCCTTGGTTGGTGGTAAAGACATACTTGTTCAGATTCAAGGAAATACCATATTCCTTGCACTTCTTGAAGACCTATTCAAGGTGGCTAAAGTGATCACTTGCATGTTTTTAAAATATTATTATGTCATCCAAGTAGACTAGCACAAAAAAATTCAATACACCTTGAAACTCCATGTCTATGGCTCATTGCAAAGTGGCACCAATATTGGTTAACCCAAAAGGCATCTTGTAATAAGCATAGGTAACCAATTTGGTAGTGAATATCTTATGTTGATCATATTCTTACACTACAATTTTATTGTAGCCTGAGTAACCACCTAAGAAAGAGAATCTTTTTGAACCACTGACCCTTTCCAAAATTTACTCCATGGAGGGAAGAGGGTAATGATCCTTTAGAGAGGCTCTATTCAAGTCTCTGAAGTCAACGCAAAGCCTTATTTCCCATTATTCTTTCTGATAGGGACTAAGTTTTCCACCCATGAAGAATTTTTGATGGGAAACATGATCTTAGCCTCTATTAATTTAAATAACTCTTTCTTAATCATATTATCTATCTTAGGGTTGATAGGCCTTTGTTTCTATCTCACAGTTTTAGCATCTAGGTCTAACTCAATGGTGTGATGGGAAACGTTAGGATTAAAACCTTTTAAATCCTCATAGGTCCATGCAATCATATCATCATAAACCTGATATTTTTTAATGAAAGTTTCATTTTTAGTTTTAGAACATGTTGGATGTTGTGTTTGTGTTGCTGATATGTGGTTGTCATTGATGTCAACACTATTAGCCTTCAATACATCAAAAGTTGTATATGTCAAGGATATTGAGAAAATTGTTAAAAGAAGTGTTCCAAGTTCCCAGTGGAACTGTGAAGGTCATGAAGGTGTCTTGTTCTATACGTTGAAGTTAAATTTCTATGGATTAAAGGGTTTTTTGTTGAGTGTATCTAGTGCATCTACCGAAAGTTTCAGAGGTCCACGTGAAGATTTGATCATGCTATGAATAGTTGTGTTCTGACAGTATTTTTGTGGGTTATGTCAGTTTTCTTGAGTGAATTTTATGTGTTTTTGGTAATTTATGTTGTTTTCGATGTTTCTCTATTGGTTCTTGTTGTTTTTGGATGATCCTAGATCATGCTCTATTTTTGTGGTATGTCCACATTATTCGGTGTGCTCGTGGTTGAATATTTTTCTCTATGTATTTCGTTTTTCATGTTCTTGGCCAACATGATGGTGGTACTGTGTTGTGAATCTTCAAGGTGAAATTAATTGAAGTCTTTTGTGTTGGAGTTGTTAATTTGGGTCTCCACTATGTTGTGGCCAACCTTGGTGGATTCACATTGCAAATTTATTTGTAAATTTGGGCTGAAATATAAAATATGTTTTATATCTCTGGCCGACTAAGTTGTTGATGTAATCTCATGTTGTGGATATATAAGAGCAATTGTTTCATTAGTGTAAAGTGTGCTTAATGTGCTTGGTGTGCTCCTATGTGTGTATGCTTGAATATCATTCGATTGTAGAGCAGAGTGTGAAGAAGATTGAGCGAAGTGTGAAGACATTTGAGCAAAGAGTGAAGAAGGTTTTTTTTCATTAACTAGAATTGTAATCAGGCTTGTGTGGAAGCTATTTTCTCAGTTCACATTTTGGATGGTCTTAATCCAAACCTTTCTTTGGAAAGTGAGTCCTCTTTTGTATTTGAGCAGTGAGCTCTAGGAAGTGTGCCTGAATGCATGTGCATTCCCATTATTCTTATACTTTTAATAGGGTATAATAATGTGGACTAACCTCCATCATGGTTTTTTTCCTAACAGGGTTTCCACATAAAAATCTTGGTGTTCTCTGTGTTTCTAATGTGTTGATTGTTCATGGTTTATTATTCATTCATCAGATTTTAGATTAAGTTAAGAAAATTTTGCAAAAGTTTAAATATTTTGTGACAACTGATTCACCCCCCCCCCTCTTAGTTGTTTTTCCTTGTTTTTCCAACAATTGGTATCAGAGCAAGTTCCTTCGAAGAAGTTTAAAAACTTGAGGTTATCTGAGATGGCATCATACACGAAGGATAGTCCTAGATTTGATGGAACAAATTACTCATTGTGGAAAGCTAGGATGGAGTGTCATTTGAAGTGTATTGGTGAACATTTCTGGAAAATTACAAAGAACAGATATGCTATTCCTACAAGCGGTTCTTCCACTGTTGATGAGATCAAAGAAGCTGAGAATAATGTTTAGGCTATGGAATCTTTGTTGAGTGCTCTAATAGATTCAAAGATGACAAATGTGTTAGGTCTAAAGACAACTCATGAGATGTGGACAAAGCTGGAAAATTTGTATGAAGGAGATGTACATGTGAAGATGGCCAAGATATAGAGTTTGAAAGGTAAGTATGGAAATCTGAAGATGGGTGAAGATGAAAATATTTCTTCTTTTACGTAGAGAGTAAATGAACTAGTGATGGGTATTAGATGTGCTAGTGGTATTCTGGATGAGGAAGAAATTGTGGCTAAGGTGCTCAAATCATTACCTCCCTCCTGCAAACCAAAGGCTCATGCTATTGAAGAAACCAAATCATTGACGAATGTGAAAAGGGATACACTAATTAGTAAACTTGTTTCCTTTGAGTTGAGCGAATTTGGTGATTTTTTTCCTAAGACTAAAATTGCATTTAAGGCCACTTTATCTGGAAGAAACAAGCAAAGATATGATCTGGGAGAGAGTTCTAGAAAAAAATTCAAGTATGAAGAAAAAATGAAATAGCTTGAAGATGAAGAAAGAGAAGTAGAAGAGTTGAAAGCACTGGTTGTAAAGAAAGAAGGTAGAGGACAAGGTAAGTATAAAGGAAAGTTTCCTATCAAATGTTTTTCTTGCAGTAAAATAGGTCATTTTGCATCAAGGTGACTTGAAAGAGCTCCTAGATCTAAGCCTTACAAATCTAGATTCCAAAAGAAATGTTATTTTGTTGAAGGAGTGACTGATGATGAGTCTAATAAAGATAATGGCAATGAAGATTATTGGGTTTGTATTGCTATCAAGGAAAATAGTCATGTGGCTACTAAATCTGCTAAAGTTGAGAAAGCTCTTGCAGCCCAAATTGAAGAGAAGGATGAGTGGGTCATTGATAGCAGATGCTCACATCATATGACTAGTGACAAAAGAAAATTTATAAGTCTAGAGAAGTATGACGGTGGGGTTGTGAGATTTGGTGATAACAATGCTTGTGTGATTCATGGCAGAGGATCTATTTGTCTTGGTGGTAAGCATAACACTGATGATGTTCTCTATGTTGAAGGTTTGAAACATAACCTATTGAGTGTTGGACAGATGGTGGACAAGGGTTATGATCTTTAGTTCAAAGATAGAAGATGCAAGATATTTGGAAGTTCTCAAAATGTAATTGCTTCAGGTAAACAGACAAAAGGTAATATTTTTCACCATAATGCTACTAGTGAAAATTGTTTGATTACTCAAGTAGATGAAAGTTCATTATGGCATAGAATTCTATGTCATGTGAATTTTGATAACATTGTCAAAATAAGTTCCACTCAAGCAGTAAGAGATCTACCTAAGCTAGTGAAGCCTGCTAGCACAATTTGCAAGGAGTGTCAGATGGGAAAACAAACTAGATTTTCTTTTCAGAGAAAAAAACATAACTCAAATGGATTATTGGAGCTTGTGCATATTGATCTATGTGGTCCCTCCAGAGTGAGAAGTCTCCATGGTGAAAGGTACTTTATGTTGATTATTGATGATTACTCTAGAATGATATGTGTTGCTTTCTTAAGAGAAAAATGTGAAGCATTAGAAAATTTCAAAAGTTTCAAAGCTATAGTAGAAAATGAGAAAGGTATGAAAATCAAATGCTTAAGGTCAGACAGAGGTGGTGAGTTCACCTCCAGGGAGTTTAATTCTTTATGTGATGAGCATGGAATTAGAAGATAGTTATCTGCTCCTCGAACCCCTCATCATAATGGTGTTGTAGAGAGGAAGAATAGAACAATTCTAGATGATGCTAGAACAATGATGATTGAAGGAAATGTGCCTCACATCTATTGGAGTGAAGTTGTAAGAAATGTTGTGTACACTTTGAAACGGGTAAATGTGAATGGTAATTTTGGTAAGACTCATTTTAAACTATGGTTTGGTTATAAGCCTATTGTTAGGTATTTCAAGATCTTTGGAAGAAAATGATACATCAAGATAGATGATGTTATAGGAAATTTTGATGCAAGAAGAGATGAAGGAATCTTTCTAGGTTATTCTACTAGAAGCAAGGCCTACCAGTGCTACAACAGAAGAATGAGAAAAATGGTTGAGAGTGAAAATGTCAGAGTTGATGAGGATTCTTCTAAATCATATAGATATTGTGGATATGATTCAGAAGAAGAAAATCCAAACAAAGGGAAGAATGTTCAGATACAAAATCAACTTCAAATTGTGCCATATGCTCCATGTGTTCCTTTTGTTCTGGTAAGTCAAGATAATTAGGAAGCAGAGACAAGTGCAAGTGCAGAAGAAAAAAATAAAGGAATTAGAAGTTCAAGAGAATCCTATAACTTTGAGGTATGTAAAGCTAAATCATTTTGAAAATCAAATTATAGGAGACAAGAATAAAGGTGTGCAAACCAGAAGAAAGATTGCAGAAGATTATTGCTTGATATCCAAGATTGAACCTAAAGATTTCAATGAAGCTTGCAATGATGAACATTGGATGGAAGCTATGAAGGAAGAATTAATACAGATTGAAAATAATAATACATGGATACTTGTTCCTAGACCTAATGACAAGAATGCGATTCGTACTGAATGGGTCTTTCAAAATAAGCTGAATGAACAAGGTGAAGTGGTTCTAAATAAATCAAGATTGGTATGTAAAGGGTATTCACAAATGGAAGGTATTGATTTTGAGGAAACCTTTGCCCCTATTTCCAAAATTGAAGTTGTAAGGTTATTTCTTGCTTATGCTACATATAAGAACTATAAAGTCTATCAAATGGATATGAAGTCTGCTTTTTCTGAATGGTGAGCTAGAAGAAGAATTATATATTGAACAGTTGGATGGATATCAACTGACTGATGAGGAAAAAATGGTTTTCTGATTGAGAAAGCTCTATATGGACTCAAGCAAACCCCCAAAGCTTGGTATGCTAGACTAGACAAATACTTACTAAATCTTGGATTCAATAAAGGTGTTGTTGATAGCAACTTGTATTTCAAATTGGATCATAACAAAGAGTTAATTATTGAAGTATTTGTTGATGACATTATTTTTGGAGATGATAATCTATGCATGAAGTTTGCTGATGAAATGAAGAATGAATTTGAAATGAGTATGATTGGAGAGATGAAGTTATTTTTGGGATTGAAAGTTACTCAGTTAAACAAGAGGATCTTCATATCTCAATCCAAATATGTGAAAGAGTTGTTGAAGAAGTTTGGTATGAATGACTCAAAACCTATTGGTACTCCCATGGTAATCGGATGCAAATTAACATAGAATGATGATTCTCCTAAGGAAAATCAAACAAGGTACAGATCAATGATTGGTGGATTGATCTACTTAACATAGACTAGACTAGACATTATGAATGCTATGTGTATGGTTGCTAGATTTTAGGTTGATCCAAAAGAGTCTCATGTGACTGTTGTAAAGAGAATTTTAGATATTTGAAAGGAACAATTAATTTTGGATTTTGGTATCCTAAGGATGATTATCTTACTTTGAATGCATATATTAATGTGGATTGGGTAGGAGATGTAGATGACAGGAAGAGTACTAGTGGTGGTGCCTTCTTCCTAGGGAAGAATCTGGTGTCTTGGTTGAGAAAAAAGCACAATTTCATTTCCCTATCTACTGCTAAGGTAGAGTATATTGTTTCTACAAATAATTGTACTCAAGTGATGTGGAAGAAATAGATGTTGAAAGATATCATAGTAATATATGATGAACATATTGTTATATGCTATGAAAAATCAAGTGCAATAAACATATCGAAGAATATGGTGCTACAATCTAAGACCAAGCATATATCAATCAAGTCTCACTTTCTGAGGGAGAAAGTAAGTGAGAAAGAAGTCAAACTAGAGTATGTGCCTACCAAAGAACAAATTGTAGATATTTTCACTAAGTCATTTCCAAAGGATACTTTTGAGTATCTCAGAGGGATGCTAGGGGTAATTACCCCTCCTGATATGAACTAGGATGCATTAATTTGCATCAATCTATGCATTTCATCATCATATTCTGATCTGGATTGATGTTTTCATGGCTGCTACTTAGGGGGAGTAGTAAGATGTGCAGATATGTGGTTTAGAGCTTGTATGTGGGAAGATAATGCTTATCTTTTCCATTGATGTCAAAGGGGGAGAAGAGTAATGTGAAAAAAAATTCTAATTATCTAGGGAGAAGAGCCTTGTGGGGAGAAGATCTTGAGAAGACCTTGAGAATCTAAGGAATAAGTGTTGATTGTGAGTTGGGTTGATGGTGCTTTTCACATCATGTGTTGCCATCAATGCCAAAGGGGGAGATTGTAGGATGTTCTATTTGTGCTGCTGATATGTGATAGTCATTGATGTCAACACTATTAGCCTTCAATACATTAGAAGTTGTATATGTTGAGGATATTGAGAAAATTGTTAAAAGAAGTGTTCCAGGTTCCTAGTGGAACTATGAAGGTCATGAAGGTTTCTTGTTTTGTACATTGAAGATCAATTTTTGTGGATTAAATGGTTTTTTTTAGTGTATCTAATGCATCTACTAGAAGTTTCAAAGGTTCATGTGAAGATTGATCATGCTATGAATAGTTGTGTTCTAACAGTATTTTTGTGGGTTCTATCAGTGTTCCTGAGTGAATTTTATGTGTTTATGGTAATTTTTGTTGTTTTGGATGTTTCTATGTTGGTTCTTGTTGTTTTTGGATGCTTCTAGATTGTTCTCTATCTTTGTGGTATGTCCACATTGATCAGTGTGCTTGTGGTCAAATATTTTTCTCTATATATTCCATTTTTAATGTTCTTGGTCGACATGATGATGGTAGCGTGTTGTGGATCTTCAAGGTGAAATCAATTGAATTATTTTTGTGTTGGAGTTCTTAATTTGGGTCTCCACTATGTTGTGGCCGACCTTGGTGGATTCACATTGCAAATTTATTTGTAAATTGGAGCCGACATTGAAAATATGTTTTATATCTTTGGCCGACTAAGTTGTTGATGTAATCTCATGTTGTGGATATATAAGAGTGGTTGTTTCAATAGTGTAAAGTGTACTTCGTGTGCTTGGTGTTCTCCTATGTGTGTATGTGTGAATATCATTTGATTGCAAAGCAAAGTGTGAAGAAGATTGAGTGAAGTGTGAAGAAGTTTGAGCGAAGAGTGAAGAAGGTTTTTTGTGCTTAACTAGAACTGTATTCAGGCTTGTGTGGAAGCTATTTTCTCAATTCACATTTTGGATGGTCTTAATCCAAACCTTTCTTTGGACAGTGATTCCTCTTTTGTATTTGATTAGTGAGCTCTAGGAAGTGTGCATGAATGCATATGCATTCCCATTATTCTTATACTTTTAATAGGATATAATATTGTGGACTAACCTCCACTATGTTTTTTTTCCTAATAAGGTTTCCACATAAAAATCTCGATGTTCTTTGTGTTTCTGATGTGTTGATTGTTCACAATTTATTAGTCATTCATTAGATCTAAGATTAAGTTAAACAAAGTTTGCAAAATTTTAAATATTTTGTGACAATTGATTCACCCCCCCCCTCTTAGTTGTTTGTCCTTGTTTTTCCAATAGAACATACTTTCCCTTGGTTCAAATATCTTCCTTCACCAATTGCAACTAGCTTGTAATCACCCTTCTTTGTAGTTAGGTTCATTTGCTTATGCTTCAATTGGTCATCTAAATTAAAGATACCCTCAAGGGTGATGTGCCCCTTTGGTAACTTTTTACTACTTAATTGCATGATCTGATCTTCATATTGGCCTTACAACTTACACTAATTTTTTCCAAAAAAAGTTTTCTCTTCTTGAAGAAAATTTACAATTTGTTGATCATTTTCAAAGACCTGCCAATTTGCATGGTTATTTGGGACAGTGAGTCTTACAAAAAGCTTTGCATGTTGTTCCCTCTTGTTTGCAATATGTGTTGGTATGTCAAATTGAGCACCAACTTCTGCAAGTCTATCAACATATTTATTCTAACTTCTAGGAATAGTCTAGATTCTAAAGCCCTCAAAACCCTCAATCAAATTCCAAAGCCTATGTTGTAGGATTTGAGCAAGTTATTTTTAGTTATGCTCTTATTTTTTATTTTAATGACAACTAATTCAGTATCTCCAAAGAGGAATAACCTAAATTTCACCATGTGGGACACCCTATCAAACCCATCTCAAAGGGGGGTTTTACAAAAGGCTTTAGAGGGGTTCAACGAGATAAATGATATGTTATTAAAACTAGGAACTACTCCACCATCCAACCTAGTGCAACCCAAGGAAGAGGGGAATTCAAGAAAAATTAACAAGACACCTCCCTTATATTTATCCTTAATTATTGGAGATCATATAGTACATAATTGTATGATTTATTTGGGGGCTAACAACTTTGTTATGCTAGAAAAGGTAGTTGAAATGCTTAGCATTAATTATGAACCTAAATGTCATTCCACCCATATAATATATAATAATAGCCACATCACTATTAAGATCCCTCAAATAGTACAAGAAGAAATGATTGGGAGAAGGTTTCACCAAGGAAGATATCCTATCCCAAGTCTTCTGAAATTTGAAGTTAAAATCTCCCATGAATTCATGGGGTTCCCTCTTAATTGTTGTTAATTGCTCTACTAAGTATAAATGATCACTCTTGTCTTCAAATTGTCTATATAATTTTTTACCTAACTCATCCCAATTGTGAATAGAGTTAGATTTAAACTCTTAGGATAGGTGACATTATAATTGTTATCCTAAGTTGATAATTGTGTGTCTCCACATTCTTTAGAAAATGTTATAGAGGACATGAGGGGGAAATATTTATTATTTATTTTCTTATGAAAAAATTTAATTGTATTCAAAGAGGTGGACACACTGTGATGACGATTACAAAGCATCCCAAAAGCATATTCATTTTGGGAATCCAACTTTTGGGTGGGGACCACTTTGCAATGTATGTCCTTGTATGTTTCGCATGGTGGGATGCCCAAGTTTGCATGCTGGTGTGTGTTCTTATATGAAGCCATTAGAGTTTTTGGAGAGTTATGGAACACTTGGTATTGACTGATTTTGATTGGCTATGGGTTAGGCACCCATGTGAAGGCCATTTCATTATTTAATAATTTTCACCATGCTTATGGGATTTCCACTAAGGGGAGTGTGGGTTTTTCCACATGGTTTTTCTTATTGTTTTGGGATACCATTTGTGGTACTCTCTCCCACAAACTTCTATATATTGGAGTATTGAGATGGTATTTTTTAAGAGTTTGTTTGTAGGTTGTCAGTGTAACAAAGTTTTGATGGAGTTCAAAGAGGAGTGTTGTATTGTTTCATCACATCTGAAGATTAATACAAACACTAGATCTCCTTAGGTGTGGAGGCTTTTCTTGCAAGGGTTTCTCTTTGTATATCTTGTGTCACTTGTGTTTCTCAACTTGTGGTATCACTAATTTCCTTTCATATTTGGAATTGTTAATCACATAATAAATTATTGGTAATATTATAAACATAATTTTAGATTTGAAAACCATTTTATTGAGTTCTATTGATGTAAGTTTCACCTTGAATTTCCAACATTTGGTATCAAAGCTAATGATTATGTTAAGAGAGGGACACCTTTCTTTTGAGTGTTGCAATGTGAGCTTGTGTATTGTGGGTTTTGTAGATTTGTGAAGAATATTGAAAATCATGGCTTCTACCTCTCTTCTAGATATTGAGAAGTTCAATGGCATTGATTACGATATGTTGAAGTTGAATATGGAGGATCTCCTTGAAGAGAGAGATTAGTGGTTGGAAGTTTCAAGTGAAAAGAAGCTAGAATAAATGTTTGATGAAGATTGGAAGAACATAGACAAGAAGGCACGAGGAACCATTCAGTTGTGTCTTACAGATTTCATCCTCTTAAACATTTCAAAATAATCTACCACATTCAAGTTGTGGAGGAGGATAGGTGAAATTTACCAAACTAAAAGTCTAACAAATAAGTTATATCTCCAAAGATGTTTGTATTCTTTGAAAATGAAGGATGGTTATTCTATTATAGAACATCTAAATTCTTTTAATATGATTATAAGTCAGCTCGCATATGAAGGTGTTAGGATAGAAGAAGAAGATAAATGTATTTTGTTGCTTTGTTCTTTATTAGAATTTTGGGAAATATAATTGTTTCCATAAGTGGTGGTGGTACAAAATCGAATATGGATAGTCTCATTTCTATACTTCTTTCATAAGTGATAAGGAGAAATTCCATGAATGAGGGCTCCCAATATGCCTTTCATGTGCAAAGAAGGTCCAAAGAAAAAGGAGGGCCTAAAGGGGATAAAAAGAAAGACAAGTCTAAAGGATGTCCTAAAACCCTCGGGAAGAGAAAAGTGTTGGAATTGTGGTAAGAGAGGACATGTGAAGGAGTGTAGAAACAAGAAAAAGAGTCTAGATACTTCCATGGAAAATTCCTCAAATAATGGTGATTCTGATGCTTTGTTTATTTTTTCTAACACTATTAGTGATGATGCTTGGCTTATTGATTTAAGTTTCTCCTACCATATGACTCCTCACAAGGAGTGGTTTAATTCATATTCAACTTATGATGTGGAGAAGCTTTCCTTGGTGATAACAACATGAAGAAGATTGTTGGTAAGAGAAAGGTAAAGTTGTGTTTCAATGACGGAAGGGTTAAAACCCTTAATGATGTTTTGCATATTCCAAGAATTGCAAGAAATTTACTTTTAGTATCCAAGTTGAATGATTTTTCAATGCATGTGTCATTTGACAAGTTTGGTTGTAGGTTGGTAAGAGGGAGTTTTGTGATTGCTAGACCATCTAGAATTGGGACCTTTTTTAGGCTTAGTGCGTCCACTTTTGTAACTCTACCAATGTAATTGGAACTAATAATGCATGTATGTTATGGCACCATAGATTGGGTCACATAAGTGATAAGGGTCTTGAGACCATTTTGAATAAAAAATTGGTTGATGGCATTTATGATTATTCTATTAGCAAAATGGATTTTTGTGAGAATTGTGTGTTTGGTAAACAGAATAGATCATCACTTCCTAATGGGACTAATAAAGCTAAGAGATTAATAGAGATCATTCATTTAGTTGTATTTAGACTAGTGGTTGTTGACTCTTTTAGAAAATCTCATTATTATGTTACTTTCATTGATGATGTGTCAAGATACACCTGGATTTATTTTATGCATGCAAAATCTAATTTTTTCACTAAATTTAAGGAATTTAAAGCCTTGGTTGAGAAGCAAACAGATTATAAGATAAGGGTGTTGAGATCTAACAATGGGGGTGAATATTTTTCTAGGGAATTTGATGTTTTATGTAAGCATGTAGGTATTTTTTGACAAAAGACTACTTATACACCCCCAAAAAAATGGGGTAGCAGAAGGAATGAACCAAACCTTGATGGAAAGAGCTAGGAGCATGTTGAGTGGTACTAAGCTTGATATATGATTTTGGGTAGAAGCTATAATAAATACATGTTATTTGGTTAATAGATCTCCTTGTTCAACTCTTGTTGATAAAACTCCTTATGAAGTGTGGATAGGTAGAAATCCTTATGTTTCACATGTAAGGGTCCTTGGTTGTGAGGATTTTTTCATGATCCTCAAGAGAAGTATTCTAAATTGGATTGAAAAGCATAAAAATGCATCTTTTCTGGTTACAATGAGAATGTAAAAGGTTATAAGCTTTGGAATCCTCTAACCCATAAAATGGTTTTCTCTAAAGATGTGATTTTTAGGGAGTTTAGAGTTTACTCGAGTGAAGAACAACCAATGGAGAGAGAAAAGGAAAAATAGTTCACTTTGAGACAAAGATTGAAAAGCAGGAAGATGCAAATGTGGAAGAACAACTAGGTTGATTATAGGATGGAGAAGAAGAAGAGGGTTCAAAGAGTTCAAATGTTGTGTAGGATAAGCATGTAGAAGAACAAGAGCAACAAGAACCCCTTACTCCTACCTTGAGAAGATCCATAAAATGATGAAATCTAGTTAACATGTATATCCCATCCAATTTATGTTGTGTATTTGTGTTTTTGAGTACTGACAATGAACCTACATCCTATAAGGAGGCTCTTTCTTTAGAAGAAAGTGAGTCTTGGATGCAGGCCATACAGGAGGAGATGATGGCTTTGGATAGTTATGATAACTAGAAACTTGTGAGTTTTCCCAAAGGAAGCCTATTGGTTGCAAGTGGGTATTTAAAAATAAATTTGGTGTAGAGGGTTAGTTAGAGTGGTACAAGGCTAGATTGGTGGCCAAGGGATACTCCCAAAGAGAGGGAGTTGATTTCGGTGAAATTTTCTCTTTGGTTGCTAAGTTAAATTCTATTAGATTCCTATTATCTATTGCTGTTGATTAAGATTTTGAAAGAGAGAAAATAGATGTTAAAACTACTTTCTTGCATGGGGATGTTGAGGAAGAAATTTATATGTGATAACCAAATAGTTTTGTTGTGAAATGAAAAGAACATGCTTTGTAGGTATCTTTATATGGTTTGAAACAGTCACCCAATATGTGGTACCAAAATTTGATTCTTTTACATTGAAGCTGGGTTTTGTTGGGAGTGAGGAGGATCATTGTGTTTACATTAAGGTTATTGATGATTAGATACTAATCATTGTCTTGTATGTTGATGACATGTTGTTTATGGGTAACAATAAGGTGATGATTAGGGAGATCAAGACTCAACTTTTTGGCATATTTAATATGAAGGATTTGGGGGCTGCAAAATATATTCTTGGGATGGAGATTAGTAGGGATTGAGCTCATAGAAATATTTGGTTAAGTTAGAGTAAGTATGTTGATACCATTTTGTATTGGTTTAATATGCATGACTATAAACCAATAAATATTCCATTTCCAATTGGTACTAAGTTGAGTTTAGACATGTCCTAATTTCGATGATGATTTTGAAGAGATGTCTAATGTCCCTTATTGTAGTTTTGTTGGTAGTTTGATGTATGCAATGGTTTGCACTAGACTAGGTATAGCCCAAGCAGTGGGAGTTTTGAGCAAGTTTTTGTCTAACCTTGGTAGAGAGCATTGGAATTTTGTTAAGAGGGTGTTTAGATATTTGTGTGGTACTTCAAATTACTATTTGGTCTATCATATTACTAATGATGTGGTGAAATCATTAGACATACAAGGTTTTGTTGATGAAGATTGGGCAAGTGACTTGGATAGTCGAAGGTCCACTAGTGGCTATGTTTTCACTTTATTTGGAGGCAGCCTACAGTTGCATTCTCCACCACTGAGGAAGAGTATATGGCTGCTACACATTCCTTTAAGGAGGCACTTTGGTTACAGATACTTGGTAAAGGTATTGGTTTCAATTGCAAGACAATGAGGATTGAATGTGGCAGTTAGAGTGCCATATGTTTAGCCAAAAATCCTATGTATCATTATCATACTAAGCATGTTGATGTTTAGTATCACTTTGTACTAGAGATGGTTGAGAATGGCAAGATTTTTATTGAAAAGGTTGACACTTTGGATAATGTTGCAAATTCTCTCAAGAAGCTAATAACCACAAATAAGTTCTCTTGGTGCAGGAAGAGTATGGACCTTGATCACTATAATTGATTATATTTTATTTGTATCTCGTGGATGTAATTGCAATGTATAATGTCAAGTGGGAGAATGTTAGGATAGGTGACATTATAATTTCTATCCTAGGTTGATAATTGTGTATCTCCACTTTCTTTGGAAAATGTTCTAAAGGAGATGGGGGCAAAATATTTATTATTTTTTTCTTATGAAAATTTTTCTAATTACATTCAAAGAGGTGGACCCACTATGATGACAGTTACAGATCATCCCAAGAGTATATTCCTTTTGGGCATCCAACTTCTAGGTGGGCACCACTTTGCAATGCATTTCCTTACATGTTATTTGTATGTTTTGCATGGTGGGGTGCCCAAGTTTTCATGTTCTTGTATGTTCTTGCATGTTCTTGCATGAAGCCGTTAGAGCCATCAAAGAGTTATGGAGCACTTATTATTGAACAATTTTGATTGGCTATGGGTTAGGCACCCATGTTAAGGCCATGTGACAATTTAATAATTTTCACCATGCTTATGGGTTGTCCACTAAGGGGAGCATGTGTTTTTCTAGGTGGATTTTCTTGTTGTTTTGGGATACCATTTGTGGTATTCCTTCCCATAATATTATATATATTGCAGCATCGAGATGCTAGTTTGTAAGATTTTATTTGCAAGTTGTGAGAGTAACAAATTGCTACCATAATTCAGAAAGGAATGTTGAATTGTTGCATATCATTTGAAGATTAATGCAAACACTAGATCCCTTTGGGTGTGGAGTTTTTTCTTGCAAAGGTTTCTCCATGTATATCTTGTGTCACTTGTGTTTCTCAACATGTGGTATTGCTAATTTTCTTTCATGTTTGGAATTGTTAATCATATAATACATTATTGGTAATCTTGTAAACATAATTTCAGATTTTCAAACCACTTTATTAAGTTTTATTGCTACAAGTTTCACCTTGAATTTCCAACATAAACCTCTATACCATTGCAATGCTTTTCTTTTCAAGGATATGGCTAGAATTATAACCACATTGTCTTCTATGATATTATGTATAAAGCATATATTGGCCACATCATGGATTTTTTTTTGGAGTAGTGGTTGTCTCACTAGCGAAATGAGGAATAATTGTTAAGGAATTTATTGGTATGTCATCCTTTTGGGCTAACACAAGATAGTTACCACCATTAAAAGTAACAAACCCTTGATTTATAGGGGAATCCATAAGGAATAATGGTATGTTTATTTGGGTGATAAGAGTCCTAGGTTGAAGTAATCTACTAAATGAAGGTGTTGACTAAGACCTAAGAGATGGAGTGACAAAACCTCCACCTATCCTTACTAGTAATAAATAAATTATAGTTCTTCTTCTAGAAGAAAAAATTCATAGCTCAGTGTATTGAAAATTACCTATAAAAGATGCTCTAGTTTGAATTTTGGGCATGAATGTGTAGGTCTAATTTGTAAAAAAGATTATTGAGTTGATACAAAGTCACCAACTAATTGTAGTCTCTATGTACCTTGTTGAATTCCTCCTCAAGGCTAAAATTGTTGAGAGCAGCACCACTTTCTCAATAGAATGAAATAAAGTTCATCAAACTAGTCCCATCGGAGTGCTAAAAACTATTGTCATGTGAAATTACACCCTACTAAATATAGGCTCAAAATTCCAATGACACAATGGAAATAAGCTAAAGGTGCAAGACCTTGCAATTAAGGTTGTGCAAGACCTTGCAATTAAGGTTAAATCTCTAGAGAAGGTTGGCTTCCTCTTCTAAACTAGGTGCAAATATGTTGGTCCAACCCAACACATGAAATCCTAATATTAACCCTATCTACTAGCTCACATAGGAAAAGGGAGAGGAATAATTACGTAACAAAGGGAAGGGGAGGTGATACACCAAGATTATAAATGTTTCTTCTTGCATGTGATTGCATAGAGTATCAATAAAATTACCAAATAATTTCATACAACTCTCTATTATGCCAATTCCTAGGAAGTTATATGAAGGTTAGGGTTTAACATACACTAAGAGGGAAATACATTTCTCTACAACTAGATTCTATTAACATATTTAACACAATATTCAACCTTAGGAAACAAAGAAACATTTATTCAAATATGAAGGAAAGTATATTTTTCATGATACATCTAAGGTAAGAGAAGGAAAGATAGCAATTTGTATTGATAAAGAGCCATAGGTAAATGTTACAATTGGAGAATATAAATATTGTATGTCTACTAAATAAAATCTAGGGAAGAACCCTTACAATGAGCACAAAAGTGCATTATATACATCTACAGGTCATGAGAGAGAAAAAGTACATGTAGCTAGGTAAGAAACCCTAGCCAAAACCCTACAAATCATGTGCAGACATGTATCCATCCAAATTCAATTGGAAATCCCATTAGGATGTCCCTATCATCCATGATGTGCTTCCTCATTAATCAATATATAATTGAACACAAACCCACATAAAATCTACAACAAAATTTGGCTAAGAATGGCCCTCTAAAAAAAGTGGTCTATAGAAAAAGAATGAAGCATGGGCACCATTTTTTCCACTTGCATCTGATAAAGAATGCATTTAAAATAATCCTTGTAGCCTCAAAATTCAGATCTAGCAGTTGGGAAAGTCGATGCAATATTAATGGAAAAATAATGAAAATCTAGCAAAATGTCTAAAAGTTCATGTGGGGTCCAAAACCCTAACAAGCACCAAAGGTAGTAGGAACTGGATAGTGAGAGTGAAAACAAAAATTGGATTTGGACTTTTAGAAAAAAATGTCTAAAAATATAGAAAAGGTCTAAAACTTTGATGAAGGAGTTGGGTTCAGGAATCCAAAACGGATCTGTACTTTTGGATCAAAGGTGCAAAATTCCTATCAAGTCCCTAAAGTACAACTTGAACTAAAAGAAAAGAAAAGAGGGGAAAAATTAGGAATCCCAATCAGATTCTGACTTTTGGATGAAGGGTCCAAAAGTCCTATAGGGTCTCAAAAGTCTAACAAGACAAAAGAAGAAAGAGAAGGGACCAAGATCAAAACCAATTGGATTCAAACTTTTGCATGAAGGGTCTAAAAGTCCTAAAGAAACCTAATATTCTGAAGAAGAAAGAGATCAAGTTCGAAAGTGGAAAATGGATCGAGACTTATAGACCAAAGGTGTGAAAGTTCATTTGGGTCCCAAAAATCTGATGGGACATAAGAAGAAGAAAGAATAAAGAGCAAGAGCAAGAATCCCAATAAAATTCAAACCTGTGGAAAAAAGTGTCAAAGTCTAAAAGAAATTCGAAGTCCTAACGGGAGAAAGAATCAGGCTCAGAAATCAAGAAAAAATCTAGAATTTTGGATGAAAGGTACACAAAAATAATTTTGGGATTTGAAGTTCGATGGAATGAAAGAAGAAAGAGAAGAAAGATAGAGGATCATGAACGAACTTGTACTTTCATCCAAATGTCCGATTGGATTTGGAAACCTCAAAAAAATAAAAGAAGAGTAGAACTGAGAATGGAAAATAGATCTGAACATTTGGACCAAAGGTGCAAATGTTAATTTGGTACCCAAAGTTTTGAAAAGATCAGATTGAAGAAAATGGAAATTCGAAGGAAAGGATGAAATGGACATTTGGACTTGATCCAAATGTCCATTTGAAAACTAAATTTAATGTCCCCTTCTCGCTCTTGAGCAACACAGTGATTAAATAAGTATATTCTAGAGTTCTTGTAGGCTAATTGATTTGGTTAGGGGACTTAGTTGCTAGCATTAATGTTCAATGTTGGGGTTTCCAGAGGGGTTTCTATTTATAGTAGTGTTCAGTTTATGATGTTACTATCTTTAGTTGGTCATGATGTTCTTCAGGGGTCTTCAGTTTCACTCAGTTTTAGCATCTAGCATATACTTACTATTTTTAGCAGTGCTATTTATAGTAAGTCATCTTTGGGGGAGTTGGTCCCAAGCTAGTGTACACACAACAGTATCATTTATCAATTGATTTTTGGAGAGCCTAAGGTTGTAATATTTTTTATTTATTTAATTCGACCACTTAAGTTATTTAATAAAGTTATATTATAAACTTAAGTTGACGGGAAAAGTGGTCATTCAAAAAAGTGTACCTTGAGCCTAGATGAACAACTTTAAGTTGTTTTTAAACATTAATTAATATTATATCTCCTCATAAAGTGGAAACCTAGGGAAGGGAGATGAAATATTTTAAAATGTTTAATATTTTAAAAGAGGAGAAGGGTGTGGGTTTTAGGGGAAAATGAAGAAGTTTTTGAAGTCCATTGCCCTAGTTCTTTATATTCTGATTTTGGCTCTCATTTTGATACCTCTACTTTGACAACATAATGAAATGTTGTCAGATTGCTTCCAAGTTGCTTGGGCCACGAACTAGGGATGAAAACCCTCTTCATATGGGCTGATTTTGGTGGTGAAATATCCACCCTAATCAGATAGTGAGTGTTTCTACAACTAGGATCACAAAGAGCTTACAAATTTTGATTTTGGTGTTTTTGAAAATAAATATTTATTAGTATTTTTGATGAATTTTGGAGTGACTTTATTGGTAATTAGTTTTGGAGTGTTTTGTAAATATTTTGGTGTATTTAGTTTCATTTCTTGGGCATAGCTTTTTTGGGTCATAACTCACCTTTTTGCTCGTAACTTTGAGATGCCACAAATAATCAAAATGGGTATTATTTAAAAGGATGGGATTTTCCATAGCAATCATTTCAAGCATTAGTTTTTTATTTTTGATGGAGTTATGAATTTATTAGAGGAAATAGAAATTTCAAGAGGGGATGCCCTTGTTGCCAAGAGAGTTCAATTTTGACCAGCACATTTTTGGCCTTTAGTTGTTGGGGTTTGGGGGTTTATATATGGTGGATTAGACAATCGAATAATTTGGTGTTTGAAGACTAAATGATGGTGATGCTTTGTGCCATCTTGGAAGCTTCATTATTGTTGTAACAAGATTTACCAAGTATCATTTATTATTGTAATATTATGATATAAAACAAAAAATGATTGCTTATGTTGTTGTTTCAATCTCTATTGAAAGGCTTTAGTGTCTCATGTTTTCTATTCATTGCAATATACTCTTTATGGTATATACTCTTGCAAACACATTGAAAAAACAAACACAAACACATCATTGAACAAGCAACCAGGAAATAGGGGATTCCAACAAAAAAAAACAAGGTTGTATGTTGTATTGGTATCAGAGCCAAATATTTCATGCCATCTTGTGTAAAAATTTGAAAACAACACTTTCATTCTATGAGCGCAAGAGAACAAAGGTATATATAGAGGGAGATTAGAAAAGGTAATTGGAATCCCCCACCTATTCCAAAAGGTTAGACATTATTATGGGTTCTTAAGGCTCATTAGGAGTCTTCTCAGGATACAAAAATGTAGCAAGTTCATCATGATAGTGAGGAGAAAACCTTTGGTAATATGTATGATAGAGGAAAAGGGAGAGCAAGATCATAGAGTCCTGGAACTAGGATGGAGAAGAAATTTAACATGATGATGGATATGATGTCTCACATGCTGGGAAAGATTGGGAAAAATGTAGTGGTGCAAACTACTCATAACAATCCATAAGGTAACACGATGCATACAGGAGAACATAGTGCTTCAAATAAACTGAGTGGTAATGGGGGGTAGTGAACTATAGTTAATTCATACATCTCTTTTAGGCCTTTTCAACCCACTTTCTTATCTCAAGAGGCACCTCAACCTAATCCTAATGATTATATTCCATTTGTGGACATCCTAAGGCATGGATATGCTAAGTATGACACTTTTCCTGAATTCATTAAGATGAACTTATCCTACAATGAATTCCTAGACCAGAAAATAAAGAGGAATGGAGGTAGAAATAGATATGATCAGAGAGGACCAGCAGTGCAGAGGGACTTAAGAATGCCATCAACAATGTTACACTTGCACACTTTGATGGGAGTGACAGTTGTATAGCTAGGGCTTGGATACAAAAGCTTGACAATTATCTATCCTTTAGACCTATGATAGAGGAGGAGGAAATTAAATTTTCCACTTTACATTTGGACGAGCTAGCACATGAGTGGTGGTGCCATGGCCTAGTTACATTGGGTCATTAGTCTATCACTTCATATGATGATTTTACCACTAGACTCATTGAAATATTTGACAAAAAGGACCTAGAGTTTAATTTTAGAGAATTGGCTCTGCTTAAGTAGTATGGCATAGTAGAGGCATACATAGTAGAATTTCCAAGGATTTCAATGATGGTTACAGGTATTTCAGAGAGGAGGTTAGTATTCTTATTCAGTGAAGGTCTTATGGAGCCACTCAAGGGATGGATTAAGGAATTTGACCCACCAACTTTGCAGGATGCAATGAAAAAAGAAATAAGTATGGAGTAGGATGTCCCTAAACCAAAAATTCAGTCCAAACCTTTTATGCACAAAAAAGATAAGAGACCTTCCATAAAGGACACCTCACAGTAGAAAAAATTAGTCACAAGGCTTGATAGAGACACTTTAAATGACCTCAAGAAGAAGGGCCTATGTTTCAAGTGTAGATAAGAGTGGTCTAAGGATCATGTATGTGCAAAAGGGGCTATTATAGATCAAATAAAAAACTATTCAGGAGAGAAAGGTGGCTCAGAAAGTTTAGACCAACAATCAGATCTTGATGAAAAAGAGGAAGAGCCACGAGAAGAGGTTGAAAAGGGGGAATCGAAGGAGTGTAAACTTTCCTAGCTATATAGATTTCAAAAGAATTAGTCCTTACACATTAGAGGAGTCCTTAAGGGACAATAGATGATAACATTGACTGACTCAGGTGCTACACATAATTTTATTGATGAGGGGCTTGTAGCACATAGGGGACTCCAGACACTGGAGGTTAATGGATTTAGAGTGATGGTTGCAGATGGCTTCACCATTAATTGCACTTGAATGATTCCATAGCTTAGCATTCAATTGGGTAACCATGAGTTCAAGGATGAATTCTATGTGGTTGGTACTAGGGATATAGATGTAGTGATGGGCATCCAATCATTACATTCCTTAGGAGAGATCACTCTCAATTTTTAGATCTTAGAGTTGGAGTTTGAATCATATGGTAAGAACATGGTATTGAGAGGGATATCTAATGGAGGAACTCGAGTTGTTTCTTGTAAGTGCATGGAGAGTATTTTCAGACATGACTAGGTGGAGTAGGCAACAGAGTGTATAGTCATGCCCGTGATTACAGAAGAGAAAAAATGTTCATATCCACCTAACATACAGGCTTTTCTTACTAAGCGAAGCAAGGTATTTGGTAGTATACTCCCTAGGAGGCCACCTGACAAGGGTATATAGCACATCATTGAGCTAGAGGAGGGCACCAAGGTAGTAATCACTACACCATACATGCACCCAAAGAGACATAAGGATGAGATAGAAAAAGTAATCAAGGAGATTTTGGATATGGGGCATATTAGATTGAGCAATCTAGTCCATTTGCTTCTTCAATGGTGTTAGTGAAGAAGAAGGATGGGACTATGTGCATGTGCATAGATTATAGGGCACTCAATAAGAAAATTATTAAAAATAGATATCCCATCCCACAGATTGATGAGCTCATTGATGAGCTACATGGAGTGGTCTATTTTTTCAAGATAGACTTGAGGTTTGGATATCATCAAATCAGAATTAGAGAGAAGGACATTGAGAAAATAGCTTTCAGATGCCATTATGGAAATTTTGAGTTCCTTGTTATGCCTTCTGGATTGACTAATGCCCCTGCTACATTTTAGTCTTGCATGAACAAAGTCTTCAAACAGTAGTTGCATAAGTTTTTCTTGATATTTTTTCATGATATTCTTATTTACAACAGACTATGGGAGGAGCACTTGATACATTTAGATGAGGTGTTGAGTATTTTCGAGAGTGAATCCTTTTTTTCCAAGGATTCCAAGTGTGAATTTTACATGACATAATTTGTGTATCTTGGGCACATTATCAGCTCAAAGGGAGTTAGCATTGATCCTGAAAAGATCAAGGCTATTCTTGATTGGCCTCCACCAACAAACCTCACACAGTTGAAGGGATTTTTTGAGCTTTGTGGTTTCTATAGAAGGTTTTTCAAGGGATTCTCATAGTTGGCTGCCCCCACTTGTTGATTTAACCAAAAATGGGGCATTTGTATGGTCTAAAGCAATGCAGCAATCATTTGATAAATTTAAGCAGTTGATGAGAATGTGCCTAGTCTTGGCCATTCCAAACTTCTCCAAGCCTTTCGAGCTTGAGTGTGATGCCTCTGATCAAGGCATATGTGCAATTCTCATGCAGAATAAACACCCTATAGATTTTGAGAGTAGGAAGTTGAGAGGGGGTGAGAGAGCTTACTCCATTTATGATAAGGAGATGTTGGCAATCATGCATACACTTTCCAAGTTCAAATAATACCTTATAGGGGGCAGATTTGTAGTGAAGACAGATCATAATAGCCTTAAGTATTTTCTTAATCGAAGGGATCTCAATGAGAGACAACATAAGCAAAATTCAAGGGTATGACTTTGACATTGAATATTTCAAAGGGAAAAAGAATGTAGTGGTTGATGCTCTGTCTAGAAGACCACATTTGAGTTCTATTTCAGTCATAGCAGCAGATTGGAAAGAGAAGATAGAGGTTGATTATGCTAAGAATGCACTAGAAAACAACATTCTTGATGGGTCTTTATAGGATGATAGATATTAGGTGAAGGATGGCCTCATATGTTACAAGGATAGAATATGGTTGACTCTTGATTCTAAGGTGGGAGAGCACATTTTTAAGGCTTTTCATGACACTTTGATGGCTGGTTATCCAGGATATTATAAGACATATAGGCAGATTCGTGAGATATTCTCATGGAAGGGGATGATGGATGACATTTTTAAAGTATTTTTGTGAGTGCCAAGTATGCTAATAGAATAAAAATGAGCATACTTATCATGTTGGTTTATTGCAGCCCCTTCCCATTCCTGTTCAGAAATGGGAAAGCATATCAATGGATTTCATCACAGGGATTTCAAAGGTGTAGGGGAAGGATAGTATTTATGTGGTAGTGGATAGATTGACTAAATTTGCACACCTTTTTTCTATATCAGCAGGGTTTTCAGTAGTGCAAGTGGCAGGGTTATTTTTCAAAGAGGTACTTAGGCTTCACAGGACACCCAAGACCATCATCAGTGATAGAGACAACAAATTTATGAGTTTTATTTGGTGGGAGTTATTCAGATTATGTGGTACAAATTTGACCCCTAGCACTAGTTACCACCCTTAGATTGATGGGAAAATTGAGGTGGTCAAAAAATGGGTGGAAGGTTACCTACGTAACTATGTTTCAGGGAAAAAATGCATGGGTCAGGTGGCTGCACCTAGGAGAGTACTGATATAATTCTACCTTCCATATGTCTATTCAGATGTCTCCATTCATGGAATTATATGGATACGAAGCTCCTAACTTTGTTGATTTACTTTTTGGAGATTGTAGAGTTCCTAGAGATACAGATCTTCTTCAGGAGAGTTAGGACATCATGAGGTCTCTGAGAGAGAATATACAACATGCTCAGAATCAACAAAAGCTATATGTTGATCAACACCACATTGAGCATGTTTTTGAGGTTGGGGACATGATATACTTGTAGTTGCAGCCATACAGACAGTCCACTCTCAAGAAGAGTGGGTTAGAAAAGCTTAAGCCTCAATTTTATGGTCCTTTCAGGGTTATCAAGAGGATTGGAGAGGTGGCCTATGAGCTAGAGATACCTGAGAACAACAAGGTGCATAATGTCTTTCAATCCTCTCCCCTTAAGAAGGAACTTGGTTGGAATGTGGCTCCTTCTATAGAGTTTCCTCCTTTGGATGAGGAAGGCAAGTTGATTTTGATTCCTAAGGCTATATTGGATGTTAGAGAGTGTTCACTATGAAGGGTGGTCAAGTAGTATTTGATTAAATGGGAGAATTTTCTAGTGGAGGATGCTACTTGGGAGAGTGAGAAGATATTGCAGCATCTTGAGTTACAATTTCTTAAGGGAAATAAATCTTGGGAAGGGCAGACTATAATGTCCCCTTCTCGCTCTTGAGCAGTGCAGTGATTCAATTAGCCTATTCCAGAGTTCTTGTAGGCTAGTTGATGTGGTTAGTGGAATCAATTACTAGCATTGATGTTCATTGTTGGGGTTTCTGGAGGGTTTCTAGCAGTGGTTGGTTTATGATGTTGCTATCTTCAATTGGTCATGGTGTTCTTCAGGGGTCTTCATTTTTGCTTAGTTTTGGCATTTGGCATATACTTACTATTTTTAGCAGTGCTATTTATAGTAAGTCATCTTTGGGGGAGTTGGTCCCAGGCCAGTGTACATGCAACAGTATCATTTATCAATTGATTTTTGGAGAGCCTAAGGTTGCAATATTTGTTATTTTTTTAATTCAACCACTTAAGTTATTTTATAAAGTTATATTATAAACTTAAGTTGAGGGGAAAAGTGGTCATTCAAAAAAGTGTACCTTAAGCCTAGACAAACAACTTTAAGTTATTTTCAAAGATTAATTAATATTATATCTCCTCATGAAGTGGACACCTAGGGAAGGGAGATGAAATATTTTAAAATGTTTAATATTTCAAAAGAGAAGGGTGTGGGTTTTATGGGAAAATGAAGAAGTTTTTGAAGTCCATCACCATAGTTCTTTATATTCGGATTTTGGCTCTCATTTTGATATCTTTGTTTTGACAACATAACGAAATGTTGTCAGATTGCTTCGAGGTTGCTTGGGCTACAAACTGAGGATGAAAACCCTCTTCATATGGGCTAGTTTTTGTGGCGAAATATCCACCCTAATCAAATAGTGAGTGTTTCTACAACTGGGATCACAAAGAGCTTATAGAGTTCAATTTTGTTGCTTTGAAAATGAAGATTTATCAGTATTTTTGATGGATTTTGGAGTGGTTTTCTTGGTAATCAGTTTTGGAGTGTTTTGTGAAGATTTTGGTGTGTTTAGTTTCATTTCCTGGGCATAGCTTTCTGGGTCAGAACTCAACATTTTGCTCGTAACTCAGAGACACCACGAATAATCAAAATGGGTATTAGTTAAAAGGATGGGCTTCTCCATGGAGATCATTTCAAGCATTAATTTTTGATTTTTGATGGATTTGTGAATTTATTAGAGGAAATAAAACTTTCAAGAGGGGACACCCTTGCTGCCAAGAGAGTTCAGTTTTGACCAGCACATTTTTGGCCTTCAGTTGCTAGGGTTTGGGGGTTTGTATATGGCGGATTAGGTGTTGGAATAATTTGGTGTTTGAAGAC
Source organism: Sequoia sempervirens (assembly GCA_007258455.2). Taxonomy (NCBI): domain Eukaryota; kingdom Viridiplantae; phylum Streptophyta; class Pinopsida; order Cupressales; family Cupressaceae; genus Sequoia; species Sequoia sempervirens. The sequence continues at coordinate 18,231,096 of VDFB02373365.1, read as the reverse complement.
TAAATTTTGGTGATGCTTGGTGCCATCTTGGAAGCTTCATTGTTGTTGTAACAAGCTTTACCAAGTTTGATAAATTATTGTAATATTTTAATATAAAACAGAAAATGATTGCTTATGTTATTGTTTCAATCTCTACTGAAAGACTTTAATGTCTCATGTTTTCTACTCATTTCAATCTGCTTTTTATGTTATATACTCTTACAAACACATTGAAAAAAAAAATACAAACACATCATTGAACAAGCAACCAACAAACAGGGGTTTCCAAAAAAGAAAATAGGGTTATATGATACACTTAATTTTTAAAAGGATAGATCAAAGAAAAGGGAAAGGGGGAACTCGAAAGGAAAGTAGACTTTTGGACATGATCCAAATTTCCCTTTGAGACTGAAACCTCAAAAGGACATGAAGAAGGAAGGAAAAGAAGAAGGGGAAACCAAGGATTAGGAACGCATTTGGACCTTGGTCCAAATGTCCTTTTGAGACCTCATTCCCCGAAAGGACCTGAAGAAGCGAAGCAAGGGAAAAGGCCATCTTTTGGACATTTTGTAAAATGGGTTTTTGAGTGCAACTTGACAAAGGGGTAATGCAACTACTAGGGGAACTTGAGCATGCTAAACCATTAGGATATCTCATATCGATTATAATTGATGTGAATCACAAAGGGGGTAAAATTGACAATAGTACCCAAATACAATGCAATATCTTAAAAAGTGGAGAAAGGGAGAAAACATAGTGGGAAAATATATTCCCCAAAAGATAGAAAAGAATGTAAAAGAATACAAGAAATCCCCCCAAAGATGATGTTGTCAAAGTAGACCACACACCAAGAATATCTTGTAGATGAATGAACTTTCTCTTATTAAATTTTTTGGTAAAAATTTCAACAACCTTCTTTGAAGACTAGAAAAAGACTAAGTCAATGATTTGACCATGAATAATCTCTAAATGTAATTCATATGATTTTTTTTTTTTGGTCCGCTAGTTTTGGACCGAATTCTTACATATCTCAAGATGGTGTTTTGGTTGTCACAATAAATGATTGTGAGTAGCCTAAATAGAATTCCAAACTAAGTGATAAATCCCTGAAGGAAAGGATGATAAAATTATTTAACATTTTTCCTTTTGCTAGACCAACTGATAGGACTAGAAACTAATGACAATTGTAACCTAAAGTGGACTTATGATTTTGAGTATCACCAACATAATAAAAAAATTTCTATCCAACCAAGTTAACCTCTATGCCAAATTTTTAATAAATTCCATATCTCAGAGTATGATGAAGGTAGTGTTCAGGATACTCTTAATTGCTTTCTAGTGCAACACATGAGGATCTTACATAAATATTGAAACTATACCTACCACATATGAAATTTCAAGCCTAGTATGATTCAAATAGATGAGACTATCAATAATTTTTCAATACAAAGGTAGCAATAGCCAATGGTCTAGTATAGTCAACTTCAATCTTGAATCCAAATAGAAAGTTAGTCAAATATGACTTATAATTAGCTATACGAAACTAAGAAAGTCTAGATGAAAAGGGCACTTTGGTTATGTAAGAGTAATCCTTGATTCAAATTGTGAAATCTAAATAACAAGGAAGTAATACAATAAACCCAAGTCTATCATGTTAAATATATCTTGTAAATATAACTTCATTATTTATATGGTAGATTAAGAGCTCTTGGTAATCAAAATATCATCAACAAAAGGTACAAGTATCAACAATGAATTATCCTACCATAAGAGATACACATTTGGATATGAATGGTACCATGTGAAACCTTAATCTAGGAGGAAGGAATCCATCTTGGCATACCAAGCCTAAGGGTCTTGTCTAAGGCCATAGAGGAATTTCTTAAGTCTACAAACTAAGGATGAGTCTTGAATAAACCCTAGTGGCTACTCCATGTAGATCTCTTCCTCAATGTCTCCATAAAGATAAATATTCTTCACATCCATCTGATGTGCATCTCAACCATGTGTTGTAGAAATAGTAAGTGTGAGTTGGATTAAAGTTATCTTGGCCATGGGTGTAAAGGTTTTTGTGTATTCAATACCAACAATCTATGAAAAAACCTTAGAAACCAAGCATGCATTGTATTTAGCAATTGACCCATTTTAAGTAAATAATCCAATATATCCACCTACACTAAACCACCTTCCTTCCCTTAAGAAGTTGTTTCAATTACCAAGTGTGATTTCTCATTAAGGAATTTTATTCCTCATGCAAAGCATTATCCCACCCAAGTACATTTTATGCCTCTCTAAATGTTTATGGATCAGAGGTTGAGGAAAAGTAACCATGTGGCCCACTCTAATAGTGTGATCATGTATGTCTACTACCTATCTGATTCCCTACCCAAGTACCTAAACTATCAAGTGTCTTTCCAACCCAAATAAGGTGAAAAGTGGGTGAGTTGGGTACTAAAAAATAATCTTCCAAATCTTGTGTATAAGTAGACAAATATGACTCACCATCATTATCCTCGTTGTCAAAACTAGAAGAAGAAGTATCTACCTTAGGAATATATTATGGATGATTTGATTCATCAAATGAATCATCAAAACAAAGTGATTAAACACTAAAAGGATAAATTTCAAGTGTTTAGTTTGTAGGAATCTCGTAAAACTTAACACTCTGTTAAGTGGAGTAGGAAATAACCTTTCATACCATTTGGATAACTTAAAAATATGTAAGATTTGGATTGTGGTTCCATAACCTTGCAAAATTTTTTAGGTATGTGTCACGGATGAAAATATGAAGAACTTGAAGTGTTCAATTGATGGTTTCCTATATTTCCAAGATTTAAAGGGAGTGATTATCTTCTAGGATTTTTTGGGAACCATGTTTTGAATGTAACAAGCACAGTTGATTACTTATGCCTAGTATTGTGGTGTAAGGCCCTTGGAGTGTATCACATAATTATCCATATCCTTTTATGATTTGTTTGTATGTTATGCAACACTATTCTATTGGAGATAATTGCAAGTTTATCCCCTCTAATCTACAAAATTTCTCAAACCATTGTTGACATACTCTCCCTTAATATCTATCTAAAGAATATTGATTACTTTCCCTAATTGTTTTTCATCAAGAGCCTTGAAGTATCAAAATTTGTTGAAGACTTTAGATATCTATGAAAGGAAGTAGACTCATGTGTATCTAGAGAATTCATCTATGAAAGTGAGAACACACCTAGCCTTAGTGAAATTTGAATGGAGAAATACCCCTAATACATCACTATGAATAAGATCCAAAACTTGTGTAGCCCTCCATGATTTTCCTTTGTCAAATTTATCTTCAGGATTATTTCCAAGGGTACAACCCTCACAAAGTCCCTTATAGAATCTAACTCTAGGAAACCCTATGACCATATCCTATAGTCTAAGCTACTAAAGGTAGTAATAGTTAAGGTGGTCAAACCACTCATGTCATAATTTTCTAACTCCATTTGAATGAGTAATAAATATTGTGGGAGAAACATTAAGTGTAAAGTGTGAGGAGTATAACTTATTTTGGTGAACTGCCCTTCCCAATTCCAACAAATTTTCACCATGCAACTCTCTAATCTAAAATAAGTCTACAGGAAAATGAATTGGAATGTTCTTCCCTATGTGGATAATCTAATATATTGATAGGAGATTAGCTGAAAATGAAGGTACGCTTAGAACATTTGTGAATGTTCCACCTTTAACTTCAAAAAAACCTCTCCCTACAACTACTAATAGAGTGTCATCACCCAAATTAATAGAAGAAATATTGTAAAGCTCTAAGGAGGAAAAATCAACTTGTAAAAAACCCATATGGTGCAAGCCACCTGAATCAATAATCCAAGATGGAGTTGATGATGATGATGCAATAACAACTAGATCATTTCCCATTGATTTATCTTTACATTTTTCCTTTTCCTTACTAGATTCTTTAGCCAATGATTGTTTGATAGATTTAGGAACCTTATATTATTCTTCTCAAGAAGATGTGAGAGGTGTTCAATATGCATATTTGTACATTTGTGCTCACTATGCTCAAGTTTCTTGCAATAGGAACACTTCACTTTTTCTTTCTTAGGTTTTCCTTGAGTTGAAGAAGTTTTTTTGATGAATAGGAACTAATCTATATTAATTATAAAGATTAAAATACATATTCACAAAAAAAGGTGGGTGGTAAGAAGGCACACTCTGAGAGTCATATCCATGATTACAAACATAAAAAAAGGCCATTAAGTGGCCAAAGCAGTACCAACAGAGCCAGGAGGGTCTTTGTCATCCATTTTCTTCCCCCATACATTAATGGGGTCTAGAGTGACATTAGGAGGAGGACCCCAGCCATCGTCAACTTCTTTTTCATTTTCTTTATCTTTCTTGTGCTAGGGCGAGATTGCAATTGCCAGATGTGGAAAAAATTTGCCAAAGTTTGGCCAACAAGAGTTGCTACTGGGAGTATTAGCAGAGGGCCACCCGGAACTACCACTACTACTCCCCGCTACTCCTCTAGAGGGCCATCCTTGGCTAGCCCGTGGAGGAGGAGAATGAGACCGCCAAGGAGGGTGGGAACCATCTTGAAGAGGAGGCTGAGAGAAGGGGCAAGCAGAGCCACTCCACTGTCGGCCCTGAGAGGGTGATTGGCCGTGAGAGGAAGTGAGTGAAGCGACCACCCAAGCCACAGTACACAGAGCATTTTCCCAATGATCTAGAATCACTTGAAGGTGAGCCACTTCAATTGCAACTTTATTTTCTTGAACATGAACTTGCAAAAGAACGTTAGAGAAAATAATAGCTTTAGAATACAAAGAAACATTTTTATCCACTCGGGTGTGAGAAAATATGCAAGCATTTCTATCTTTCCAGATATTGAAGAGGATTTCCACCCTAAAAGTGTGCCAAAGTTGGGTATATTTAGCAAGAAGTATGGGAAAATCTCCTAGTAGAACCATATGCCAAGAGAAGGGCTCTAGTCTAAAAGGTCGAAAGAAGTCATGGATCCAATTCCAAAATTGTTAAGCTCTGGTGCAAAACCAGAAGAGATGCTTAAAAGACTCAGCTTTCCCACAAAAAAGGGCACCGAGGGTCCTGGACCCCCAAGTGAACAAATTGAGATCCCACAAGTAAGCCTTGGAAGATAATACACCAAAAAAAGTGGGCAAGTTTTAGCTCAACACTTGTAGACCAAGTGGCAGAGAATCTTTTTCACCAAACATGAGCAAAAGATTAAAGAAGCCACCTCTGGTTTAGACTCTCATTCATAGGAAAATGTGGTGAAAGGCACATATAACCAAGCCTAGGCTTGTAATTCCTAAAAGGGGTGTTTGGATACCACTTCCAGTCCTTCCACTAAGGTTTGGACCCATGAATTCCCACCTTATGAAGCATATCTACAAGAATAGCATTCACCAGACCATCATAAGTATCATGGTTCTGGTTATGAAGACTATAGAGAGCACGAAAATCTTCCCACAACATAATGTGCATTGTGGGTCTATGAAACACATGCTGCAAAGTTTGAATTCCTTTCTTGTGGAATCTTAACACCTTAAGCCAAGGTGATTTGGCCAACAATTGAATATTACTAGAAAAGAGGGGCGATCACCAAAAATTTTGTTGATTGTGCGAAGCGCATCACGAAAGCTAGAGATAGGCCAAGCAGAGCCAAGGCTTAACCTTTCCCAAGCTCTCCAAATTATCTTGGCCATGAAATTTCCCTCAATTTGGATTGGTTCCTTCATAACCAGAAGGTTTTGAAAGCTAATCTCCTTCCAGGTGGGTCTGTGAATAGGAAATTCGGATCAGATGCAATGCCTAAGGAGAATTTTCTAGGCTTCATCTCCAGTAAGGGCTCTAATTTCCATTTCACACATAAGGCGATCCCTTGTCGTTGAGTGGAGAGCAACCCAAGACCTCTAGAGTCTCTAGGTAGGTAGCATAACTCCTAGGAAACTTGGTGAAACCCTCTATGGGACTCCACAAAGGCCCAAAGGAAGTACTGAAGTAGGTTTTCAAGCTTGGAATAGGAAGCTTTTGAAGGAGCCCAAAAAGAGGAGTAAAAAACATGTGTAGCAACCAAGATCTTAGAGCAAACATGGAATTTCCTTTCCATAGAAAGGGACTTGGTAATTCAATAGGAAATATTTTGCTTAATCCTATAGAGAACAGCTTTCCATAACTTAGCTAGAGAAGCCTGGAAGGCAAAGGAAATGCCCAAAAATCAAAATATTTCCCCTAGCCCAATCCATTTCCAACCATACTGCTGAAACCAATGAGGAGTAGGAAGAATAAATTTCCTATAGTACAGAGTTTTATGCCATTGAATGATAGAGCCAAACACAAGATAAAAAATGTTAATACATTCAAAATCCACCATAATATTATTCTCTTCCTCTAGAAGGGTGAGGAAAGAGTCATCAGCAAAATGACCATTAAAAAGTTGAGCCTAGGAGTTAGGAAGGGCAATGCCTCTAACACGCTGTTGAGAAATCACATTGGCTAGCAGATAGCCTAATCCTTCAGTAGCAAGCACATAAATAGAAGGAGCAAGCAGGAATCCTTGCCAAATGGAGAGGAATAAACCAAAGGAAAAAGATTGGTAGCCATTGATGGTAATACAAGCAGAGGCATTTGAGAAAAGCATTTGGACAACCTAAATGAAGTTAGGTCCAAATCCCAAGGCTTTCAACATGGCAAGAATGAAAGGCCACTTAATCTGGTCATAGGCTTTAGTAAAATCAACTTTGAGAAAAATGGCTTTCTCATCCAAATGCCTATCCCACTCCATACCTTCCCTCCCAACAATAATGTTATCCAAAATAAATCTACATTTAATAAAACCAGTTTGCTATGGGTGCACAATCTGAGGAAAAAGATGGCGGATATTCAAAGCCAAAGCTTTAGTTATGATTTTGTAAGAGATATTAAGGAACGTGATACACCGCCAGTTGTAGATATCCTCAGGATCTTCAGGCTTAGGTATGAATTTAATATTTCTTTTATTAATTATATTGCCTAGGGTTTTGGAATGAAAAGCCTCAAGATAGACTTTATGTAAGTCATGCCCAACACAGTCCCAAAGGGCCTTGTAAAATTCACAAGGGAAACCATCAACACCTAGGGCCTTATCATCTGCCATGGTATGAACGAATTCCTTCAAGTCTTCAACAGTGAGCAATTGCTTAAAAAAAGATTTCTGGGCTAAAGATAGCCCATTTGGCACAACATCAAGACAATCCTAAAGGGATTGTTGTCATTATGGTGAATACTCCTGAGTAATGAAAACTTGTTCATAATGCCAAACAAAGGCCTAGAGAATGTCAAGTAGCTTAGAAAGCACCTGGTTTCCTTCTTTTATTTTTTTTATTCTAGGAGAAGAGTGCCTGATACACAAGGCCAGAAAAAACTCCTTGGAGGCACGGTCACCAAATTTTAACTAGTGCAATCTAGATTTGATTTGTGTACCTTTGGAAACATAATTATCTACAAAGTGCTAGCTCCTAGAGCCTCAGTAGCTAAGCACAGGTCAACTATGGTAGCCTCATAAGACTGCCAACAAAAAATGGGCAACTGGCATCCATAAATGCAGAGAAATCTAGCCATGCGGGTGATAGCATCATTCCACCAATTAATCCAGCCTATATTATGAGGTGGCCTACACTCTAAATTCTAGACCCTATGAATGTGGGCCAATGTGGGTTGATGACAAAGCAAAGATGTGTTAAAAAAAACTTCATCTTGCAGGTCTGAGCCTGTCTCGTCTCCCATTCAATGTGAAAAGAAATGAGGAAATGATCTGACAATCAACTAATGGCTTAACTGAGAATGAAGAGTTGTCAAAAAAGAAGAAAGATTGAGCCAAGATCATGGCATGATCAAGGTGCTTAAATATCCTATCAGAGCCTACCTGGTAATTACACCAAGTGTGCTAGAGGGAATGAGAATGGCAGCAACCAATATTGGGATCAAAGAGCCCCAATTTATTACGCATGTAAAACCACACCTCTCATTTTCCAACTACCCATCTAAATGGTAGAGTTCCATCTTTATCATACACCATCTCAACTATATTGAAATCCCCACACAAAATCCAAGTAGCAATTGGCAAAGAATCAACAATCCACCACCAAAGAAAAGAGCATTACACAACATCATTAGAAGTGTAAACATTAATAATCCCAAGGGAGTGATTATCAATGTTAAGGAGGATCCAGACGAACTGATGTGTGGGGTCAAAACCGTGGTCAACCACACAAGCATGCCATTGTGGGGACAAAAGGGTGACAACTTTGCCACATCTAGCTTGATGATCAGTACAAAACATTTGACTAGCTGGCCAAATAGAACAACAAGCTGACATGAGCAAAAAATCAATGATTTTAACTTCTTGGAGACAAAGCACTTCAATACCAGTATACTTTTAAAAATTATCCCTAACATAATACTTTTTGGAGAGGTCTGTCAGACCTTGAACATTCCATGAGAGGAAATTCATGAGTGAAACTCTTCCATATCATCAGAGTTTGGCTCATCCTCATTCAAATTAGAGAAGTGATTCTGCAAAAATAATGGTAGAACTGACCCAATTTGAATATTTAGAGAAGAAAATGTCTATTTCCCTTGCACATATTCTCCTTCTTCTAATGGAAGAGAAGGACTACGAGACTGCCATTGAGCTCCCATCATGGGAGGAGAAGCATTCAGTTGTGCTATCATAACGACGGCAGGCTAAAGCATAGCCTTCAGCCTGGGCCACACCAGAATATTGTTATCCTTGACTGGGGCCTCTTTCCCCTTCCCCGAAGGGTTTAAAACATCTTTAGTTGGCTCAAGGACTTTGGAAATTGTCTCAAAGCCATTGGAATTGCTTTTAAAATTTGTAACCATGGTCCATTTCTCATCAACTTTCGCAACAAAATTATCCGCCTAACGGGGTTTTTCAGGCTCTCGCAGTGAAGGAGTATGAGGAACTGCCAAAGGGCAGTCCTTGATCTTGTGGTCTGTGGACTGACATATATAGCACATGTTCAGTAGATTAAAATAAGTGACATTATAGGTATGTCGGAGAGCTCCAATTTGAATATCAATGGAGTCCTTCAAATCTTGGGAAACGTCCACTTCAACACAGACTTGTTTCTAGGGTCGGGCCTAAAAAACCTATCTAGCTCAATACAAATGAACTTCCCTAGAGAGGATACAATATGACTCAAAAAAGTTACACAAGGAAAAGGAAAACCTAGAAACTCAATCTAGACCAGGACCCACAACTTGGTATCATCTGAGACAACAAAGCCCAAGGTCTATGATTGGAAAACCAATAGAGAAGACTTGAAAAACTAGGGACCATGATTTAGGATTGCCTGAACATGACTAACCTCCACAAAGTGGAAAAGGAAAAAATCCTTGGTTAAATTTTGGACTATATCAAGGTGGACCCCATGAGGGACCCAAGCCTTGTGGACCGAGTCTTTAAGCTCACTTTCAAGGGGAGTCCTCCCAACAAAATACCCAACAAGAGTATGTTCTTTAAACCATTGACAAGTAAAATCAAAATCAAGCAAAGGTAAAACCACATCAGTTGGAGAGTCAAAAGACTTACTTGGTGAATCACTTTTAGAACAAATTTTTGAGGTCATTTGTTCAGAGGAGGAACCATTGAGTAGAGCCGTCGAACTGCCAACACCAGCAAGAACTCTTGGGTTAGAGTCGGTTGAAGGCATATTAAAACAAAAAAATTGCATTAAATATGGTTGTACACATAGGAAAAGAGAAAAATCTTGTGCCAATGGCGCATTATATGATGCAAGAGGGGCCAAAGATGACCGCAGACACAAGAAAACCCTAGAAGAGTTGATTTGAAGAATTTTAGTGTTGGTTTTGGAGGATTTTTATTTATGTTCTTTCTTAGTTAATGAATAACCTTATGTACCTTATCTAGGTCATGCATTTTTATTTGTGTTCTTTCTTAGTCAATGAATAAGCTTATGTACCTTATGTACACTAAATTCCATAACCTACAACAAAGTCAATGAATTTGGTGACCTCTAAAAAATCTTCATGACCTACAAAATGAGAGTTTCTTAACCTCCAATAGAGGTTCAAAAATTACAAATAGGTACATCATGACCTACACACAAATACATGGCTTCCAAACCACAAATTGCAACCTAGTCATTTATCATAGGTCATAATACCCTACAAGCCCATCATTTCACCCTTTGATAGGGATTTGATTTGGTATTTAATAGGGATTAATAGGGATATCTTCACACTCTAAAGTTATCAATTTTATGCCTACACACTCTGCAACTTTCAAAATTTCTAAAGTTTTTTTATGGTTTTGGTTATGGGGCTGATTGGTGGGGGCCCTACCAAGCTCCCCCATCCACTAAGGATGCTTTTTTGGTAGTAAAAGGAGTGAAGTTTGCTTCCATGGCAAGGATATATGGTGCAAATGAGAATAAGGCCTCATCATCCTTCAAGGCCTTTGCTCGAGATGCTAAAATCTCTCCTCCTTCCCCTCCCTTTGCTCTAGACTCATTTTTCTCAAAGGAAGATCTAGTATCCTATATGGATAAGTTGGTTGGCAGAAGATCTCCAAATATGGTGAAAACTAGGGTTTTCAATCCTTCAAAGTTTTCCTATTCAGTGGAAGGTCTTGAGATTGTTGTTCATGATGATATTATGAATGAGATGATTGTTAGTCTTTAGCTCTCTCTTGTAGGTAAGTTTCTTAATTTTAGACCTATGAACCTAAATCCTAAACCTACAATAGCACAAGAAATGAACAACAAATTAGATTGAATGCAAGCTAGAATGTAGATTCCTCAAGAAATTCATTTAAATTGCAAAAGAGAGAGAGGAATGAAATGAAGAACACAAAAAAACTTAAAACATATCAATCCTATTCTAAAGCAAATAAAACTCTTAATCTTTTGAGGGAATTGGTGCCAATTTGATGTGAAAATTGGCCCTTTCCCAACTCCAATGATGCAATGGTGATTTGGTGATGAAAAATGATCCACTTTGATGAAGAGTGATGAATTCTCCAAGATAACTGCATAACCTAGCTACAAATTCAAAAGTATGGATGAAGATTGCTAAAGATTTGAGCATAGTAAGTTTACTCAAATTGTGGATGCCAAATATAATAGAGGAGCTCTCTATTTATAGAATAATGTGAAGAGAGAAGAAGAAAAAGGGATGAATGTGGGACTAATCTTCAACCAATGAGAAGAAGCCACATGTCATCATGTGAATGGTTGAGGAATGTGCAAGTTTTGATGAATGTGCCAATAAATGCCAATATTTGAATTTTGAAATTGTATTAATGGCAAGGTGGAGGGAGAGTCAAATGGAGTTATGGCCACTTGGCTCAATGCAAAAGGACTTGTAAGAGGGAATGAATGCCTTGTTGGAAGGAAAAAGTCAACTTAGATTTGAATTTCAAATTTGAAGAATATTCTCCAAAGATGCCATGTTGAAGATAAATAGAGATTTAATAAATCAAATAACTTTATTTTCATGTGCAAGTGGCAAAAGATGGAGGATGGGACATGAGAAGAGATTAAATTAATCAAGGTTAATTAATTTAATAAAGGATTAAATCATGTGACCTATTTGACTTAAATTTATGGATTGATTTAAATCAAATATGAGAAGAATATGATTTAAAAAAATAGTTAAATAAATATATTTTGATTTATTTAGCTAAAGGGGGTGATGTTAGATTAAATTAAACAAGGTTTAATTTATTTAATTTAATAGATAGACTTTAGAGATTTAATCAAATAAAATTGATTATTTAATTAAATAGGGATAATTAGACCAGACTGGTTAATTTAATTATCAAGAAAGGATGACTTAATTAGATAACTAATGTATTTAATTAAGAGAGGAATATTGATGAATTTAATCAAATAAAGGAATTTGATTAAATGGTTAGACCAAAGGATGATTCAAGATGAAGTGATGTTAGTGGTCAGAATCAGATGTCTAATGTCAATTAGTACATTTTACGCATCTACATTTTGCCCCTCTTTGAAGCAATGCACTTGTTGTGTTGATTCAAAGAATAAACAATCTCAATCAAAGCCAAAAAAAATTGTTTTCAAAATCTTGCCCCACTGCTGCCCCTGCAAGAGAAAACATGCTAATATACTGCCCCCTTAATAGATTGGAGGAAAATTTTGATTTTTGGGTGATCTCACGAAAAAAGATGACAAGGTTCCCAACAGGTCCAGAAAGACTCCAAGAGGCCAAAAACGTGTCTAAATGCAATAAAACTATGTAAAATAGGCCTCAACTAGAAAAAAATAGGTTCAAGAGTTCAAAACCCTAACAGGATAGCCAAATAGGGTCAAAAAACCCTAATTTTCAGGCTTAAAAAGGTTTTGAGGGGTCACTTTCAATTCATTTTCACACTTAGCCTTTTAGCAATTCTACAATTTGAGCTCTGATATTCTGACGAGATGGTGCAAGGACAGCTTCTGATGCATATTTTTTATTGAGCCCAGACATACCAACAACCTCTCGACATTGGGGCACCGGTAAGTGATCCTTACTTGAGCTTCATTTTTCATTTTTCATGCTTATTTAATGCTTTTAAACTTAGCTTCTCTGTAGTGGTGCTATATAGCACCGCCCAAAATTCAAACTGCACCGCTTGGTAGCTCAAACCGGCCTGCCATCGTAGAAGGCACCACCGCAATGGAGTTTGGAGTTTGGAAACAAACTTCAAACTTTGATGCCTATGCTACCTCCATCGGGGGAATTTCAAAGTCTGACATGGTGGTGGACTTTTAGAATAGGGTCTCTTCCAAACTATTCCACTTTCAGAAAAGTGCACCGTGGCAGTGCATTTTAAGACTTTGTCAGTTCTAGTGTTGCAGTTTAAAATTCAAACTGAGACGCCTTCACAAATAGCAACGCTGGGCTGGCTTTTTGGATGCTTGGAATAAAATTTCTCAAAAGTTTTAACATGGTGACCATTCTTGATCCAGGACGCAGTGAGGGAGCTCTATTCTTGGGAGCACATATCATGGGAGATTTTCAGTTACTTGCAAGATCTGAGTGACAGGGAGCAGGATCGACTGTGGGACATGGGACTATGGTATATTGCTTATGTAGCACCTATGTGGACCCACCTTGGGATGATGTCAGCACTTGCCAGAGATGGCACAGTGGGACCTCGTCCTTCCACCTTCCTATTGGCAAGGCCACCATCACCCTGGAGGATGTGTAGCGGATCCTCAAATTGCCACTACATGGGTGGCATGTTATTCACGATATGGATGTCAAATGGAATGCTTGTCACATAGTCCTTGCTACAAAGGATGTTATATACTACAAGGGTCAAATAGAGTTAGAGCGTTATAAGGCCCTAACTTCACCCTTTCGCTTGGTGGTTGCAGTGATCATTTTAGGTCTCGTTGCCTTGGATCGGTGAGGCCAGTATTTCAATCCTAGTTGGGGGCTCTACTAGGAGCAAATGGTGATGCACGACAGACCTGTTCATTTTTCTTGTGGGTCTGTTCTTCTAGCCTCCCTCTACAGGGATTTGCATGAGTACGTCTACCTCGACGACAGAGCACTTGGAGCAAGTGTTACACTTCTTCACATGTGGGCATGGGAGCACATCTCCATTCTTCGGCCACAGGCAAGCACGAGATTCCTCACTGGAGGAGGGTCCTGGACGATATGCAAGTTTTTACATGGCGCCCATACCTTGGTCACCCCAAATGGGCCGACAATGCACAGCAGATATTCTTTGCCTACCAAGACCGCTTTATGTAGGGGTGGGAGCATACGATGGTTGAGAGATACCTACCAAGGCATGTTTAGCGTTAGTTTGGTGAGCCATAGGACCATCCAGATGATGCCTATGTGGCTATATTTTCTTGTACGGTATTGTAGGGTTCGTTGGGGTGATATATTCCTACTTCTGAGGTAGTAGAAAACTTTATACAGTTGGTGGCCCGGCCGTGGGAATATGTTCAGGGGCCCACTGATCCAAGTGTGACACAGGCCTACAAAGATTGGTTTCGGCCACCCTTATGATTTACAGTTCTAGGTGCACCCTCCACTCGATGAAGATTGAGGGGAAGAGGGGGAGGATGAGGACAGAGAGAGAGTGAGTGGCAGGATCAACCATTCAGGGTTCTAGCTCAACCAGTCTAGGTAGATGTTCATGTTCATGATCAGGACCAGGGGCCAGTTAGGCAGCAGGATCAGGTGGATGCACCACCATGAGTTGAGGGTGAGGATCAACCCCATGTGCAGCCTCCATGAACATAGCCAGTAGGACAGCTAGATCCCTGAGATGCATTGATTGCACAACTGCAAGCTCAAGTTCAGACTTTGACAACGGAGATGGATCAGGCCAGGGCCGAGAGAGACCAGGCCATTTTGTAGAGGAAGGCCGTAGAGCTACATGCGGCCGCAGAGATGGGCCAGAGACAGCAGTTGGAGAGCATGGCATCCTCCTCCTCTCAGAGCACAATGCCTCTTCATTCTTACAGGGAGGCCATCTAGGAGGAAGACTATTATCGCTTGCATTATCATTAGGTCATACCCAAAGCAGACTAGGCCCTAGATTACTCGTACCAGTCCAGCCACAAACCAGTAGAGGGTCATGGTGATAGAGGTGAGGAAAGCAGATAGGAGGGGTAGGCCTCATTTTGATCAAGATATCATTTTTTCATGCCATATGGGCTCATTTTTTATAGCCCATTAGGCCTTTTTGTACTTATTGACATACACATGTACAGTGATCCGATTATTTTGTACTATGAAAGTTATCCGATGATATATATATGAGATGATGATGTTTATATGATGTGATGTGTATCATTTATTTATTATGCATTTATGGATGGTTCTATTTCTATATGCTATGCAATAATGTTATGGTATTATGTGATGTATATATGGATGCATTTCTTTGTGATGATGTATGTATTATGTCATGGTTATGTGACTAATAGATCTATATTATGCTTTTAATAAATGACATATGATATGCAAATGGATTTATATGATATGTGATATGGATGGATGACGATTTATGTATGTTAATGCAAATGTGATGACTTGTGCAATGATTTCTTTTTCAATTCCCTTATGATGGTGATGATGATGCAGTGATCGTGCTATGTGGTGATTTGTCATGAATGTATGTATTTTTATGATGTGATATGCAAAATGGTATGGAGATGATTTATGGTGTATACACAAAATGATATGTGATTCATGATTATAAATTCTTTTATAATTATGGATGGTTGTATGGTTTTAATATAATGGATTTTATAATGTTTATATTCCTATTTTAATTGTACGATGAATGCTTATAATGATATGGAATGATTTGTAACATGAAATGCAAAAAATGATTGTGATGTGGTTACTTATGAGATGTTCTATATGATATGAATGAATGATGGATGATATGTATATTTTTATGCTTATGTATGATGCAATGTGTATGCAATGGTCATGCTCTATATGATATGCCTTGATGATGTAAATGAGATGTTTTTAAGATGCTGAGAATAACAAATATATATTATCCTAAACATGTTAGAAGATTGCGAGATGTATGTGATGTATTTATTGTGATGTGATGTAATATATGAAATGATATGTTAATGCAAAGTAGTATGATGATGCTTTATGTTATGAAAAATGAATGTAATGTGAGAGATGACTTTATGATGTTCATGTGATGTGAATATGTATACTTATAATGCGATGGATTATCTATAATGCTCATGTACCTATTATGTTTGATTATGCAGTAGATGGTAATATGAAATAATTATGAAATGTTTCATGCAAATGAATGTTATGCTATGGTTTATGTGATGAATGTAATGTGATGAAAAATGGGTGTGCTTATTTCTGTAAAGTGCTTATAATAAAATATTTATATGATGATGGAGATGCAATGCATATGTTTCCTATATGATATGTTATGCAATATGCTAATGATTTGTGGATGCAAGATTAATGATGATGATGATGATGATTAACTGTCATAGTACCTTGTTAGCGTGAAGAGCAAGAAGGGATGAAAGAAGAGAAGACATTCCAACAAGACATAAGATGATGAAAATGAAAATGATGATGACTACTTGCCGAGGAGTTAGGATTTTCAAAGGGCCAATTTCCTTATGTTTGATAACACATGCGGTATGATGCATCAAGGTATAGAGAACCAGGATGGCATTGTACCTAGTGTGATGGACTTTGACTCAACAACCAGATAGGAGTATCCTTGTTCACACCTGACATACGGAAACCTTGATAAGATGCGCTTCAAATATCTTAGACCAAAACATAGGAAGGTAAGCCTTCTTTTGTGGTCAACAAAATATCTAAAACACCCTTGTACACACCTAAATAAAGCAAGTATTCATCGAGGTTATTTTACAACAATATCCAACAAGCACAGTAGACAAAAGATAATGATCATTTCCCCATTCATATCTCTCTAAATCCTTTTTTCAGACATCATCAAGAGGTCCTTGGAATGAGCGTAATAAGATAAATCAAAAAGAAAAGATCAAGTAAACAAACAAGGCAATGTTCTTCATACTGCTAGCCAAAGGAAACTATGTTTTTGAAGGATAAGACCTGAAACTTATTGCCAATAGATGATGTCCATTGTCGGAACAATATATCCTAGGACATATTAGTGGATGGTGGCATGTCATTTCATTTATCCAAAGTGCTTGGTCTGATAAAAAGGTTTCCATTGTAGGAAGGATTCATCCTAGGATATGATTTTATCAGACAATGATGAGATTGGTTTTAAGACTGATAAGCTATTGGTACAAAAAGTTGATTAACTTGTTTATTGACTGACTTAGACCTGAGACTTGACGTATTGAGTTTTCACTTTTTGCCTGATGGACTTGTTTCTAATTGTTTCACCAAAGGTTGAGGATGGCGATCGTTTATTGTGAGTGATGTTTATTGCAGGTGTAAGTGAGTTGTGATGGATGGATCTTTTCAAATATTTGGATGTTTTTGGAGTTTTTGAAATGTTTTGAGGCTTTTTTTGGTATTTTTTGAGATTTTTAAATGTTTTAATTTTTGATTTTCTGATTTTTGACCAAGATAATAACCTAAGGACCTATTCTAGGGGCCTCGGGGGCTAATCAACAGATTAGCCTTGCCTACATTATACACATAGAGACCACGTAGTTCGACTGACGACTTGACTGATTTACAAGATGTAAATATACATGATGAAATGTCATTTTATTATGACGAACTCCTAAAGGACTGACCTAAGTGTCTCGAGGGGATGATCAAAGATCAACCTTGCCTACATTCAAGGCTCAGAGACCCGTAGTTCAACAAGATGACTTTTTTTTGACTTTTTGACCTGTTTTGGGATTTTGATATGTTTTGAATGTTTTTGGATTTTGGTGATTTTTCGATGTTTTTGGATTTTCTGATGTTTTTGAATTTTCTAAGATTTTAGGACTTCAAGAATATACACGAATCCAATCTAATGAGAACATGTCCCCAGCGTGATGCAATAGAATACTTTGATAAAGGCAGGACAAACTGACCTTGAGGATGGGCCGAGTAGTACTAGGAGGGATCATGATACGAACGCAAGACCAAGCTATGATGTGGATACCAAACGGATGGGTGATTGATGGAGATTCAAATGCGATGGATGATAGAAATAAAATGGATGGATGATGTAGAACAAGCCGTAAATATCCTGGTGGATGGAAAGTGCTTATTTACACAAGGCACCTATTTGCCAGGTTTTCACCAAGGTACTTGTCCAAAGTCCCATCAAAGTCGTTTCCACCAGAGGACAATTTTTCTCTTTACTATTTTTTTTATCCCTTTTTTTATTTTTTTGGATTTTTTGCTTTTTTGATTTTTTTGTTGCCACCAAGATGCTTGTTTGCCAGGTTTTCATCAAGGTAACCATTTTTTTAGGACATTTTCTATTTTTTTAGATTTTTTCGGTTCTATACCTTGAAAGATTAGGCATTAAACTTTTTGAGATGAGAGTTTTTTATGGGCTCTTGTAGAGGTTCCCCTTTAGGTGTTGATAATTGATATGCCCCTAACATAGAGCTTGTGATAACAAATGGTCCCAACCAATTGGGTTCAAATTTTCCCTTACTATTTGGATTTCGGATGTTCTTCTGATTCTCCTTTAGTACCAGTTCTTCAACTAGGAAAGTCCTGCTTCTGATTTTCTTGTTATAACTCCTCTTGAGTCTGTTATGATAAACTTGCAAATGATTTAAAGCATCTATACGCCACTCATCCAGTAGCTCTAGCTCATTCAATCTTAATACGTGGTACTCCTCATCTGTGATGAGGTTTTACAATGATATTCTTAGTGATGGGAGCTCGATCTCAATGGGGAGTACTACTTCTAATTTGTAGACCAAGGAGAAGGGGGTGGCGTCGGTGGGTGGGTGGAGTATAGCTCAATCCCACCCAGTATTTTCCTCAAAATAGCTATAGATGCTATTCATGACCTACGTCATTGACTATTTTCTTGAGGATTTTCAAAATGGTTTTATTTGTGGCTTCTACTTGGCCATTGACTTGGGGATAGTATGGGGTGGAGAAGCGATGTTGGATTTTGATTTTTTCACACAAGCTATGGACATCTTGATTCTTAAATGGTGTCCCATTATCTGAGATAATGGCTTGTGGGACACCATAGCGAAAAATGAGATAGTTCAAGATGAATTTTGATATCTACTTCCCAGTTATATATGTCATAGGTATGGCTTCCACCCACTTGGTAAAGTACTTTGTGGTTGTTATGATGAACATGTGGCCATTAGAAGAAGTGGGAGTGATTTTTCCAATGAGATTGAGTCCCCATTATGAAAAGGGCCATGGTGTGATGATGGGAAGAAGTTCTTGAGTTGGAGCATGGATGAGGTCCCCATGTTGCTGACATTGTAGGCATCTTTTGATGTAGTTATGTTCCTCTCTTTCCATTGTAGGCCAATAATACCCCATCCTCAGCAATTTCTTGGCTAGGGTCATTCCACTCGAGTGTGAACCACATATGTCGTTATGCACCTTAGTTAAAGCAATCAATGCCTCCTCAGTGTTTAAACAATGTAATAAGGTTCCTTCTATGCTCCTACAATACAGGGTATCTCCTAGGATGACGAATCAGGATGCTTTTTTGACAAAGGTTCATTTTAAGGTTGAGGGTAAGTCAGCAAGTAGGACACCTATTCATAGGTAGGTATAAATGTTGTGGTACTAGGTATCACCAAGACCAATGATTTCACATACAAATTATGATTTTGGTACCTCAAATGTGGGCATGAGAAGTTGCTCTACCAAGAATTCATGTTTTAGACCATTGCGAGGAATGTCTAGTAGGGATCCAATCATTGCCATGGTGTCTGTTGCTCTATTGTTTTCTCTGGGAATCTGCTCAAATGTGATCTCGATAAAGGATTCCTTGAGAGTCTCCACTAGTTTCTTGTATGGAGTGAGCTTATCATCTTTAGTCTGGTATTCACTGTTCACTCAGTTTATTATTAGTTGGGAGTCTCCATATACCTTGAGGGCCATGATGTGCCACTACACTACTATTTTGAGACCTATGGTTAAAGCCTCGTATTCTGCAATGTTGTTGGTGTAGGGAAATGCCAATTTATAGGACCTTCATATGCAATCCCCTTGTGGGGTGATAGAGAAGACACCGGCTCTTGATCCATGTTGCATGTATGAGCCATCAAATTAAAGTTTCCAGTGGTCAGTTATGTTGAGATTGAAGATGGATTCGTCTTGAAACTCTAAGATGAGAGGATTCTTCAAATAGATTGGTGCTTCTGCAAGATGATCTGTGATGACCTGACCTTTGATTTCTTTTCGTTCCACATACTCAATGTCATACTCTGATAGTATCATGACCCATTTTTCCATTCTTTTAGTGAGAATTTATTTTGATAGTAAGTACTTGAGGGGATCAATTTTGGTAATGAGTTTGACTTTGTGCGCCAACATGTAATGTCTAAATTTATGTGACACAAACACTACTGCTAGACATGCTTTTTCAATGAATGAGTAATTTAACTCATGTCCAACCATTGCTTTGCTTTTTCGTTATGCTGAGCTAGGAGAGCTCCAAGGGTTGTTTTTGTTGCTGACACATAGAGAATTAATGGCTTTCTTGGGATCGGTGGCATTAGGACTAGCAGTGTAAGCAAATATTCTTTGATCTTATTGAAGGATTCTTCACACTTGTTATCCCACTTGTATGCTACTCCCTTGTGAAGTAAGTGAGAGTATGGATTTTGTTTATCTTCCAATTGTGTTATGAATCTTCAAATGGACTGAAGCCTACCTTGGAGACCTCTCAATTGTTTCAATATTTTGGGTGCCTCCATCTCAAGGATTACTTTTACCTTAGTAGGTTCTACCTCAATACCTCTCATTGATACTATGTATCCTAGCAACTTTCTTGATTGTACACCAAATACACACTTCTTTGGATTTAATCAGACCTTGTATTCCTCCAGCTTGTCGAAAATAGTGCTCAAAGTTGCTATATGATCCTTCCTCTTTCTGGATTTAGCTAATATGTCATTGACATAATCTTTGACATTTTTATGGATCATGTCATGGAAGATTAAGGTCATGGCTCTTTGGTATGTTGCTCCTACATTCTTCAAGCCGAGTGGCATCATATTCCAACAATAAGTCCCCCATGGATAGGTGAAGGCCGTTTTGTGCTAGTCTTCTTTAGCAATCATTATCTAGTTATATCCCAAGAAACCATCCATCAAGGAAATCATTTCATGTCTCATCGTCATGTCTACAATCATGTTAATGTTGGACAATGGGAAATTATCTTTTGGACATGCTTTGTTTAAGTCCCTGAAATCTGTGCAAATTCTAATGCCCCCATCCAATTTTGAGATGAGAACCAGGTTTCACACCCATTCTGGATAGTCTATTGGTTGAATGAATCCTATGTCTAATAGCTTCTTTAGTTCCATTTTGACTAGCAAGGTGATCTGGAGGTGCATTTTCTTGATCTTTTGTCTAGCGGGCTTTGCTTCAGAGTATATGGCTAGGTGATGAACTATAATTTTTGGATTGAGCCCTCGCATGTTTGCGTAGCTCCATGCAAAATTAACTTGTCTTTCTCTCAAGAAGGATACTAGGAGTTCTTGTTCTTCTTGCAGTAATGACTCTGCATAGAATGTGATGTGTGGGGTCTCCTATGTTCCTAGATTAACTGGATTGCACTTTTCTGCTAGGACCGCTAATTTTTCTTGATGTAGAGCTTTGAAAGGAAATTTGAATCCCCCATCCTTAGGTGCCTCAAATATGTTTTCACCATTGGATGCATCCTTTATTTTTACTTTTTTTGTGTCAAAGAGTTCCATAGTGTGGTTTTCACTTGAGGATTTAGATATTATTCTTAATTTTTCACTTTTGTGACTAAGGGATTCAATCGTTTCCCCATAGTATGCATTTGTATCTAGCTCAATAATGAATCTTGCTTTGTGATCCCCACATGGAATGTTATCCCTTAGTCCCATGAATTTTGAGAGTGCCTCATCATTTTTTAATGTGTCCAGAATTGGTGGCCCTCGTTGGTCATAATTGATGAGTTGGGGGTAAACTAGGTAGATTTCATGATTTTGATGGTCTAACTCAAAGGATAAGGTGCTAATCATGAGAAGGGTGGTATCCTCGAAGAGCCTAGGTAGGTTGGTTGTGGGATCCTCATCATCACTACTACTACAAACCTCAGTTATGTCAAATGTGAAGTTGTCTAAGACGCGACCTATAGATACGAGTAAGCGAAGTTGGGTTGCGAATAGCTGAGGAGGATTATTGACCTTTCTAACTAGAGGACTTCAGCCACATATGGTTATACTTAGAGGGGTACATCCAAGGCCAATATTTCTCATTCGTGTCTCTAGAATGATAGGTATTATAACCCCATTTTCATTTTTCCCAAGTCTCTAGTTTCTGTCATAGCCCATTGCAAGTATCATTTGCAAACCTTTGCTTTTGTCATCCATTGGCAGTCTAGTTGCTGGTCTATTATCTTGGTATAGGAGATGAGATGGGTCCTCCTCTATGATTTCTTGGTTGAGATCTCCCCAACTTCTAAAGTTGGGATATTCTTCAGGGGAAGTTTGAGATGTGGAAGCTTCATTTGATTGCAGTCATCCTCGTGATCTAGGAGATTGTGGTAATTCTTCCACCACAAAAGCATTTTTGGGAATCGCGTAGTTTCCACAACCATTATCTTGGATGATGAATTCGATATTAGAGATGGTGGGGATGGCGGGAGTGGTGGTTGTCTTTTTCGTAGAAGTGGAAGCAAGAGTGGCTAGATCAATGTACGGTGTTGATGGGCCTTCATCATTTTTAGGTACTTGAGGTATTTTGTAGTATTTTTCCTCAAGGTTCTTGTAGTAGGAAAAAGGTTCAGGATCTCCATGGATGGTGATCTCTTGTCCTTCATATGTAAATTTGACACATTGATGGAAGGTTGATGCTACCGCTTGCATTGCATGGATCCATGGATGTCCTAGGAGAATGTTATAAGGCAAGTCGAGGTCCAGGACCTAACAGGTGGTTTCCATGATAGCTGGCCCTATTTGAATAGGGATTCTGATTGTGCCTTGGGACACTCTTTCCTGATCATCATATGCTCTGATTGTAATACCTTTTCCTTTGTCGATGGAATCCTCTAAGATTTTTAACTACTTAATGAGCTTGAGGGAACAAATATTCAAGCCTGCACCTCCATCCACCAAGACTCGCTTGAATTTACTTTCTTGTACTAGGACCTCTAAATGGAGTGCACTGTTATGAGATGGTTGAGCGGGAAAGTCTTGGTTAGAGAACGTATGGAGGTTTAGAGTGATGATCTTTCTGACCATAGCTTGGAATTATTCTGCATCAAGATCTATGAGGACAGTGGATGAAGCCAATGCTTCCTCAAGGATTTTCTTGTGGGTGGATGAGATTTTTAATAACTCCATGATGGAGATTTTTTTTGGCATTCTTTTTAGCTTATCAAGGATATTGTAACCATTGGGAACATATCTTGAATTGGACATGAAAGTTCTGTTTGGTTGAGATGATCCTTTGATCAATAAAGTCTTGGACTATGTTCTTTAACCTCATGCAATTGTTCATGGTGTTCCCTTTGATTTTGTAGAAGTCCCAGAGCTGATTTTCATTATACCAAGGAGGTTTAATGTCTAGTTCTCGTAGGTGGGAATCTTGATGAGGTTTTCATTTATCAATTTTTTCATGATGACTTCAAGTGCTTCCCCAAGAGGGGTGTACTTTTGCTTGGTGAAGTTCTTGTTTCGCTGGGTCGGTCATCTTTGGTCATTGGCGTTATTGATTGCTTGGTTGTTTGGTTGTTTTGTTGTTGTGTTCACCTGATGATGGTTTTGGATTTGTTGTTGTTGTGGTGCAGGTGTGTTTTTTTGAGGGGCACATATGACAACTTTGGCATCGACGACACCATCATTGGTAATATTTTTTTTTGTGCCCATGTGTGAGGTTTTTCATTGTAATTTGTGGGTGGGTGATTATTCTATTGTTTAGGATATGAATTTGATCCTCTAGGTTGTTTCATAAGGGCTCGTTCAATGCTGAGCACCTTGCAAATCAGCTGGTTGTACATGGTGATCCCTTGGATCTTGAGATGGAATGCCAAAAGGTCATCAAGGTTGGATATGATAGTGCATACTTGTTATTCCTCAGGCATTATCCATTTGCTCTGATTGACCTTGGATTGCCATCATTGTAGGAATGAAGCAAATGATTCATTCTTTCCTTGTTTTAGAGCTGAGAGTTCCTCTAGACTAACATCCATGGTGATATTGCATGCAAAGTTTTTGATGAATGCATCTATGATTTCTTGGAATGTCTTGATGCCT
>VDFB02373365.1:18150362-18207069 GCA_007258455.2 Sequoia sempervirens | reverse complement strand
CAAGATGGATTTGTAGGGAATCACGTTCTTGCTTGATACCATCAACCCTCATCACATCCGCATCTTTCTCTGGAAGGGCTGTCCGCAACTCCCCCAACAATTGATCCCACTACCCTTGGAGTGTGGTAGCATTTGCAATCCTCTGCACTATCTCTACCCACCCCTCCTCATAGGTAGTCCTTAGGTGGGCTATCAACTCAAAAATATGGATGTGATGTCTCACTAATGTTGGCTGATAGGAGTCTAGGACTACCCATTGGATAGGCACTGACAGGGGCCACCTCTGATATGCACTAGGTGAAAAACCCAATCCATCCCTATGTATCCATTGCAAACATAGAAATAAAATGTATATCAGTACCACGAGATGTATAGATATGAAAAACCAAACCATAATATACATATACATGAGATGAAAACTAATAGTATTGAAATTAAATGGAGTAATGTGACTGGTATACCTGGATCCCCTAGCTGCCGAAATGGATTAGGGGGAGGGGGAGTACTAGGACCACACCACTAGCATCAAGAGCTGCTCTTGATGCTGCTAGGGATGTTGTTGGGATGAGGGGTAGTGTTGGTGCCGCCGATGAGACTAGGATGGCTGATGAAGGAGAGGACATCCTCTGTCACCGCATCATCCTTGTTGACGCCACTCTAACCTCCTCTGTTGCTCCTACTGCTCTTCTTGAGGAACTTCTTGTTGCTACTCCTCTTGCTCTCCCCAGCTATCTTGAACCCTCTGTCTCTGCCCTAGTGACTATGGTGGAACATCCCCCTATAGTCCAAGATCCCCTATGGGGGAATTCACTGGAAACACTGTTGTAGGATGATGAGTTGCCTACCATGCCAAAAAGTCTCTAGCCATGTTGACATTATCCACCATGCCCATCACTAGTAGATCTTGATCATCAGCCTTGTCATCCAAAAGGATGACATCTATTATGGTAGGAAATAGATCGTCACCCAGTCACATAACACTCTGAATAGCTTAGGTGTATGTGAGGATGACATGGGGAATGGTTTCAGTCTAACCATGCTATTGCATAACCCGACTCCAGTAATATGGCATGATCACAAAATCTATGTGACCTAGAATGAAATGGTTACACTACATGTTCCAAAGGAACCTGCTATCATTAACCCATCAAAACAACTGGTGGGGTCTCCATCTAATTTGATCTGGCATCAATGTGTCATACTACAACCACCAAAACTGTATGTCACCATGTCTCCACAGCTGCATGATCTCATACTAGTGAGCCATGGGAACCGTATAATCCCACACTCGAGGATAGCCCTCTAGCCTCGTGCAGGTAATGTGTACAAAATCCCACACCTACAAGAGTGTACATGTAGTGAGGCTCGGGTACTCATAATAGGCATACCTTCCGAGCTTCTAATACAAATGTACAAGCATGCTATACCCCCATGCAATCACCATATGATGCTCCAATAGTGTGGATGAAGCCCCCATGTTGGTGAGAACCTTTTCCATCTATGGTGATCCATGTGGCCATGGTGACCACCATGACTAAACACAGTAGGGGTGTAGTGGTCCGGGCTTGCTCCAACCATTGGGGGTAAATATGCCTAGTCCTGTCCCCACCATCTGTTCAGAAAAGCAGTATAAAACAACCTCTAATCAATCTCGTGTTGAGTGCATGTAATCCAGCTCCACCCGCCGACCATGGATGGGAAGGCCGAGGATGTGGTAGACATCCTCTAATGTCACAGTCATCTCTCTAGTTGGTAACTAGAAGCTTGATGTGGTGGCATCCCACCTTTCCATCAAGGCCATCAACATCCTGTCATGGTACATCTCTAGCATAGTGTACACATGCTAGATACTGACGTGTTGTAGGTGTGTGACCTCATCATCTAATAAACAATCCCTTTTCCCTCTGAGTAGGTGAAGCACTTTCCCACTGGGATGCTTACTGATTTTGGAGTAGTCCTAGGAAAGGAAAATAGTTTGAGTCAAGATAAAGTTAAAAATATTAAGGGACATGTGTGTGTCACACAGACGTCTATGCACCATGCTAGTGTCCTGATCCACCATTGATGGCATTGGGACGATAGTGCATCTTAGGTACAACAACACCGATCCTAGATGCCAACACATGCAAAAGATGCATGCGTGCATCCAGGATGCTTGCACTGCTTAAGACCTAAAAATAGCTAAAAGTCCTCAAAAACATACAAATCGAGAGGTTTTGAGGCCTACCTGGTCCACCTTGAGGCCCTCATCTACGTCAGCTCACACTTGATCCAACCTGGGTGCCTCATACTCTTGTCTACCTGGAATTTTTCTAATTTTTCTCTCATAAAAGTAAAAAAAATCCTTGTTATGAATAGTGAAAATGACCCTTCTAGGGGCCCACCTAGGTATATATAATGCCCTCGGGGCCAAATTTTCCTAGAGTTTGTGGCTCCCTGGTTTCTCCTAATTTTACCCCACCTAGCTAGGGGAAAAATCAGAAGGAAGCATATAGTCACCTGTTTAACATATTTTTCTTCCAAACCATCAAATTTCTTCTTGATCATTCTTCTCCATGTTGTAGCTTCTTTTGATTATTGGGACTAACCTAAAATTGAGTTTTGTAAAATAATTTTTTTTGTGCAATTTTTCATGACAAACGTTGTATGCCTCACCGAGTTTGATTGTTGGGGGCATCTTCAGTACTAGCTAGCTCGACCTCTCCAACCTCTACAATACCTTTTTTTGCATGTAAATCTATAAAACTTCAATTTTTGGGTGGAATTTTTCTTTTCTACTTTAGTGTGGCCAATTTTTCCAAAATCGAGCCCACTAAAGTGGGGGAAAAATGTAATGTCGCAAAATTGCACCTAGAGTAAATTTCACATTTTAGCACTTTTCCTAGCATTTATGACACCTAAACACATATATAGAAAAAACCCCATGGGTCAGAATTTCACGACTCCAACTCCATGTGGTCCAATGGTGAAGCAACAACAGTCCGTCAACCCATTTCCCAAAAACTAGTGTTTTCGGTGCCTATGTGACACACATACGTCTACGTGGTGCACTAGCATCCTGGCGGTTTTTTGAGTTTGAAATGGGGAATATCGAATATACTAGCTCTTAACACATTTCTTTGCAATTCTAACTCTCAGGTGTAATGACTCTTTCTGCCCTTGCATGCAACAAAAACCCCTTTTTCTCTCATTTTGGGGGGTTCTCTCATTCATTCAAGACTCTTCTTCTCAACTTCACTTCACTTCTCAACTCCTACTCTTGACAATAACACTTCTACAAGCAAAGATTTGTTGGATTGAGGTCCCTCCAACAGCCAAAGCTCTCTATCAAGCATTCAACGGTTGCTAAAATGGAGGAAGGATTCAATTGATCAAGCTATTTGTAAGTCCCCTCTTAGCTCT
The DNA here is from genome assembly GCA_007258455.2 of Sequoia sempervirens. NCBI lineage: Eukaryota > Viridiplantae > Streptophyta > Pinopsida > Cupressales > Cupressaceae > Sequoia > Sequoia sempervirens. Next base: position 18,203,667 of record VDFB02373365.1, on the reverse strand, counting down.
CCTTGTGCTTTCTCTCAATTTCTATATTATATCTTGTCATTCTATTGAACAGACCTCAGATCTATGTTAGATGGTGAAGTTCTAGTTTGCTTGCTTAAGTTTTGAGTTTTCTGTTGCTTAGGATGCCAGTGCATCTTTCAGAGTCCAGCGCATCACGCTGGTGTCTTGATTCTACATTGTAGTCTTTTGGCCAAGAACTCTCCCTTTAGAGGTAGGAATCTAGAAGCTTGGCTCTCTTAGGTTCTAAACCAATATTTTATTATAATTAGTCTATGTATAGTTTCTTTGCAATTTCTTCATTCAACTAGTATTGAGGTCTTTAAGGGCAGTTCACTCCCTGGGATTCTCTTGAGAACAAAGAGACTCATGAGCAACGAATCACCCTTACCTCACACTTTCCACCACCTTTTTATGGTTTTCCAACATAGGAAGGAGGAAATAATAGATTTTTCACATCAAATTTGATATATATCAATTCAAATCTCAATTTTTGTAGTGTTTCAATGTTAATTGTGATTTAATTGTAGTAATTTAACATCATACATTGGTTATTTGTATTGTTGTTAGTAATTCTATTCAATAGTGATATACAATTGAATGTTGAAAAGGAAAAAAGCTTGTGAAAAACTCAAATTGTTGAGGAGTTTGATGTAAGAAGAAACAAAGACTACATAATTGGGTAGATCTCCTCCATTTGAATCTCCATTTACTAGGTATGTTAAGTCTTTACACATTTTCTTTATATTTTCCTTAATTCTATTATGTTTCTTTATCATCCCTTATCATAAATGCTTAATACAATGCTTTGATTTTATTATTATGAATTTTCCATGTTCATCATTTTTTTTTCATTATAACCTTAGCCCCTCTTGGCACATTTTAAACTACACAATTCTTTACACTTTCCAATTAATTTTTAAACCACATCTCTTTGAGGAATTTTGTTAAACTAATTGACCTACCTTGTGTATGCTTCCACATTTAGTATACACATATATATGAGAGTAGTTATAAGTATGTAATATAATACATCATTTCTCAATCCTTTTCTATGGATGTGCATACCCCTTTCCAAAGCTTCCATTTTGGTATAGGCATGGGGGATGTTGGAAAATGTAGTGGAATTTGGTTTTACACCTAGAAATTGTATTTTCTTGAAATTTTCTAAAGCCTTTTCAACAAATCCATTTTGTGCATATCCTGCAATCATTGTAGTCTACAAGGACATATCTCATTGAGGCATTTTGACAAACAGTTCTATCGAAATAGTTGATTTCTTGTCTATGCTACCAAATTTTCCATGCATGTCTAATAAAGCATTATATTGTTAGCTGACAGATTTGTCCTTTGAAAATAAATGTAGGAAATGACTCAAAATGCCTGGAAAGAAGAAAAAACAACACTAACAATTGGAGAAGTTGCCATTGGATTGACAACTTTCCTCTAAATTTTAGAGGTACAACTCCCTCTTAAGATATGCAATGAATGAAAACTCGGGGTATGCTTTTAATCAAAAAGTAGAAAAGGTAACTAACACCTACCCATAACCATGAAAGTATATGCGGAGATTAAACTTAAAATGAAGAGGATGAAAATAAATGATGCAAAGCCCACCTATTTCACACCCACTAATAATATTCAGAAAAAGAAAGAACAGTAGAACCTTTCAACAAATGATTTTATTTTGAATTCAAAGTTTTAGAAATGATTGCATGCATAGTTTGATATAATAGAAAAAACTGAGGAATAATTAAAAAGACCCACAGTTCATTGCAATCAAAAGGAAAAATATTAATAAATTCAAAGATTTAGAAATATCTCCTTTATTCCTTCAATGCTCAAAATGTGAATTGACAGACTCAACATCCCTATACAATAAAACTATGTTGAAAAGAAAAACAGACTATTCTGCCCTTCCCCAGAATAGAAAAAAAAGATCCCCTTTTGTTTTTAGATTTACATATTTATAATTTTCACCAGTCAACCTCTTCCTTTCAACTTCCTGTAATTATCTCTTTTTTATTGAAATTTTAAAAGAACCATAATCTCTCTTTTGAAACTCATTCAAAAATAAAAACTTTCTGGGAAACTTCTTTTTGTTATCTTTTGTAACTGCTTCTTGAGTTTGATTTTCCTTGTCGAAATTCTTTTTCTGAACTGAAAAAATCCTTTTCTTTAGAAAGTAACTCCCTCTTATCTCTTCTTTAGCCTTCAATTTTCTGCAATATTTCTTTTAAAATTAGTTACAAAATAAAAAAGGTGACTTTTCACGTAACTCATAGCTACTTTTATGGCACCACTTGTCTTTTTTTTGTTATACTTTTTGGTTATCTTCTGTGTCAACTCAAAAGGAAAAAACAAGCTATTTTGAGATCCCTTTAGAATCTCAATCCTTTTGCAAACAATTCCAATAATTAGGTACGTCTTCCACATGCTTTGCAAGAGTTGTAAGAAAAGTAGATTGAATGAGCTCACCATTGGCATTCTATAGTTTACCACTAACCAGAGCTCCATTGTAAGCTACTGCACCTGGAGACTAGAAAGAGCTAAGGTGCCATTGCACATAATTCCTTTACTTGATGCATACTCAACAAGTGAGCCAACTGTTGTGAAGAGGTATAGATACGTCTATGGAAGAGCTAGCCAATCCAATTAGAGTGTAAAACATTTCTGTCATTTTGTGTATAATACATTGGCCACTTTATAATAACAAAGCATTGGAACTTTCCGCACTGGCAAGATTAGTATTGCTGCTTCACAATAGTCGTTCTTACATCATAAGCTCAAGTGATGTGGTGTTATCAAAATTTCATTTTCATGATATTCATCTATGGCTTGCTTATGAAGAGCATTGTAAGAAGACTCTGCTGGCCACATAATATAGACCTTCAAAGGAACTTTGCAAGTTTAAATGCAACATCAGCCCAAACATAGGATCTTTTACCAGGTGCAATTATGAGAAGAAACTCAAGCGTATGTCCAGGAACTAGATCCAAAGTTAAGAAGATATCCTTGGCTAGATGGAATTTTTTTTTATCTATAATACTTATTTGCATGTGTGGAAAGTGTGATCTAGGCTTAGATAAGGGAATATGATCTTGACACCTTCTTGAAGGTTTTTCCTCTAATATATCATTTGACATGTTACCTTTAGGACCCAAAGATCCTTGTTCATATTTGAAACCAAGACCTTTCTACAGGAAACTGGAGCTGAAGACTTTGGACATCTTCTAATATATGTTTAGCTCTTTCAAGCCCACATCATTTCTTTTTGTTTGTAGAACCCTTTTATAGAGCACTACCGATACATCATATGGCAGCACATTCTACCCATGAATTTCCTCTGCTCTTTCTTGTAGGTATTTCTCAAATTTCCTCCACTTATATATGTGAAATTTTCTTGTCTAGTCACATTCAGAGAACTTAAAATACCCCATGCTTTGAAGTATTCAGCCATGCGTCATATGATAGTTGTTGCATGAGGCAATAGTTGACTGTGCACACAGGATACCGAAACTCTTCAAAAGTTTCCTTAATTTTGGAGAATGCTTGCCAGTAATACAACGTTCATCCACTATGGGAATAAATAAAAGTGCATCCATCAATCACTTGCAACCATAGGAGACCCAAGGAATACACCACTTAGGACAATTGATAAGTTTGGAAAAAAATTCAATGTAATTCCTTTCGATGTGAATCAATTTTCTTAGTATTATAGCACTCACATACAAATTCTATCTTGAGGACAATCTGCAAAGAAATTTGTGTGTTTTCTATGGCTTTACATCTGCCAATTTCAAATGTTTAAAAATTTCCAAAGCTCCTTCAACAAATATATACCGTGAATTTCCTGCAACCATTACAATTCATCTTTGAAGCTGCCTGCCAAAAGCTTAGGAGCCAGGTCTATGTTTTCACATTTTCATACCCGTCTATCAAAGCATTCACAACTATAATACTTGAAAAAATATTCTTTGAGGATGTCCACAATCTGTTTGAAGCTCCATTTTGATGCTGGCTGGGAGGAGGTACTGGCAAGGGTCAAAGAGTCTATTTTTACATATGTCATACTAGTAGAGGCTTAGGTTCTGAAAACCTCAAAATATATGATAACAAGGAGTCATGTAGTCATGCTATATCATAACTTTGAAACTTGGAAGTCAGACAAATGTGAGGTTTTATAACTTAGAGAACCTTTGACAATATTTATAAAGTTCACTTTTTCGAATAAAGACTTTTGGGCTATAGTAAATACTTATCCTTTAATAAAGCTATCATCCCTTTAAATAATCTAACTTCAAAACTTTACAGGAGGTAAATAAAATCATTTCCTACAACAATGTATTCACCTACTCTTTTGAGAGAAAAAATTTAACTCCATGAAAAGTCAAAGCTTGGGACTTTAAAATAGTGCTTTGGCTTAGAGATGAATAACTCTATAATTTTCAAACCACAACACCATTTTGTACAAAATTTTGATAGCAAGGTAATCTGATGTTGTAGAGAAAAACCCATAATTCTTTTAACTTGCAACCACTAGGATATTAGACTTTTGTTCAACTTGTGAATGGCATGGAGGAAAAAGTGAAACTAATTTTTTTTCAAACTGTGAGGTATTTTGGCATGAGGATCAGCCAAGTTGGGTAGAATAGGGATACAATCATACCCATAAAAATAATTTGCATCAGATCTTGTATATTTTCATAATTAGTTGTTTTTGTGATTTGGTAGGGGATATAGGAGAATGCACAAAATTTGAAAATTTCTAAGCTCAAATTTTGAGGTAACATGTATCAAACAACATAGATGAGGCAACCAACTATTTGAAAAAATGCCTCAAAGAAATGTGGTCTCATGGTAATTCACATCGCCATGAGACCACATTTCTTTGAGTCATTTTTTCAAACAACCAGTTTCCCTTTCTTTGCTACCAAATTTTCCATACATGTCTACCTAAACATTTTGTCCAGCAATCCTCCTTTCTTTCAATTATTTGATTGATTCCTGGATACCTTGTTCCAAAGGTAGGATGTCGAGACAAAAGTTGTGGAATTTAGATTTATACTCTTGAGCCAATTGTATCTTCGTGAAAGTTTGTAATGTCTTTTAAAAAATCCATTTTGTGGTTATTTTGCGATCATGACATTTCATGAGACTACATTTCATGTTTTGGTAGATGTCATACCCCATTCCAAGGTCTCCATTACAAGGTAGTGAGCTCACTAGCTCACTTGCTTGTCAATGCAGTAGAATTGACAAGCTAGCTGGCTGTTTGAAAAAAATGCCTCATGGAAATGGGGTCACATGGTGTACATCAATGTGAGACCCTATTTCTATGAGGAATTTTTTCAAATAGCCCACTAGCTTGTTAGTTCTACTGCATTGACAAGCTAGTGAGCTCACTAGCTTGTCTATGCTACCATATTTTGCACACATGTCTACCAAAACATTTTTTTCAAGCAATTCACATGCCTTGTCCATGCTTCCATTTTGTGCCTATCTTTCAATCATGGCATTCCATGAGACCACATTTATTTAAGACATTCCATCAAAAAATTCATGTGAGCTTTGACAAGCTAGTGGGCTATTTGAAACAAATCCTCATAGAAATGGGGTCTCATGGTGATGTACATCACTATAAGCCCCCATTTCTGTGAGGCATTTTTTCAAAAATCCCACTACCTTGCCAATTCTACTGCATTGACAAGTTGTAATGAGGAATTTTTCAAATAGCCCACTACCTTGTCAATTCTACCACATTGAAAAGCTATACATCACCATGAGACCCCATTTCTATGAGGAATTTTTTCAAACAACCCACTAGCTTGTCTATGCTACCACATTTTTCATACATGTCTACCAAAACATTTTTGTCAAACAATTCACATGCCTTGTCCATGCTTCCATTTTGTGCCTATCTTGCAATCATGTCATTCCACGAGACCACATTTCTTTAAGGAATTCCATCAAAAAATTCATGTGAGCTTTGACAAGCTAGAGAGCTCACTAGCTTGTCAATGTGACAAGGTAATGGGCTGTTTGAAAAATGCCTCATAGAAATGGGATCTCACAGTGATGTACCTTAGTAGCTTGTCAATGTAGTAGAATTGACAATAGTGGGTTGTTTTGAAAAAATTCCTCATAGAAATGGGGTCTCATGGTGTAGAAATGGGTCCCAAGGATGTACATCACCATGAGACCCCATTTCTATGAGGAATTTTTTCAAACAACCCACTAGCTTGTCAATGCTACTGCATTGAAAAGCTAGTGAGCTCACTAGCTTGTCTATGCTACCACATTTTGCATACACATTTACCAAAAATATTTTTTCAAACAATTCACATGCCTTGTCCTTGCTTCCATTTTGTGCATATCTTGCAATCATGGCATTCCACGAGACCACATTTCTTTAAGGCATTCCATCAAAAAAATCATGTGAGCTTTGACAAGCTAGTGAGCTCACTAACTTATCAATGCGGTAGCATTGACAAGGTAGTGGGTTTTTTGAAAAAATCCTCATAGAAATGGGGTCTCATGGTGATTCCCCATCTCTATGAGGCATTTTTTCAAATATTCCACTACCTTGTCAATCCTACCACATTGACAAGCTAGTGAGCTAGTGCCACCATTTTGCATACCTATCTACCAAAAAAAATTTGTCAAAAAATTCACATGCCTTGTCCATTCTTCCATTTTTTTCCTATCTTGCAATCATAGCATGCCACGAGACCACATTTTTTCTAAGTCATTCCATCAAAAAATTCATGCGAGCTTTGACAAGCTAGTGAGCTCACTAGCTTGTCAATGCGGTATAATTGACAAGGTAGTGGGTTGTTTGAAAAAATGCCTCATAGAAATGGGGTCTCATGGTGATGTACATCACCGTGAGACCCCATTTCTATTAGGAACTTTTTCAAATAGCCCCCTAGCTTTTCAATGCGGTATAATTGATAAGGTAGTGGTTTGTTTGAAAAAATGCCTCATAGAAATGGGGGCTCATGGCGATGTACATCACCGCGAGACCGCATTTCTATGAGGAAATTTTTCAAATAGCCCACTAGCTTGTCAATGCTACCACATTGATAATCACCATGAGCCCCGATTTCTATGAGGCATTTTTTCAAAAAGTCCACTACCTTGTCAATTCTACCACATTGACAAGGAAGTGATCTCACTAGCTTGTCTATACTACTACATTTTGCATACATGTCTACCAAAAACATTTAAATTTTTTTTTCACATGCCTTATCCATGCTTCCATTTTGTGCCTATCTTGCAATCATATCATGCCATGAGACCACATTTCTTTAAGGCATTCCATCAAAAAATTCATGTGATCTTTGACAAGCTAGTGGGCTCACTAGCTTGTCTATGCTACCAAATTTTGCATACATTTCTACCAAAAAAAATTTGTCAAAAAATTCACATTCCTTGTCCATGCTTCCATTTTGTACCTATCTTGCAATCATGGCATTCCACGAGACCAAATTTCTTTCAGGTATTCCATCAAAAAATCCATATGAGCTTTGGCAAGCTAGTGAGCTCACTAGCTTGTCAATGCGACCTAGAATTGACAAGGTAGTGGGATGTTTCAAAAATTCCTCATAGAAATGTGGTAGAATTGACAAGGTACATCACCGTGAGCCCCCATTTCTGTAAGGCTTTTTTTCAAACAACCTACTACCTTGTCAATTCTACCACATTGATAAGCTAGTGAGCTCAATAGCTCGTCTATGTTACCACATTTTGCATACATGTCTACCAAAACATTTTTGTCAAAAAATTCACATGCCTTGTCTATGCTTCCATTTTGTGACTATCTTGTGATCATAGCATGCCATGAGACCACATTTCTTTAAGGCATTCCATCAAAAAATTAATATGATCTTTGACAAGCTAGTGAGGGTTGAATGGCATATATTTCATTTATTTGTATGGATTCATTTTTTAGCAACTAATATTTTCCTCTTTATCATGCTACAGGTAAAATTATCTGTCATGCCGAGGAAAAAATTAAGGATTAAACCAACATAGGAAGAGATAGAAGCTAAGAATGAAAAGAAAGAAACATGGATGAGGGAATATTGTGAGATGAATAAATTGGAAACGGTTGACGAAGACATGCCGATCGAAGAGGAATCTCAACCATCAAAAAGAGAAATGGAATTGGTGGCACAAAGAGAACAAATATGAAAGATTCATGCTAAGAAAGATTTGAATACCATAGTTGGAGACACACCCTCTACCATAAATGAATATGGAGGGACACCATCTACTGCAAGTGAATATGGAGGGACACCATCTACCGCAAGTGAATATGGAGGGACACCATCTATTGCATATCAAGTTGAGAGTACATCATCACTCACATTTGAGGAAGGAGGCGTGCCATCATTCCCATCTCAACCTCAAGGTATGTCATCTATTCCATCCTCGATCAAAGGTACACCATATAGCCCATCTCGTTTAAATATTGATGAAATTCCTAATGTTGAGATGAATTTACTTTTGAGAACACCACCTAGAATTTTGCATAGAAAGCCAAAGTTTTTGATTAATATTGATGAGAATATTTTGCAGCTAATGGAAGGTAAGATTCCACAACACATTTGTAGAAGATATGCTCATAATATTTGGAGATTTTTCTTTGAAAAGTTAATTGAGACAACAAGATGTCAAGTATTTTTTGAAATGATGCAAAGTATAAAGTATAGGTCCATCATGAAGATTATTGGGTTGAGAAAATCAGATGCTTCAAGTGAAAAAACTATTGTGAAGAATCTAATGGATGCATATGAGAGTGTGGGTAAGACTTGATGATCAAAATATAGTAATGTCACACGACATGTCATTACATCGACTTTAGTAAGTAATCATATGAGGAAAGCTCATCTCATTAAAAAGATGAGTCAATAATTGAAAATTAATAGAATTTTTTTATCAAGAGCTATTCAAAGGTGCCAAAGAATTGAGGAAACTGATTCCACTAAATTATGGGCATTCTCGAGGAGACTCCCATGAAAAGATAAATCGGTTGTTGAAGCATTGAGATCACTAATTAAAGACTATTGGAAGAATACCATAAGGGTGTCTCTGAATCAAAGGGATGTCATAAGAAGGATAATCGGTAGCTGAAATCGTGAGCCACATCCAAAGCATTTTTTGATATGACTCAAACACAATCTTTTTGTAATTTTATAGAGGATTATCCTCAAATGAAAAAAATTTCTAATATATTTTTAAATTCTTAAGCCTTTTTTTGTCAAGATAAATCACACATGCACTACTTGTTGTAGATTACATATTGAATTTTCTAACCATTTTGATGTTTATAGTTATATATGTTTATATTTGCATACTAAAAATGTTTTGCAAGATTGTGGCATACATTCCCCACCAACATCTTCAAAAGAAGTCTTATCAAAAATTTTATGTGAAAGAGGAAGGTCAAATATTCTATAGGAAACTATGCTTGGATGGCACATGTCAACATTGTGGTGGCTTGAAACATATGCCAATATGTGAACATATAGAAAACACACATATGCTTGGAAAGGAACTAGTAGAGTTAGGAAAGTATAAAATAGTGGCCTATAGTACAAAAGATAGTAATCAAGCAAAAATGTGTGATTTGGTTATTCAAAAGATTCCAGTGTATCAATTTATGTCTACATTTCGTGACAGTATAGTGTATGAGTATGCAAGGAATACCCATAGAGCTCAATGGTTGGACTTACAAATTAAGTTATGGAAGGACACCTGTCCAGTTGGTAGCATAGTTTCAGTGGTCAACTTTTTTGAGAATTACACTCTATAGCCATAGTGTGATGTGCAATCACAATATTACAAATCCACATAGGTTTCTATATTTGTGCACATAACATTCATTCATGCAGTTGATAGTATAAAGGATAATAGGAAGGTATTGAGGGAGTACCACTTTTACATTAGTGATGATCACACACATTCTCTAGAGTTTGTGCAAGGTTGTTTTCAAAATTTCTACAATGATTTGGCTAGGAGGGGCATTGCATATAGTCAACATATAATATGGTTAGATAACTGTGCATCATAGTTCAAGAACTCATAGATGTTCTATTGGTTGAGCATGATGCATGCTATTATAGGTGTTCAACATATATGGAACTTTTATGAGGCATTTTTTCAAACAGCTCACTACCTTGTCTATGCTACCGCATTTCTAATTTGACAAGCTCACTACATTGTTAATGTGATATTAGTGACAAGGTAGTGAGCTGTTTGAAAAAATGCCTCAAATAAATGTGCTAATTTTGTACATCACCAAGAGACCCCATTTCTTTGAGGCATTTTTTGAAACATCTCACTCCCTTGTCATTGCTACTGCATTGACAAGGTAGTGAGCATTGTAAGAAAAAATATGGTATACAAATCAATCAAAGAGGGAAAATAGAATAAATTTGGCCATGCTACAAGAGGTATCAAACAGCTGATTATTGAAAATTATCACCCATTATCACCATGAGACCCCATTTCTTAGAGACATTTTATCAAATAACTCACTACCTTTTCAATGCTACCACATTGGCAAGCTAGTGAGCTCACTAACTTGTCAATGCTAACACATTGGCAAGCTAGTGAGCTCACTACCTTTCCAATAGTGCTACCACATTGGAAAGCTAGTGAGCTCACTACATATGGTGTCTCATGGTGACCAAGTTGTTGCCCCCTCACATAATTTTCTTTGTACACCTTGACTATGTATTATAGTTTCTTTGGAATTTTGGTATGGTGAGTTGTTGTCATAATCACAATCATAAGAATCATTGGCATTCGTCATTGCCACTCTAGGTTAGCACTATCATTCTTCATTAGCATTGTCATTCCATTTATATTCTTCATTGATGCATATATGCACCTTGGATGGTTGCATATGCTCATATGACTACCTTTTATAATTAAATCTACCTCCATGATAATTTATTATTGTCCCATGACTAATATACCTTTCTTGGTGAGTGTGATACTTTTCATAGTTTCATGCAACATTATCTTGTTGCCTTCACTTGTAGGTGGCTGATAACATGACCATGTTCTTGATTTGTAGCACTATGTTTTCTTATTCTCTAACCCCATCATTATCTTTGCCCCTATAGGTGTTATTGGTCAACAAAACTGATATTGAGAAGGCTTATCTTTGAACATGAGTATGCTTTCCATATAACTCACCCTAATCATACTTTCCATTGATCAATTTTTCAAGCTTGATGGAGGTTCACATGTAATATCAAGTGTCCTTAGGTACCTTGTAGGTTATGATCTTATAGCCCTTCACATAGATGATTTTGATATAATTTTCTTCTTATACCTAATAGTGGGGATCTAAAAATTGATTTGGATACCCTTATAATTCTTATTAGAATGTGTGAAAATCATATGGGGTTAATTTGTATGGAATTAGCCAAAACTACTTACTTACAATCAAATTAAGCCTCTTTATAAGGACTGTTATGGAACATCAGTTACTAAATGGATTAGTCAGCTCTTGAAATTGATATGGAAGGTGAATTTAGACATTTATAACATGCATAAATAGTCCCTAGTCTTGAACATTCCTAAAATACAAGAATTTGCACTAAAAATAGACAAATTGCCATGTAAAAGCTAGGAAATCAAGGGCTTTGTGGAAAAAGAACTTGAATGAGTGGAAAAATCATGAAACTTGGCACATCGCTCCATAAACCTATAAGTATCAATAATCCAAAATTTGGGAAAAATTGTTTTTTGGAATCAAAAGTTAAGTCTATGCCCTAGTTTAAGGCCTAAACTGACAGTCCCAACAAAAGTTAAGTAGTGTAAAGTTGCAAAGGGGTGTAACTTTTATTTTGCAACTTGTGTGACCAAATGGATTGTTCCAACACATCTTTATGGGTATTTTTAGGCTAGGAATGGTCCTCTTTTTCACCTAAACACATTGAATTAGTCTAAGCTATGTTCAATTGGCTCAATCCCTTCAGAGTCCAAAGTGCAAAATCGCTACAATCTTTGATCGGTTGTTACTTAAAAATCGTGATGCTTAGAAAATTTTGGTCCAAGACTATGGGATTATGTTGTACTCCTCTACAATAATCTCTCTCAGTTTTTTGATAGTTTAGAGGTTTTTTCTAATGGTGATGACTTTTTAGTTGATGGAAAAAGTGTCAAATGCAAGCAATGTAAAGCTGCAAAGGGGTGTAAATTTCATTGAACGACGCGTGTGACCAAATAGACTATTCCAACATGTTTGGATGGGTACGTTTATGCTAGGCATGGTCCTCTTTCACACCAAAACATGTCAAATCATTCTAAGCTACATTCAACCAACTCAATCCCTTAACAGTCCAAAGTGCAAAATGGCTGCAATCTTTGACAGGTTGTTACTCGGAAATCGTGATGCTTAGAAAATTTTCATCTCAGGATACATGATCAAGTTGGGCCCCTCTACAATAAAATCTCTCTATTTTTTATATCTTGAAGGAATTTTTCAATGGTGACGACTTTTTAGTTGATGGAAAAAGTCTCAAATGCAAGCAATGTAAAGTTGCAAAGGGATGTAATTTTCATTCTACATCTCGTGTAACCAAACAAACTATTCCAACAAATTTGGATGGGTATGTTTAGAATAGGCATGGTCCTCTTTCATACCCAAAGATGCTGAATCGGTCTGAGCTACATTCAATCAGTTCAATCCCTTAAGAGTCCAAAGTACAAAATGGTTGTAATCTTTGACGGGTTGTTACTCAGAAACTGTGATGGTTAGAAACTTTTTGTCTGAGCCTATAAGATTGCGTTGAGCCCCTCTATAATAAAATATCTTGGTTTTTGATATCTTAGAGGTGTTTTCTAGTGGTGACAAATTTTAAGTTGATGAAAAAAGTGTCAAATGCAAGTAGTGTAAAATTTCAAAGGGGTGTAACTTTTGTTCTACAACTTGTGAGACCAAACAGACTATTCCAACATGTTTTGATGGGTATTTTTAGGCTAGGAATGGTCATCTTTTGCACCCAAACATGTCAAATTTTTCTGAGCTAAATTTAACTAGCTCAGTCCCTTAAGAGTCCAAAGTGAAAAATGGTTGCAATATTTGACAAGATATTACTCGGAGACCGTGACACTTAGAAACTTTTTTTGAAGGCTACATGATCACATTGGGCCCCTCTATAATAAACTCTTATTTTTTTATATCTCAAAGGAATTTTACAGTGGTGACGACTTTTCAATTGATGGAAAAAGTGTCAAATGCAAGCAGTGTAAAGTTGTAAAGGGGTGTGACTTTCATTGTGAAACTCGTGTGACCAAACAGACTATTCCAACACATCTGTATGGGTACATTTAGGCTAGGAATAGTCCTCTTTTGCACCTAAACATGCCAAATATATCTGAACTATGTTCAACTAGCTCAATCCCTTAATATGGCATGCAAAACAAAGGAAAAGAGAAAGATTCATGTGACAGTTAACAAGTATGAGTTTTCCACACCAAAAGAATATGATTGCATGAAAGAGGTAAAACATGTGGGTGTCAAAATAGTTGAGGAAAAGGGAAAATCTATAAAAAAAACTACATTGAGGAATAGGGAAATTGGTGTATGAGGTTCAAGGTTAATATAGACATCCCAGGCTTCACACCACTTGCATGAATAGTCATGAGTGATGGGTTTGATTAATTGTTATAAGAAGGTTGAGGGTTGATCTGTACATTCTTGGCTCCATACCACTTATAATGAGTCATGAGTGACAGTTTCCATTGGGTACTTAATTGATTCAATATGTTTTGGCTTTAGATGAACTCACATAGCAAAATATAATCTTACCTAGATGGGTTTGGTTGTAGTGGATGTTCTTCTAAATGAGATAAATTGTAGAACCAATTGACCAACATGCAAATGAATTGATTTCTATTCCATATATTTGTCTTGGGGGCATTTAGAATCTTCTATGAGTTGGATGCTCTTGTGTAAGCATGAGTACAACCCTTGGAAGTCAAATATGGAGGTTGGTGAGTTGTAGTTTCAAATTAGGAATATAAGATGACTCTACAAATGAGTGCAAGAAAGAAGTAGATTGAATAAGCATGTAATCAACAAGAAGGAAAGTTAATAGAGGACTATAGATGTTCTTGACAAGGCCCCTATACATTTGAAAGCCTAAATTGACTTGTAAATGTTGCAAGATGATAGTATAAATGAGGAAGCACATCTTCCATATATATTTTTTGTAAATATCTCTTTCAATGTGTGTTTGAGTTATTTACTTTCTTACTTTCATCCAACTAATTCAGTAATTGAAGCACATAAGAAATCATATGAATGATATGTTCAATTGATTAGAAGCATAGTTATTACTTACAAGAGTAACTAACATTACACTTTACTAATATACAATCTAAAGAATCAATGTGCTCATTTACTACACCATTATCTTATGGATTTAAAGGGCCACATGTTAGTAGTGACATAAAAGGAGTGTGAACTATGGGCTATAAGCATTGTTGGCATGCATTTGAGCATGCACACAATTGCATAATGAATATAAGATCTAGATGGAAGCCATAGTGGTGGGAAATATAATTTTGTATCCTTTTATATATTGATTCGATATCATAGAACATTGAATTAGTACATAAGTAAATGATAAATCCTTGGTGAATCATTTTTAGAAATATTGAAGTTATTTAGCATCAACTAATAATTTTTTTTAGCATCAATTAATAAATATTCAAGACAAACCATGGAGGACAACAATGAGCAATGCTAGGGCTAACCAAATGCTAAATGCCAAGACCATGAGAAAATGAAAGACAATGATTAAAATTTTTATGACTGTGAAACATTGACCTTATTGGTCCTCATATTGTAAGTGCTTTATGACTGTGTTTTGCATGGACAATGGTGTTAGTCAGATTTGACTATGAAGTAATATTATCTCATATTACAATGAAGACACTCAAAGACTAGGAGAAAGGGCACAAATCATCTAAAATACATGCAAACACATGAATCAAGAATAATACACGTGAACACATATATTATACATTGGAAGCATGAAGCATGCATGTGAATACATGCAGTACATGAAATATACACAAGAATCATGAAGCATACATGTGAGTACATGAAGTATACACATGAATCATGAAGAATACATGGGAACATATGAATTATACATTGGAAGCATGAAGCATACAAATAATATGTGAATTATACACATGAATAAGTGAAGCATACATGTGAATAAGTGAAGCACAAGTACTCAAATACATGTAATCCATGAAGTATACACATGAATACAAAGTATATGCATGAATACAATGTTGGAATATAGTTGTCATTGATGTCAAAGGAGTATTAGAGGAAATATGGAATTGATCATGCAAGAGAGATGTTGGCATGATGATAGATTTTTTGTGTGCTTAGTGGTGTGCTTGAATGAAATAGAGCTCAAAGGATGTTGTGAGAGTAGTGTACCTGATTCTAGAAGCATGTGGTGTTGCTCGATGACTAACTTAGGAAGGTTGTTTGATGTTTTTGTGAAAGTGTTGAAGAGATTGTAGGAGTTTGGGCTTATCACTTATCAAATACCTTGAAAAAAACTTAAATATTTGAAGAGAATTGGGTATTGGTCATTGGGATTATTTCTTACCAAATGCATTGAAAAAGACTTAGTCAAATTTATGTTAAGTCTGCAAGGTTTCGGGCATAGAGCCTCGGTCATACCTCTTACTAAGTCCCTAAGAGTTATTCATTTTTAGCTAAGTCCGATCGGGCTTCAGACTTCAGACTTAAGGATTATATTATGCTGAAGGCATTGGGTTTCAGACATCGGGTATCGATTACACCTTGTATCAGTTGCAAAGGAATGAAGAAATTTTCTAATTCCAAATGATTTTAGACCTCAGACTTCAGACTTCAGGTGTGCAGCTTATCGTGGTGTTTTGAAGAAGACTATATGAAGGAACCCCACCACCCGAAAATGTTTCTGACATCACAATTTGATAGGGAGACTTGCAAATCATTGAAAGAATGGAAAGTGGTAAGGTGGAAGAGCGAACTATGACTTCCGATGAGTTCATTGTTCTTCAGTGTTTCAGAGGTTTAGATGCTGGTTTGCAATAAATGTGAAAGGTGATAGATGGTAGAGGGTAAGGCCAAAGGCCAAACCCCAATAGGTATGGAAAATCGTCAGACTTAAGTGTTCAGACTTGCTTGTCAAATGATACAATGCACAAACAAGAAAGAAGTAAGGGAGATAAGTTTATTGTAAAGTTTGCTAATCGAAGTGATGTTTTTCAGTTATTTTACTTAGACTCTGCATGGTATGAAGAAGAAGGGATCCCCAATCCTCGACAACCAATAGAAGGATAGTGACGTGTGAAGACTTATAAGATTTCACAAAGATGGAAATTTTTGGTAATATGCATGAGAGAGGATTTCACGAAAAGTGAAGTGATGGCATTTTTAGGTAATCCACATGAGCAAGGAATTAGCGAAAAATTGGTGACTTTGGGTAATTCATGTGATCAAGGAATCTGCAAGAAGGGTTTCTTTGGAGAATCTGCACTCCCTTGGATTCCATGAAAGGACAAGGCATCAATAAATTTAGAATGCCTTGGAATCCATGAAGGGGAAAATGTCATGAGGAAGAGAAGAAGATCAAGGGTTCAAGAAATCTGGACTAGCCTAGATTCCATGAAAGGGAAAATTTCACGATGGTGAAAGAAACTGTAACAGTGGTGTATATGGTCAAATAAGGAGCTAACACGTGGCATGGATGAATCGGTAGAAGACTTATGGTGTGGTATTTAAGGATGAATAAGATTGTGACATATGGTATACATTTATTGGTTGATTTCACATCTCCGTTGTGAATCAACACACATCCTTTGGTCAACAATTTGAAAGTGATTTAAAAAGTGATTAAAACCTAATTTTGATGGTAACGATGAAATGTAAACCCTAATCGAATAATGTTGATTTAATTGATAAAAAACAAGTTGAAGGCATGAATACACAGGTAAATGTCATGTATGGACAAGTGAATGGCGTGATTCCATATGAAGGTGAACAAGGTTTCGATTCAATGGCGAAGCGAATGGATTTATAGCATAGAAAATAGAGTAATTTCCCCAGCTACATTCTTGTTGATGATTGGAAGGAATGGCCAATGCCATTAGTGCACAAGTGGCTATGAAACCCTAACAGGTCGAGCATACAGAAATATGGTAGATGCATTGATTAAGATAGGTGTTTGTTTGGTTTGATGCATAAACAACTTGCTAGAGAAGCTTGCAAACATAGGAAACCCTAATTATAGGTTCTAGATGATCTCAACGGTGGTGCACATGTCAAGATGATTGCAATTCAATGAAGAAAGAAGACCTTCAAAAAATTGTCTATGTTAGATCTACAGGAGTAGTGTGGAAGAGCATGGAAAAATCCAAGAGTGAAGATAGTGAATGCACATATGTGTGTAACCTAGACACAACACAAATCATCATCTAAGTTTGCATTCAAGTGACTACAGGTGTATGAAACACTACATAAAGGAAAAAGTGAGATGAACAAAAAGAGTTAGAGGTGCAAGAAGGTGTTACAACTGCAAGAGGGTTTGTTGTGTTTTCAAGAATAGTATGTGAGAAAATAGTCTATAGTGATATAGAGGTGCAAGATGAGAGTTATAAAATAGAGATAGAGAGGAGATTGAGAGCAGTTGCAAAAAAAGAATGCATTATTTCTCTATGAGTAGAACCCAAAGAAAATATCTTATCTAGGTTAACATTAATAGTGCAGAGGAGAGAAAGAAGAGAGTGCATAGAAGAGAGGACGTGTTACTAAGAGTGTAGCATCAATAGTAGAAAGTGAGTTGCAGAGGGTGCAACAAAGTATTGTGTAGTTGCAAACTAAGTTGCAACATCATTTATTTGTTTTAAATAGAACAATTTGTAATACTATCATTATAAATCTAATTGATTGGTGCCATAAGATAACTGAGTTGGTGCTCCTAAAACTAGGGGATTGGTGTCTCCTTAGGGTTGGTTCCCTTAAACCTTGTAACAAAACATTATTTCTTGTGAGGCTGGATTAGGACAGTAGATCCTAGCAGCATTTCCTACCATGGTTTTTCCCATCTTGGATTTTCCACGTATATCTAGTGTTATGGGATTTTATGTGCTGATTGTATTTATGTTTCTACATCTTAAGTCTTCAATCTACACATTAAGGATTTAAGGAATTAATAGATGCATAAAGAGTTTAAGGAGTTAGTCTACACAAAAGGTTATTAGAGCTAAGTTTTAGTATCTACTAATTCACCCCCCCTCTCAATAGATTTTTATGTTCCAACAATTGGTATTAGAGCCCTAGGTTCCTTAGGAGAAGCTTAATCAGCTTGGATAGATCTTGGTTAAGTGAACACAAAATGGTTAGTCAGGAAGGATCATCTATAGAAGAAGTATTTCTCTTTGATGGATCAGACTATAAGTGTTGGAGCAACAAAATGAAGACACCTATAGAATTACTAGGGTTTGATGTGTGGATGTCAGTTAAGAAATGATACAAAGCCCCTGTCACTCCTCCCACTAACACATATGAAAATAAGGATTTTTAAGATGATGCTAAGGAAATGTTTGCAATTCTAAGTAGGTTGCCAAGATTGGTGGTTGTCAACATCATGTATTATCAAACAACACATGATGTTTGGGATAAATTAAAGATGATGTATGAAGGTGATGATTGTAAGGTGCAGGCCAAGATTCAAACACATGAAGGTGAGTATAAAGTTTGAAGAAAAGTGAAGATAAGAAGAGTGTAGACACATCCATGAGAGATGTTGCAAATAGAAGGGAGATGATAGAAGCATCTACATGTGGATCTAAGAAGTTTGATGAAGAGGAAGCTAATTTCATTAAAAGACTAAGGAAAGGCTCCAAAAAGCATAGAGGTAAGCTACCCATTAATGGTTTCAAATTTGGTAGAATAAGTCTTCGTGCTGCTAAATATTCTCCTAATGAAAAGGATAACTCTAAGAAAGAAGAGGTTAGTAAAGAGAAAAATAAGGATTTGAACGCAAAAGGAGAAAATAGGTTATCAGGTGTTTTTGGTAGCTCAGATGATGAACATGAGAGTACCTATGAGATTGAGGGGAATGAATTTCTATCCATGGATTTTGAAACAACTCCTGATGAAGAAGTTGAAAGGTCTAGTAAAAAAGAAGAAGAAGTTGAAACCTCTAATGAAAATGGAAAAATGGACCTTGAAGGTAAACTCATCTGTGCTCTAGATGTGATTAGAAGGTTGAAGAAAAATGTAGAACAAAAAATAAATGCATAAATAGATATAGAGAGGCTAACTAAAAACCTTGAAGAATCTGATCAAATGATAGTTAGTCTAAAAACACAAGTGGAAGAAGCAAAGAGAGTAGAAGATGTAGTTAAATCTTAGCTACAATCTAAATCTAATGAGTGCATGAAGCTAGAGGAAGAAATTGTGGCTCTTAGAAAATATTTATCAAATGCTAAGAAGATGATTAATAAAGGCTTGAAGTTGAAAGGTAGATCTAAGATGTTAGATGAGTTGATCAGATCACAAAATCCATCAAGACCAAGAGTGAAGATTGACCTTGGTTGTGAGAAAGGGAAGAGTCCTACTTCTGCAAGATTATTTGATAGATTAGAGCAGAAGGAAGATGTTGTACAAAGGAAGATAAATTCTACATGAGCTGTTCAAGGAAAATTTTCGCATGAAGAATGCCTCTAGAAATGGAAAAAAAGATAAAGGCACTACTAAGGTGAAGAAAGCAAAAGAGGAAAAGAATCCTGCAACAGATAAGAAGATGAAGAAGTCAGTCCCTGAAGATTTGAAGAAAAATTTGCATACTAAGGGAGATGATACAAAAATATTTACAAGGATGAGATATGCAAAGATGTCAAATCAAAGAAGACCACCTCATCCTGCACAAAGGAAAGATATGACTAGGTATTACTTATTTTTCTATGGTTACTGTTATTTATGTAATTAGTTTGGTCATAAGGCATGTGAATGTAGAGTTGCACCAAGAAGGAGCACAAAATATATGCATAGGAATTCATTCACTCCTATAGTAAACATGAATGTAATGTGCTACAACTATAATAATCTTGGTCACATAGAAAAGAATCATAGATTAAACTTTGTAAGACCAATAGAACATTATGAAAGGAAGAGAAATAGGTCCCTCCAGAGTGAAAAATGGTTCACATGTTTCTAATAATAAAGCTAACAAGACAAAAAAGAAGAATACGATGGTGTGGAGAGTGAAAGGTCAACAAGAGGCAACACTCAATGTGGCTACTCCTACTTTACATCACTAAATCTTAGTGATAGGGCATGAGTCCAAGGGGAGCTTAATTAGTGTCTTATTCATCCCTAGAAATGAAAAGGAGATCAAGTTAGGTAAAATATGTTTTACAAATTTCTAACAACTTGATGGTTGCAGTTTGATGATTACATTCATTCTCCCTGTATGTCTTGTCAAAAGGAAAAAATATTTGTAGCTGAAGGAGAAGGTAGTTGTGCAAATTGTTAGAAACCAATATCTGAAATGCAAACCAGAAAAGCCTTCCATAGAAGAGAAAAACAAAAAAGTAGAGCTATTGCAAAAAGATGTGCAACATAATATTATTCAGGAATTCAATAATTACAAGATATGATTTGCTTTATAAAAGAAAAGATGCATAACCCTAATCTTATCTTGAGCAACAAGATAGATCAATAAGATAATGATGAGAATTAATTAACCTAGGAATTAAATATTACCTAAGTAAAGTTATGCAAGTGTAATTAAATATTAATTACACTAACACCCCCATAAGTGCAACTTAGGGAGACTACAAAAAGCATGCACCTAAAACTAAGATGAATGCAAGAAAGCATGAATGGGTCCCGACAACAAGGCCTGATTAGGTACCTAAGTACAAATGCAATAATGAGGTAGAGAAGGAAAACCCAGTGGGATGAAACCCCCCTATAATGAGATGATTGTTGCAAAGAAGCACTGGAAGAACACGTGGAGTAACACTGGAACAACAATCTGACAAGCAAGGAAAGATACTTTTGTCTACAACTGAAACCAAAAATAGAATCATAATAATGTGATTGAAGACCCGTGCCACAAAACAACTGGAAAACTCACAAAACTGGAACAACCCTAGAATCGTGAAGCAACATAGATGAGATGATGACAAAATCTGGAAACTATGTATCTCAATGCCGATGCCAAACTGAGACTAAAATCTTCCATGGGAAGGAGTACCAAAAAGACTCTAGAACATTAACCATAAAAACATGGCCCTCAAATGAGAAGGATCTGAACCAATGTAGATCAAGAAACATAATCTCTCAATTGAAGTGTGAACCGATGAATCCGATGTGTCAAGTAATAGAAAAAATGTGGCCAAAAGAAACTAAGAAACCAGATAACCCATGTGAGTTGCCATCAAAACAAGATGAAGATGGAGATCAAAGTGCATGCACACTCTAATCAGATTATTATGCAAGAAACCCCCTGATGGAACTTTATCTTAGTTCATTTATTACAATAACCCAATGATTGTAAAAGGAGAGCATAAAAGATGCATAAAGAAAAAATAGAAATTATGTGGTATTGAAATGAAGTACAAATATTCAAGTTTCACCTTTCCAACTGCCAAAACATCCAAGTAATCTCCAAAACACCCATCGGGACAAATTTGGAATAATGATAAACTTGGGACAGATACAGAAAAAAGTGCATGGACAACAAAATAGAGCTCCTCAATACTTTCCAATGCCGCAAAGAAGACGAAAATCAAAGATCTGGCAAAAAGTTATGAGCTCGGAAGCCATAAATGAACATCTGAATTCAAAAAAAAATAAATTTAGCTAAAAAGAAAATACTAAAAAATAAATTGCACCACAGGAAATTTCTTGGAACAGCTTTTGACAATATCTCGTTTGCCCGATTTTGATACCGTATGCCCAAGTTATGCCAAAAAGAAAAAAAAATTCTCCTTGAAGGCAAACTGGGGTTAAGAGGGGACAAAGAGGGCCGGCTGTACGTTGATGTCAACACTTCACGAGCATAAATTTGAAGGCCATCTAGCCGTCGCAGCAAAAAATATCCCCCCCTGCAAAAAAAATTGACGGCCATTGGAGGAATATGCTGCTGGAAAGGGAATATTTCCTTGTCTATCAATTGGAGGCTAGGTGCAGGCCCTTGGTCATCAATATGACTGGCCCGGGTGCTCTCGGGTGCTGGGAGGTAGCTGGGGTTGAGTGCATAACACCCGGTCCTCCAAAGGACCGCTGGTAGAGCTAAGGAGAGCCTGCGGGGGCTGGGTGGGAGGCCCCTGGTCCTCCATGTGACGGGGGCAGAGTGCAAAGGAGCCCGTGGGGGCTTAACACTAGCCTGGAGGCACTGAAAGGGGGAGCCACCGGTGGTTGGCGGCCTACGAGTGGCTCGGCGATGGTCACTCGGTGGAGCGGTGGTGGCGGGATTCTTCAAAACTGGAGGCACTGACACTACTCCCAAAAAACACATTTTTAATTTTTAATTTTTATTTTCATGCCTCAGGGAGCATGTTGGGGAGGCCGTACTGTTAGAAACCAAGATTTGAAATGAAAACTAGAAAATCCTTCCACATAAGAGAAAAAAAAAGCAGAGCTATTGCAAAAAGATGTGCAACATAATATTATTTAGGAATTCAATAATTACAATATATGATTTACTTTATAAAAGCAAAGATGCATAACCCTAATCTTATCTTGAGCAACAAGATAGCTCAATAAGATAATGATGGGAATTAATTTACCTAGGAAATAAATATTACCTAAGTAAAGTTATGCAAGTGTAATTAAATATTGATTACACTAACACAAATGCTCTGCTAAGAAAATAAAATGCGGTTCCAATTGGTATCGGACCATTGTGAATCAGTATAGAACAGTTTGGATGGTACAAAATCTGAAGTGAAGCAAATGCTTGGGTATGTTAAGAACATAATAGAGAAAGGTCTATGAGGGAGTTGTTTTTGGTATCAAATTAGTGTCATACTTGGTATAGTGCAGTTCAAAATGTTGATTGGTAAAGAGCATAAAAGAATGTAGCTAAAGTAGATAGTCTACACACTTGGTATCAGGGAATGATATCAATAATTGGTATCAATTGGTACAGAGCACAAATAAATAATTATACAATTGGTAACAGGCCTGTCTAGTTTAGAGTATGAATGGCACTTCAACTGGCATCAAATAGTGGTAATTTTTATAGAGAATTTGGAGCATTTGGTTTTTCTATTAAGGTTAGAGAAGGAAAGCAAAAATTGGTATCAATTGGTATAAATCAAAGGGGGAGTAAAGTTTCTTTTCCTTTGTTGAGAAGTAGAGGCTACAACAATATGGAGCATCCCATAGAAAGATGTTTTGGAGCATCCCTTTTCCATTGATATCAAAGGGAGAGAGAGTATGCAAATGCTTAAATATCTAAGCAAGGGGGGAGAGTAAAGATGATACTAGCACAGAGCATGAATTGGTATTAGTGAGCATTTAGTTTTTCCATCTGTGATGTCCTCAATTTTTACCTATTCTAAATGTGAAAAAAAACTAAAATACAATGAAAAAACACAAAGAAACACCTCAAAAGATTAGCCTAAGGAATGATAAAGCAAAGAAAATGAGCTAAAATGAAGATTGTAAGACGATTATACTTTCTTTGTTGTTGAAATTCCTTGGTTGGCCCTTGATTTTGATTACTTTGTATGCTCCTTAGATGGCTATTGATGTAGCTAAATGTAAGATTAACTATATGATGGGATATCAATGCAAATGGCTAAAATGGATGGGTAGATGAGAGAAAATGCTTGTAAAATGAGTGCACAAAATGACAGCATAAGGTTGCTCAAATGACTAAGTGTTGAAAATGCCTTAGAGGAGGGGGTATTTATAGAGGAAATTGAATTCTCTAGAGAATTCAATGGTTGAGATTTATCCAACAAGGCCAAGATGAAGAGCTAAGGTGAGTTGAGAACTCACAAGCCCTCACATTTTGACATGTGGAATGTGAAGTGGCTAAGGGTGAGATGATGTGTAGGTGATGTGGAAGGAGATTCCATGATGTAGAGGAAGGAAAAGTACCGTCCAAGTACCTTGGGGAGTGAGAAGATTTCCTCAAAAAGGAACTTCATGTCCCCAAGTGAGAATGAAAGTGACATTTGAGGAATTTTGGAATTCCTCAAAAATCTCCATGGGAAATGAGAAGGTGGTTGGAGAAATAAAAGTGAATTAAAAATTCACATTCTTAGGAGAATATAATGGATAAGAGAGGGTCTCCAAAAAGGTGGGAATTGGTCACATGTGGATGAAGTGACAAGTCAAATGTTCTAGAAGTCTTGGAAGGATAAAATGTGAATTAAAAATTCATATAAGGAGGAGAGAGACCTAGGATGAATAAATGTGAATTAAAAATTAACATGGGAAAGAGGGTCAATGCTAAGAAAGGAAAATGAAAAGGTTGACTAAAAAGGGGTGCTAAAAGTGGCTAATGAATTTGATTAAGGTTGTGCAAATACTTGATTAAAGTAATTAATGAGAGAGTAGAAGCAAGTGGCAACTGTAGGAGGATGCGACATTAATCCTTGATTAAGAGGATGCACATCTTAATCATGAATTAATTAAATTAATCTAGATTAGAGAGGGATTATGGAGGATGTGATAGGGAGAGAGAAAAAAAGAATTTTAAATTGATTTTAATTCAAAAAGGTTAAGATGACTAAATTAAATAAATTGATGTATTTATTTAATTTAGAGAGGAAAAAGGTGTAAGGTAAAACATTTAATTGTTAAATTAAATACTTTAAGAACCTTAGGCGGGAGGTGTAATATTAATTAAATAAATTAATATTGACAGAATGGATGAATAAAGAGGTAAATTTGATCATATGGGAGCAATCAAATTTGGATGTCTACACCATCAATGACAAAGGGGGAGATTTTTGGCATATAGTTGTCATTGATGTCAAAATAAGTATCAGAAGTGAGATGGAGTTGATCCTATAAAGGAGAATGTTGACATTAATGTAAAAGTTTCATTGATCTCAAAGGAGTATTAGAGGAAATATGGAATTGATCATGCAAGGGAGATGTTGGCATGATGGTATATCTGTTGTGTGCTTAGTAGTGTGCTTGAATGACATAGAGCTCAGAGGATGTTGTGAGAGTAGTGTAACTAATTCTGGAAGCATGTGGTGTTGGTTGATGACAATGGACTAACTTGGGAAGGTTGTTTGATGTTGTTGTGAAAGTGTTGAAGAGATTGCAAGAGTTAGAGCTTATTGCTTATCAAATACCTTGAAAAACACTTAGAAGCTTTGAAGAGAATTAGGTATTAGTCGTCAGGCTTATCGCTTACCAAATGCATTGAAAAAGACTTATTCAAATTTGCGTTAATTATGTAAGGTTTCGGGCATTGGGCCAAGGTTTTGGGCATTGGACCTCAGTCATACCTCTTACTGAGTCCCTAAGAGTTAGTCATTTTCATTTAAGTCTGATCGGGCTTCTGACTTTGGACTTAAGGCTTATAGTATGTTGAAGGCATTGGATTTCAAACATTAGTTACTAGTTATACCCCGTACCAGTTGCAAAGGAATAAAGAAATGTTCCAAGTCCAAAGGATTTTGAACCTCAGATTTTGGACTTCAGGAGTACAACTTACTGTGGTGTTTCAAAGAAAACTATATGAAGGAACCCCGCCATCCAAAAATGATTTTGGCATCACAATTTGATAGGGAGGCTTGCAACTCATTGAAAGCATGGAAAGAGACAAGGTGGAAGAGAAAACTCTGACTTTTGATGAGTTATTTGTTCTTCATTGTTCCAAAGTTTTGGATGCTGGTCTACGATAAATGTGAAAGGTGATAGATGGTAGAGGGTAAGGCCAAAGGACAAACCTCAAACCCTGATAGGTATAAACAGGCCTCAGACTTAAGTTTTTGGACTTGCTTGTCAAATGCTACAATGCACAAACAAAAAATAAGGGAGATAAGTTTATTGTAAAGTTCACTGATTGGAGTGATGTTTGTTGGTTGTTTTACTTAGGCTCTTCATGGTATGAAGAAGAAGGAATCCCTGATCCCCAACAACCAATAGAAGGATAGTGACGTGTGAAGACTTAGAATATTTCATGAAGATAGAAATTTTGGGTAATCCACATGAGAAAGGATTTCATGAAAAGTGATGTGATGGTGTTTTTGGGTAATTCACATGAGAAAGGAATTAGCAAAAAAGTTGGTGACTTTGGGTAATCTGTGTGATCAAGGAATCCATGAGAAGGGTGTCTTCGAAGAATCCACACTCCCTTGGATTCTATGAAAGGACAAGGCTTCAGGAAATCCAAACTTCCTTGGAGTTTGTGAAAGGGAAAAATTCAAGAGGAAGAAAAGAAGAGAAAGGGTTTGAGAAATCCATACTAGCCTGGATTCCACAAAAGGGAAAATTTTGTGATGGTGAAAGAAATTGTGACAGTGGTGTATATGGTCAAATAAGGAGCTGACACATGGCATGTGTTGGTTCCCAAATCAGCAGATGCAATGAGTCCTATAGAATATCCAATTTATAATATTTAGACTCAAAGATGGATTTGGCCAACAAACAAAATTAATCAAAGACTGAAATCTCCTACACTTCAGGCTTTGTTAAACCTAGGATGGTAATCCCAACAATATATTTACAGATACTCTTGTGTGCCAAAGTACCCAGTATACTATAAATAGATGATTCTCCTTAGAATCTTAACTCTAAAGGCTTGGCTGACCTATACAGTAATGCCTAGGTTAAACATGAGAGATGTAATTCGTTAAACTCTTCACACAATTAAATGAGACTAAGAAGTAATTTTGATTTAAAAAATGTAGTTGCTCACATATAGTTTTAGGAAACCGCAACATTAAGAGATCAATCCCATATCCTAGGGTGGAGTCATCTGAACCATGTAATTTAAAACCTAACACGACATTCAATCTTTTATAATCATACCATCAGATGATGCATTACACCATTGATACTAGCAATTAAACTAGCCATACTTAGAAATCCTAGTAGACAACTGCATAAACCTCCATTTGTGTTACTACAAATTAACTCATTCTTTGTATGAGAGTAATAACATCAAAAAAACATACAAGAAAATAAACGAAGCTAAATAATAACAATCTTTGATTACTCATATTTAGAATTTATGCAAAGTGAACAATGGAGACAACCAGTTCAGAATAATATGTCATATACATTCAACTATGACTATGTTGTAATTACATTCTTCATTAGAAAACTCAAACTACTCCAAAAATATGAAAAACTAGCATTATACACTTGAACCCCTATTACAATAGTGTTCCCGTGAAAAACAAAATGTGCAACCTCTTCCAAAATGAGAGAAGAAAATATATAGAAAAGGGAGAAACCATAAAACTACATCTATAGTTGACATCTGACATCTTCAACTCCCTTGATCTGTAACTACCCTTTGCTTTCTCAAGAAGTTTCAATCTACTCCCAGATTCATGCATCTTTCACTTGCTTTCCTTCAAACATAAAATATTCCCCAATGATGATTTTATTCATCCATGTCTTTCCATTGAAAATATATGCTTGTGAAATAAAAAGTCTTTGAGAAAGTCTTGTCTTCTTCTCAATTACCCTTGTAAAAAATAATCAACTTCATTGTGAAAAAATTCATTCTCCTCTCCATTTTTACCCAACAGCCAAGAATTCCCTGTTCTATAAAAACTTTACTCCCAACAAATAAATATTCACTTTTATAATGGAAGCTTTAATATAAAAGTTACCCATTCCCTACTCATCTTCACTTAATATTTAATACCCAGTAGCAAAATTTTTTAACTTTTGTTTTACCCATGGAAATATTTTATCAAAATATTTGCCCCCGTGGTCAAGATTAAAATATTATATTTTAAAAGAGGAGCTTTTAAAATATTACACTCGACAAACATTTTAAAAGTTAAGAAACTTTAAAATTTCACTTGGGCCCACCATAACCTTCCCTGCCAATGATCGTTTCCCCATTGCTGCTTGGTGATGGAAGCAATAACCTGCTCGGGCTCACGGGGACAACATAAAACAATAAAATGAAGTATTTTTAAGTCATAAAATATTTCTTCTGGAGACCAATCCCCATGCCCCCGTTTCATTGTGCTGATATTAGCCCTGTTCATTGCGGGCTAGTGAGGAAGGCTTATTTGATGGCATTCTTCACAAATCTGCTCCTACTCTAGCATTTGCAACGCATATACTCCTCTTTGACAAAGGCTGAAGGCATCAAATATTTTCTCCCTATAATTGTTCACATTGTTGGGTCGTTTTTGATAGTGCAGGGACATTTTTGGCAATGCTAGCACTCAAAATTTATTTTAAACATGCTTAAAAGCTCTATCCAAGCAATATGATAGGTTAGGGGATGAATTTCAAACATAGAACAACAAATTTGAGCTCCAATTGACCCCCAAAAGATGCATGGAAGCTTAAAACCGTGATTGCAATATTCCACTCAGAACAACACATCTCAATCTGCATCAAAACGCCTCAAAGGACATCAATTTGCATTGTAACGTAGACTGTAGATCAAAAACTACCCCAAACAAGGCTACCAACAAGTGAAGAAAGGACATCAATTTGCATTGTAACGTAGACTGTAGATCAAAAACTACCCCAAACAAGGCTACCAACAATCTCCCCACTTCCCCGTGACTCTTTGTTGTTGTGAGCAAAAGACTTCATGGGCTAGCTGGAAAACAATAGAAATAGCATATAAATTGATTATCTTCCATCCAATTTTTAAACAAGTCATTGAAAAACTATTTTAATCCTCTTTAATCCCCTTCAATGCTCTCCTCTAAGTCTCCATAGTCGTGAGCATTTCTTTCACGGGAAAGTGGGAAAAGCTCTCTTTTATAAATAAAGCTTTTAAATATTTGATGTTTCCCTAATATGACTTTATTCCCGTGCACTTTCACTTTGACAATATTTAAAATATGCAAAGAATTTTAAATATTATGTTTTTTGAAATTCACTACAGGAAAACTCAAAAACTTGGAGCCGCAAAAATTTGCGTATGCACTTTATAATTTATTTAGAGAAAACTCATTTCCTCAAGACTTGCATCGCCAAAATATTCAGGTACCTTCTTTGTAAACTGGCATGTTAGATGCCTTTGTCACGACCAAAATGCATTTAAATAATGCATCATATGATCTCCCTTTTTAATGAAAATGGAGCTATAGATATTTAAAGCCAAAAAAAGAAATGGGTTGTCCTTAGATTTGCAAAATTTGACACTTTCTTGAACACCATTTTTGGCCCTGTCGCAATCAAAAAATGATTAAATAACCCATCAAAACTTATCCTAAGACCCTGAACCTGAGCAGGAATGTATAAATTTGACCCAAGAATGGAGTGCAACAATCTCCTTGGAAAAACAAGTCATGAGGTGAAATATATTAAACATCAAAGTGGCCTACTCAGACTTTTCTGCAATTGTTCCTGTTTAAAACCAATTAAAGCTCACCAAGTTGCCATTTTGAAATAATATCAAATCATCTCCTGGGGAACTGCCACTACACACACAAGATCATTTGGGTACACTAAGTATGTTTACAAGAGGGATTTACTTGAATCATCATTCATCACAAGATATTGAGGGTCAAACTTGACCACCTTGAAAAGTTTCTGAAAATGTAGGTGCAAAATAGAGCAAACTGCATTTGCTTTTGGCCTGGTAAAAATAGCAGATCAAATCACGAGGATTTGAAATCGGACCAGAGAGTACATGAATGTGGGGAGAATGAAAATAAATAATCCATTTGACATGAAAATCATCTAGTTACAAAATATCAACTCAAATAGGAGGCTAACTCGCAGGATTGACAATATGCAAAAAACAAAAAGTTTTAGAACCCTTTAGCTTCGCTTTTCAAAAAACTATCAAAACTCATCATGGGAAGCTAAAAACTGACATGCGTGTTCACATTGGTCACATGAGTATGTCTACCCAGGGGTTTAGCATGAAAATCAATTGGCTTCGAATTGTGGCCCTCCAAAGTAGGTCACTTAGGCAGATTTTGCAAGTGCACATCTGAGAGTGTAGATCAAATTTTTCAACATGGTCATTCAAAATTTGAAAATTTTGAAGGTGCCATCAGCATGTATGAATCGGTAGAAGACTTATGGAATGGTATTTGAGGGTGAATAATATTGTGACACGTGGTATATGTTTATTGGTTGATTTCACATCTTCGTTGCGAATCAACACACATCTTTTGGTCAAAAAATTTAAAATGATTTTAAAAGTGATTAAAACCTAATTTTGACGGCAATGATGAAATGGAAATCCTAATAAAATAATGTTGATTTAATTGATAAAACACAGGTTGAAGGCGCAAATACATAGGTGAATGGCATGTATCCACAAGTGAATGGCATGATTCCATATGAAGGCGAATAGGGTTTCGATTCAATGGTGAAGCGAATGGATTTATGGCATAGAAAATGGAGTAACCACCCCAACTACATTCTTGTTGATGATTGGAAGGAATGGAAAATGCCATTAGTGCACATGCAGCTATGAAACCCTAACAGGTCAAGCATACAGAAATATGGCAAATGCATTGATTAAGGTAGGTGGTTTTTTGGCTTGATGCATAGACAGATTGTTGGAGAAGCTTGTGAACAAAGGAAACCCTAATTGTAGGTTCTAGATGATCTAGAAGGTGGTGCACATCTTGAGAAGATGATTGCAAGTCAGTGAAGAAAGAAGACCTTCAAAAAATTGTATGTGTTAGATCTGCAAGAGTAGTGTGGAAGAGTAGAGAAAGAGCCAATAGTGTAGATAGTGAATGCACATATGTGTGTAACCTAGACACAACACAAATCATCATCTAGGTTTGCATTCAAGTGAGTGTAGGTGTATGAAACACTATAGAAAGGAAAAAGTGAGATGAGCAAAAAGAGTTAGAGGTGCAAGAAGGTGTTACAGTTGCAAGAGGGTGTGCTATGTCTGTAAGCATATTATGTGAGAAAACTATCTATAGTGATATAGAGGTGCAAGATCAGAGTTATGTAACATAGATAGAGATAAGAATGAGAGTAGTTGCAGACAAAGAATGCATTATTTCTATGTGAGTAGAACCTAAACAAAAATATCTTATTTGGGTTCTTTAATAGTGTAGAGTTGAGAAAGAAGAGAGTGAAAAAAGAGGAGAGTAAAGAGAAGAGGGGATGTGTTGTTGAGAGTGCAACATCAACAGTAGAAAGTGAGTTGTAGAGAGTGCAACAAAGTATTGTGCAGTTGTAATGTAAGTTGCAAGTTGCAACATTGATTTGTGTTCAATAGAATAATTTGTAATACAGTTATTGTAAATCTGATTGGTTGGTGTCATCAGATAATTGAGTTGGTGCTCAGTGTAGGGGATTGGTGTCTCATTGGAGTTGGTGCTCCAAAAACTAGGATATTGGTGTCTCCTTAGGGTTAGTGCCCTTAAACCTTGTAACACAACATTATTGCTTATGAGGATGGATTAGGACACTAGATCCTAGCAACATTTCTCACTGTGGTTTTTACCATCTTGGGATTTCCACCTATATCTAGTGTTATGGGATTTTATGTTTTGATTGTATGATTGCATGTTTATGTTGCTACATATTAAGTCTTCAATCTTCACTTTAAGGATTTAAGGAATTAATCTACATAAAGAGTTTGAGTTAGTTTTCACAAAAGGTTATTAGAGCTAATTTTAGTATCTACTAATTCACCCGCCCTCCAGTAGATTGTTGAGTTCCAACATACAAGGTATAAACATGAAAATAAGTAATTCACAAATTATACACATAATTTTTAAAGTATACACTTGAATACACATAACTCATATCTATTGAAGTGTGGATTTCTAATACAAATGTGGACACCATCAATAAAAAAGATTTGTATTAATGAAATAGCCATGTAGGCATACATTAATATATGTCGATATAAGTATAAAATATATACAAAATAGCCATATAGGCTTACAAGAATTCCATATAGGCATACAATGTCAAGTATATGCAATACAAAATATGTCCAAAAATGCCAAATAGGAATACAAAAAAGGACCCACTCAAAAGTCATTTCCCTCCAAGTGAATGAAACAAATGGGTGGTCTTTGGTGGTTGAGTGGATGGTGATGTGTATGACACTCATTTACCTTAAAATCGAGGGCTCCTCCTCCTTGGGTTTAGTTCCTCATCAAGCTTCAACAGTTACAATATCAAGTAAAGACATTATATATAGAAATTACATTATAAAAAATGATATATTTAGCAAAATAATCACTTACCACCACTAGACGATCTCTTTCCTCATGTGAAAGATTCACATGCTCATTTTGTGGTGTGTCCAACTCCTATAGAAACCATCTAAATAGAAATTAAACTATGAACCAATAATCATTTGATTTTTCACTAACAACTACAACAACGAATGTAATTTGAAATTTACTAATTTGCCTCATACCCCTATGAGAGGCATTGAGCTGTCTATTGCACAAGATACACCTTGCTCCTTTACCCTATCCACATTTGGAGGTGATTCCACTTCCATCATCTAAAAATAAAACAACAAATTATTCAATCACAAAAAGTAGAATACTGATGCAGGTCATGGCTTATAATGTATGAGATAATCAACAAAATGTATTTATTAAACTATATATTTCTTAATATTATTCTTACTATCCTTATCCATAACTTATTTGAAAGAACCTATTTTATGATTTTATCCATAGCAATGATTCAGTGAATTTTTTCATAAAATGCTTTGGTAGACATGTATGAAAAATGTGGTAGCATAGAGAAGGTAGTGCATTGTTTGAAAAAATTCCTCAAAGAAATGTGGTCTCATGGTGATGGAATGTCATGAAAAGTTTGTTTGTCATGGCATTCCATCACCATGAGACTGCATTTCTTTGAGGCATTTTTTTTCAAACATTTCATTGCCTTCTCTATGCTATTATGTTGGGATGGGGTGGATGGTATAGTGTGGTCTTGGTTATGAGATGGAGGGGGATCATGAGATGAAGAGGGATGGGTGTTTTGATCATGGGGGGAAGAGGATAATTAGATGGGGTGGAAGGTGTACTTTGAGACCACATTTTGAGAGTGATCATACAATGAAGTGGAAAAGGTACTTTGATCTAGATACAAAGGATGCCATTGCATGAAGTGGGGGAGAGGGGATTGTGAGAGGGGGGATGAAGGGATATCTTTCTATTGAGATGGAAAGATATCATTAGATGAGATGGAAGGTCTATGTTGTTCTTTATTGGAAATGGGATCATGAGATGGAAGGGGATCATATGATGGAGGAGAAGGGTTTCCTTGATATTTATATGGAGGGGAATCTATGTTAGCATACTTTGGATTAGGAGATGGACATAGTTCATTTGATATGCATGGTTTCATGAGGGAGGAATGTTTTATAGAATTTTCAACTTGGATAGATGGATTGATAGGGGATTCATTTAAGATTTAGGCTATTAGGGTTTATCTTGATGTGGGGGTGATGAAGGTGGATGCATGATATGGGAAGATTGCACCACTTTTTTTTTGCATGGGGAAACAACCACATTTGCAAATAGTCCTTGGAGGAAGTTATTATGAGAGACATGGGATGGCTTTGCTTGGTAATAGTGGGGTGATGTGGATTTTAAGGATGTGGGATATGAAAGTGGAATAAGAGGTGGAAGCTTCTATTGATTGGTAAATTGAGGATAAGGATGAGGACCTTGAAAAGAATTTGGAGGGGAATTTTGGCTAAAGGCTTGGTTTCTATTCTTATGGAAGTGAGTTGTTTGAAAAAATTCCTCGAAGAAATGTGGTCTCATGGTGATGGAATGCCATTCCATCACCATGAGACCACATTTCTTCGAGGATTTTTTTCAAACAACTCACTTCCTTGTCTATGCTATTGCTTACCATTATGCTTTGATGGATTTTTTCCAAGCATCCATAGTTTGTTGGAAAGCAACTATTTTAGTCTTTTAGCCATAGAAGCAAGGAAGTGAATTGTTTGATAAATTTTTTTGGTATACATGTATGAATTTGAAATGGTGACAAGGCAGAGTTGTTTGAAAAAAAAATGCAGTCTCATGGTGATGTCCATCACCATGAGACTGCATTTCTTTGAGGCATTTTTTCAAACAACTCACTGCCTTGTCTATGCTATTGCTTACTATTATGCTTTCATATATTTTTTCCAAGCATCCATAACATAGAAAATGAAGTAAATTGTTTGAAAAAATGCCTCAATAAAATGTTGTCTCATGGAATGCCATGACAAGAAAATGAAATTGGTAGCTACTCCTAGTTATTAGTTATGCTATGTGAAGTAATTGCATCACTCCTTATGTTGAATTTCTAAAAAACTATATTGTAATTGAAAAACTTGTCATCTATCAACATCTAGTTATTAGTTATGCAATGTGAAGTAATGCTTTGAGTTTGAAAGATGTGCAATGCAATGTAATCAATGATATGAATATAAACTACATAAATCTACTAAGTACAATTCATTAGTTAAACTCTTTATTCTATTACCTGAGTGAAGGTTTGTACTCCACTAGAATTGGGAGGTGTTATTGTGAAACCTCCAATAGTAACTTATTCAACACCCAAAATTAGATATTAGAATACCATTCATATAACAATGCTAATAACATGTAATATTTATAATTTTTTACTAGTTACATACCTCAAGTAGTAGATGTGGTGGAGTAAAAAATAGGTGGAGGGCCGGTGAAAATAATATCAACACTATGACCCTTGTTGGAAAGAGACACTATAATTATGCTTTGGTGTTGTCATTGATGGAAACCCTAGTTGATAATTGGATCCACATGACACAATTTACTCCTACTAGCAGTCAAAGTGAGGACAGTCAGGATGAATAGAGTATCCGAAAAATTGCCGTTCAATGATTCATATACAAATTTACAATTTTTACCTTCAGTTGTGGATCTCACAAGAAGTTCATCAGTATATTTCTTGTGTTATTCAAAAATATTAGTACCAAGTACCAAGTCATGTGCAAGTTTGGAGATTCGGTTGATACTTCTTTGTTTATCAATATTTTGGGGCTGACTCAGTTGATAAAATGTGTTGTGGATGTTTAGGGAATGTTTATTTGAATATCTTTGTGTTTGATCATTATGTTTTGGGTCCAAGCTAAGTTGTAGTTGAACGTTGTGGATGTGCATTGAATTTTACTTATGATTTGAGCCAACAAGTTGCAAATTTTCTAAGTTTTATTTGGAGCGAACTTGTAGTGATTAAATCCTTAGTTGCGGATATATATGTATGATCTCTTATATCATTTTGATATGTATGTGTGGTGTGTCGATGTGTGTTGCAAATTTTTGAAGAGTATTAGAGTGATTTTATGCATAGTTTCACTTGCGCTTAAAGATTTTGTCAAGCGAGTCAGAGCATAGTAGAGAAGAAGTTCAGTATCAGTGAGAAGGATAGAAGATCGACATCAGAGGCCAACCTGAATTGTAATCCAGTATTTGTAGATGTTATTCTTTCAGTTCATTCTCTTGGATATAATCCAAATCTTTGTAAGGCAATGTGCCTTCCTATTTTGAGTAGTGATCTCTAGGCAGTGTGCCTGAATGCAAGTGCATTCCCATTTTGTAATCTCTCTTTTGGGTATACTCAAAACTTATTGTGGATTGGCAATCCACCGTGGTTTTTCCCCTAACAGGGTTTCCACGTAAAAATCCTTATGTTATGGTGTTGTGGTTGTTTTCTTTCTATTTATGCATACTACTTTTGGTTGAATGTTCTAAGTGGATTAAAGATCAGAATAATAAAGTTAATTTTTGCAGAACACTGATTCACCCCCCTTCTTAGTGTTGCTTGTTTCCAACAATTGGTATCAGAGCTAGTTCCTTGAAAGAAGTCTAACAGCTTGGGGAGATCTTGGAAAGTTCTTTCAATGGATACAAGCAGTCTTCAACAATAACTTATGGTGGCCTTGGATGATCTTGACCAGTCAAAATCTAAGGACCGGGAACTACAGGAAAATCTTGAGAATTCAAAAAAATTCATCCAGTCATTGAAAGAAAAAATCAATGAATCAAGGGAGAAAAGAAAGGAATTATGTGATCAACTCAAGCAAAAGAACATAAGCACAGATGATGAAAAACTCAGTCATGCTTTAAAGGAGAAAACAGAAGAGTGTGAAATTTTTTCTAGAGAAAATGTTGCCCTGAAGCGTGAGATGGAGTCCATCATGATGAGGATTACCAAGGAGATTGAAGATAGAAAGTGTAACATCTAGAAAATGCAAAAGAAAGGTTAAAAACACACACTCAATGCGATATAAGCTCTAATGCAATCTAAGCTAAACAACAAAGAACAAAGGAAAGCTAAAACATAAATAAACTAAACAATCTCACCCAATATCTATGTAATTCAATGTATAACCTCAATTTCCTTTCTCCATTTTGTCGTTGTAGTATAATTGCCCTCATATTTCTCTTGTGCAAGTATAGCTTGTGATAGTGATTTAGCAAAACATCGAAGATTCAAATAATAGATATGCTTCCAAAAGTCATAAGATTTCGGGGGAGGGTGAAATGACAAAAGACAGATCAATTTATAGAAAATTGATCATTCGAATGACAGGCCAGGATCGAAAGAGCAACGGACGGTTGAGATCAAAAGATTAGACATGCATTCTAATAATTATTAATAGTGATGTGAGTGATACAAATTAGAAATAGAAATAAAGATTAAATAAATGATTTAATATTCAAGTTTGGTATTCAAAAATAGAAGAATAGTCTCTGCATGACCAAGATAAAGATATGATTAAAGAAACGTTTTGTTTGAATGCACGCACAAGATTTAATTAATTAAATAAATATATTTAATTAATATGAATGTACACTCAAACGAGTTAGAATTAGATGACTTAATGATATGACAAAGAGATTCCTCATGAAAGCAAATCAGACATTAAATCAAGAGTTAACTGATTGATTTAAATAGATCTTGAGTCAAGTCAAAGTGAATACTTAGATAACTTACACAATTATCTAAATATAGAAGAATGGGTTAAAATAGAATTTATGAATTAAATAATTCATTTAATTCAAGATTTGATATTTGAAGAATAATTAATTAAATAAGATTTATTTAATTGAAGAAGAAGGATAAGGTTAATTAGCAACATAATTAAATAAAAAGCGTTTATTTAATTAATCAGATAGAATAAAGATAAAGTGAATTAATTAAATAATTAAGTTTAGTTAACTAATGAAGAAATGAAGAAATTTAGAGAATAATTAAATAATTGATATTATTTAATCATGACCATAGCAATACGAATTATGAAGAATATTGAAGTCATAGGCTTAGACCAGATTTTAGTGTCTACATTTACCCCTCTTTGATACAATGTCATTTTAGCATTGTGTCAAAGAAAATTGATAAAAAATATGCCCCAGTAATGCCCCGGTGTAAAACAGGTGAAGGTATGCCCCCTCAGGAAAATTGACAAATTTTTTAAAAATTTCAAAAAAAAATGGAAATAGTCCTGATTAGTCTATTTGATAGCTAGAAATGTAGTAGAGTTGATGAAATTGAAGTTGGAAGTGTTAGGGATGTGTACGGGACAATTGAAGTTGGAAGTTGACGTGGCCAGTAAAAAGGAATGCCACCAAAACCCTAGGTATAAATAGAAAATGGTGTAAAAACCCATTCATATTTACCCACATTGCTTTGAAATTTGAGATTTTTGCTCTGCACCCTTAGTGAAGATGTCACCTCTTCCGTACACCCACCAACGATTGTATAGGATCCGGACCTTCAGGTGGTCGATCGATGCGGGCCCCCTGGTATGTACTTGGATCTTGACTTTTGAATTTTTGGTTTTCGTGCATTTTTATGCGTTTATTTGCATTTTTTTGTCATGCGTCGCTTTTTTGAAAAATCATATTTGAATGCGTAATCAACACATTTTCATGTAGATCACCACATTTGTAAATTCATGTATGATGCTTAGCATAGGTTTTTTCTATTTTGACGCATATGAGAAATAGTTATGCATTTGTATTTAGAATAAATGCATGTGCTTTTTGTTCAACGCATTTGTAAGTATTGCATCGCATTTACATTTATGATGGATATTTGTATGCGTTGACGTAATTATTCGCATTTGATTTTGAATCACATTTGATATTTCTAGATGTAATTATGATTTAAAATGACGCATGTGAAATTTTATGACGCATTTGGTTTCTTGTAACACAATTGCAAAAGAATGACACATTTGACTAGCATTTGATTTTGTCACTTTTCATTAGGATAGGTGATTGATTCTAACATGAGGCATGTATAATGCCATTGCAGGTTGTTTTGGACCCTGTTTATATGTGAGAGTTGAGACCATCGACTTTTCGCTTCTAGAATAGTTTGCAGAGTGCATAGAAACAATTTTTATGGCATTTGGGTCTCCTCCATGTGATAGACATGCCCATCATTCAAGCAAACCGGGGGCTACTGATAGTGTTGTGTGAGCGGTGGCATTCAGAGAACTCTTCATCTCACCTACCTATTGGAGAGGCTACAGTTACTTTGGAGGATGTCTATAGGATTTTGACACTTCCTATTAGAAGCACTAGGGTGATGTATGATACTCAAAGGGGTTTCACTAAGATGTACAGATATTACCCTCAGGAGGATATTAGACAATTAGGTATTGACCATTATGAGATTAGATGGCATGTATTGGCTCAAAGGTATAGGCAGTTAGACTGTTTATTGTGTCCATTGATAGGTGGTATAGTCCTCCCTGACCGTCGAGGTCATGGATTTCTTGTGGGATGGGGAGAGATGTTGGTTGGTATGTTAGAGTTTCGAGAGGTGTATGCTTGGGGCCCTTGTCTTCTTGCCATGTTATATTTTCATTTGCATGACATAGCCTACTGAGAGGCACAGTCTATAAGTTGCAGTACCACACTCTTGATGGTATGGGCATAGGAACACATTTCCATATTTTGTCCACCGGTTATAGTTGATGTGCAACATGGAGCACCCTATGCCTTCCATTATGCGAGGGCTAATACTCAACACCATATGGGAGATACTGGATATTTCAGACATGCTGTTGATACCATGGTACAATTCACATGGAGACCATACTTGGGTTGTCCAAAGTGGTCAGATGAGAATGATCATTTTCCATATTTCCATTAGACAGTATCTAATTGTATAGACTATTTCGCATGTGCATATTATAGAGAGACATTTTCCAGATCATGTGCTGCAATAGTTCAGAGAGGTTCAGGAAGAGCCTAGAGGACGAGCAGATTTTGCGAGGTCTTCATGAGAGATCCCACTGTGGGGTGCAGGGATACCAGTGGCCACTATTGAGGCAGATATTGATGCATTGCAGGCAGTGCAGTGAGGGTGGAGAGATGGTTTGGCAGATCCAAGTACCACCGAGGCATATGATTAGTGGTGGGTTGTTCATAGGTTGATTCCCCTTACAGACCCAGATCAAGATGCACTGATAGAGTGACAAGGGAGAGGACCACGTGGGAGGCGTGGTAGAGGAAAAGGTCAGAGAGGTGGAGGTGGTCATGGAGGTGGTCGGCGGGGTAGTGGGAGAGGGAGGTGTGGATGGAGGGGACGAGGGCCACCTTTATCACTTATCTATGAGGAGGGACATGAGGAGGAGGATGTGAACATACCAAAGATTGGCAGAGGTGTGGAGGAGGTGCATGTTGATATTGGCAGGTATGAGGAGCATGCCATAGAGGAGGAGGCAGGCAAAGAGGAGGTAGAGATTGATGCCTTTGGCTTACTTGGTTTTTATTACGATGGTGACAAGGAGGGGGATGATCAGGAGTGTGAGGTCCGAGATAGGATTTTGGAGGAGTTAGAGGATGAGGATGATGGTTTGGAGAGGGTGAGACAGGATGATAAAGGGGTAGTTGATCTTGACACTACTACACTTCGTGCCCAACTTGTATCTTTGGAGGAGAAAATGAGCGTTTTGATGTCCGAGCAAGATGTTTTACGGATGGAGAGGGACAGAGCCTACATGGATAGGGATCAAACCATAGCTCAGAGACAGGATACCGAGCAATATTTTACAAAGATTAGAGCTCTTTACAGTGGGCCAACAGAGGCATTTTCTCGAGAGCTAGTCATATTTGTTGAGAGGGCTTCGTATTACAGAGATTTGTATGAGGCAATAGTTCCTCCAGAGAGATGAGCTCTGAGTTTTTCACAGGCATGTAGTGATAGGTCCCAAACTAGGATCCACATCAGGACAATTAGCACAAAGGGTGTTGAGCAACCATGCAGATATAGTCCATACGACAAGCCACATTCAGGTCATAGGTCATCAGGATCTCGACATCATCATCTGCACACTCTAGTCATGATAGCAGTGGTAGTTCGGGATAGGGACATTTCTTGATATGTACTGAGACATTGTATTATGATCATATAGCCTGCGGGCTTCGATATTTATTGATACATTATGACATTGTGGTGTGACACTTTTGAGCAATATATATATATGATTTTGGTGGTGATTCTCATGATATGCAGTTCTATTTATTGATTATGTAGTCGTTTATTTATACATGTTATGTCTATATGAGATACCTATGTGATGGATGATCATATCTACTTTATGATGTGTTTATGCAGCCTATGATGTGATGTTGATTCTATGTGATGATGTATGTATTAATATCTATGATGTCGATGGATGTTATGTATGCAATTTATAATTATGAGATGCGATATGATGTTATATGTACAATGCTTTCTACATGTGATGTGTATAGATTTGGAATGTGATGCATGTATTTACATTTTTTATGTACATGTAATGCTTATGATATGTAATCTATGATGATGAATGTCTATTATACCATGATGTCCTAGATTTGATAAGTGCCTATATGTTTGTATATGTCAAATGCAAAATGTATGTATGATTGATGACATATGATTTGGAAATGATATTTCTAACATGAATGTGTATGTAGGAGGATTTATATTTTTGTGTGTCATAGGACTCCATCATAATGCAAGAAAGAAGAACTGTTAGTGTAAAAGAAAGATTAAAATAATAAAGAAATGAGATGGATGTTAGTATTAGCATTGATGTTTGTCATCACTAAAGGCATTGCACTCCTTATCATCATCAAGGGACTAATACAAATGGATAAAAACACCATGATATGACATAGATCAAGGTGTACAAGGTCATGCACTTGCTAACAATAGACAATCATAGACAAGGATTGCCATAACTCATACTAAGGGCACAATTTCCGTCTTTTGTCAAGACAAACCATGCATAAATAAACAAAAATAAAAGATGGGTCATGATGCCATTGCTCCTCTAAACTCTTCATGGCTATCTTTAGAAACTAGTAACATGACTCAAAAATCAATTTTAAAAGATAGGTGATAGACAAATAATCAAAGAAACAAATTTTTGATGCATCGTTGCTTCTCTAAATCATTCATGGGACATCCTTGAGAAAGCTAGTAATAGGATTCCAATCATAAAATGAAATTTCAATAGACAACAATCAAAGAAAATAGAATTAAGATACATTGTTGCTTCTCTAAATCCTTCATGGGACATCCTTGAGAAAGCTAGTAACATAATTCCCATCATAAATTCAAATGAAATGATAAGATAAATAATCCATAAAGTCAAAAAACCAGTAAAATATTTTCCAAAACTTGATCTATTTTAATTGATAAAAGGATTGATTGATAGAGCCTGGTTTTAGGAGAGACACATACCTAATAAGACTTTGAGTCTGGTTTCAATGTTATGACTATTTGTATAAGTCATGACAAAGCCTGGTTTCAGAAAGACATGTATCGTATAAGACATTGAGTTTGATGTCACTGATGTAATAACCTATGTAAGGTTATGTTGATTGTTTAACAATGTTGATATGTAGGAAAGGACTCATCTTGTATAAGACATAGATTGTTTTGTTGATATTGATATTTAGGAAGGACTCATCCTGAATAAGACATAGGTTGATTGTTTTGATGATGTCTATTTCCAGGAAGGACACATATTGTAGCAGATAAATTTGATATGTTTTGGTTGTTTCTTTGGCAAGTTGTTTGATTTGGCTTAGAGACATTGCTGACTTGTTATGATGTACTAAAAATTGACTGTGTGTGATGACGAACCCTAAAGGACTAACCTAGTTCGGTCTCGGGGGCTCATCGATTGATGGCCTTGCCTATGTTATACATGTAGAGACCTCGTAGTTCGATGCAACTTTGACTGACAAGACATGACTACAAGTAGAAGACATGTGTGATAGTGAATGTGATGAACCCTAATGGACTAACCTAGTGTAGCCTCAGGGGCTCATTGATTGATGGCCTTTCCTACGTTATACATGTAGAGACCTCATAGTTCGACATGACCAATGACCTTGTCATATAGACATATGGATTGAATCATGATTTTATATAGACAAACCTAAATGGACTGACCTAATGCCTCGAGGTCACATCGGAAGATGGCCTTGCCTACGTCTAGTTGCAGAGGCTACGTAGTTCGACAAATGACAAAGACTGACAAGTGCAACTAACTTTGACTCTATTTTTGGATTTTTGACATGTTTTGATTTTTTTTGTCTTTTTGAAGTTTTCTAATGTTTTTGTGTTTTCTTAGGTCATTTTGTGATGTTTTTGGATTTTTCTATGGTTTTACGTCTTCAACATAGCCAATGTAAGAACCAATATGATGCACGTCAAGTGTTTTCCCCTAGTCAAGTATAAGACCAATTGATTATGAATAGGATAAAATGGGGGATTTGAAATGCACTCGATGTCAATCGTTCCAGGTTATGGGAAAGACTACCACTTATTACAAATGGTACAAGCGATGGATGGAAAAGATAAGTAATATTTATAGGGATAGGTAGTATGTACAAGGAAGTGGACTATGTATAGGGATAAGGACTATGTACGGGGAAGTGGACTATGTATAGGGATGCTAGATTAGAATAATAGTAGACAAAGGAGCAAAGTCAACTACACATGGCACCTGTTTGCCAGGTTTTCACCATGGTACTTATCCAAAGTGCCACTAAAGTGGTTTTCACTATTGGACTAATTATTTCTCTTTACTATTTTATAGATTTTCTAATTTTTTTGATGTTACCAAGACACTTGTTTGCCAGGTTTTCACCTAGGTAACGATTTTTATTTTATTTTATTTATTTTTGATTTTGTATTTAATTAAGATGTAAGGCTCTTTAGAAGTTATGCGAGAAATTCTGT
Source organism: Sequoia sempervirens (assembly GCA_007258455.2). Lineage (NCBI taxonomy): Eukaryota > Viridiplantae > Streptophyta > Pinopsida > Cupressales > Cupressaceae > Sequoia > Sequoia sempervirens. Next base: position 18,160,241 of record VDFB02373365.1, on the reverse strand, counting down.
GATAAAGACTATTGATTGGTGAGGATAATGGTTACCAAAGGCTTTTTGTAATTATGTGTAAGTAAGGTCCTAACTAGTCGTGTTCAAACTTTCCTCGCTTTCCTTTCTGCTTGATTCTTTGGGTTCTCCATTAAGACCAGGTCACCAACGTCAAAGTTTCTATTCAAGACCTTCCTATTATAGCTACAACGAAGGCGATTCTGATATTCTTGGAGATGGTCTAGTTCCTTCTATCTTCGCTCCTCTAGGAATTCTATCTCATGGAGTCTCAATACTTGGTACTCTTCATCATCACTGTGCCCTTTCATATACCTCAGGAAGGAATCAATTAATAGGAAGAATGGCTTCAGAACCAAATACTAGTGAATATGGAGTGGTGCTAGTAGGAGTACGGATGCTTGTATGATAAGCCCATAAGGTGGGATTAAGCTATAAATTCCAATCACAGCCAACATAAGTGACAGTCTTTTTGAGGATTCTAAAGATAGTTTTGTTAGTTGCATTTGCTTGGCTATTACCTTGTGGGTAGTATGGAGTAGAAAAGGATGTTGAATAGAAATTCATCACAAATAAAACTTCTGGTTCTGAATGGGTACAATATCTATGATTATGGGATCTGAGACACCCATCGACATACATATAGTTCGTGATAAACTGACCTGCCGTAATGTATGTCATGGGAATATCCTCAATCCACTTCATAAAATACTTAGTGGCAGTAATGATGAACTTGTGTCCATTGGATGATGTAGGATGGATCTTACCTATGAGGTCAAGTCCCCATTGGGAAAAGGGCCATGGTGACATTATGGGACAGAGCTCCTATGCTGGTACATGTATCAAGTCTTCATGAACTTGACATTGGTGACATTTATTTACAAAGACATATGAGTCCTTTTCCATAGTAGGCCAATAGTAACCTAGTCTCATAATATTTTTAGCTAAGGTAGGGCTGCTAGAATGGGAACCACATATACCATCATGCACCCCATGCAAGGTTGCTTGTGCTTCATCAGAATCGAGACATCTTAGTAAGGTATTATCTAAGGCACGTCTATATAAGGTGTCTCTGATGATGGTGTATTTGGCTAACTTACGAAGGAATGTCCTATGTTGATTATTTGAAAGGCTAGTGGGTATGATTTTGGCATGGAGGTAGTCATATATTTCTTTGTACCATGGGGAATTAGGACCAACAATGTCACATACCATCTCAGAATCTGGGATATCATAGGTCAGGACCAAAAGCTATTCTACCAAGAACTCAAACTTATGCACATTGCTAGGAATGTCTAGAAGTGATGCAATTGTAGCCATAGCATCTGTTGCCCTATTTAAAACATGAGGTATCTAATGAAATTCGGCCTTTTCAGCATTCTTAAGACTATCTGCCATGCATTTGTATGGAGCAAGCTTCTCATCCTTGGTCTCATAATCGTCATTTACTTGTCTAATTACTAGTTGAGAATTTCCATATACATGTAGATGCTTAATTTTCCACTTGACTACCATGAACTCCCTCAGCTACTTCAGAGCTTCATACTGCTATGTTGTTGGTACATGGGCTATTGAATCAATGACTTAGGGATGGAATCACCCTATGGTGTGATAAACAGTATACCAGCCCCTAAGCCATGATTTGTATGTGAGCCATCAAAGTATAGTTTCCATGTTGTGTTTGTGTCAATTGTGAATATAAACTCATTAGGAAAGGTTGCAACTAATGGGTGATCTGCCTGTATTGGTGCGTCGACTAACTGATCAACAATGACTTTTCCTTTAATAGCCTTTCTCTCTACATACTAGATATCATACTCACTAAGTATCATAACCCATTTGGCTAGTCGTCTTGTTAATGTTGCCTTACTGAGGATATATTTTAGAGGATCTATTTTGGAAATCAACATTGTTTGATGGTTTAGCGATAGTGCCTTTTAGTTTTTGAGTAGCAACATTACTACAAGATGTGCATGTTCAATGGTACTATAGTTGAGTTCATAACTACCAAAGTCTCACCGATATAGTATACCGTCTTTCATGACCTTCATCGCTATTCAGGCAGAAATGCTTTGAGGACATCGGGTTAATAAATATAAAGAACTGGTCGCCCTTTCAACAAGTGGTATTAAGACTGGTGGTGTGAGTAGATATTCTTTGATAAGTTGAAAAGCCTCTTCGCACCTAACTGTCCATGCAAAGGGTATCCCTTTCTTAAGTAAATGTTGAAAAGGATGTGTCTTATCTAGTAACTACACTAAAAATATTCTAATGGATTGTAGTCTCCCTTGTAATGTCCTTAGCTGACTGAGATTAGTTGGTGGAGGCATGTCTATGATTGCTTTTACCTTGGCTAGATCCACTTCAATGCCTCGTCTGGAAATGATATACCCTAAAAGCTTTCCTGATTGTACCCCAAACACACATTTCTTGGGATTTAGTCTCACTTTATACTTCTCTAGCCTTGAAATATCTTGTCTAAAACCTATAAATGTTTTCCTTGTCTTGGATTTAACTAAAGGTCATCAACATAATCCTCCATAAGAGTGTGTACAAGATCGTGAAAAATGGTGGTCATGGCACATTGATAGGTTGCTCTAGTGTTATTGAGTCCGAAGGGCATAACATTCTAGCAATACGTATCCCAAGGACATGTGAAAGTTGTTTTAGGTTGGTCTTCAGTTGCAATTCTGATCTGATTATACCCTGAAAATCCATCCATAAGGGACATCTTGTATCCTACTGTCATGTCCACTATCATGTCTATGTTAGGAAAAGGGAAGTCATCCTTAGGGAAATATTTGTTGATATCTCTGAAATTTGTGTAGATGTGGATGCCCCCTATTGGTTTAGTGACTAGTACAAGATTGGAAATCCAATTTGCATAGTCGATTAATCTAATGAATCCAATGTCTAATAGTTTCTTGAGTTCTTCCTTGACTAGTAAAGCAATCTGTGGGTGCATTTTCATAAATTTTTGTTTCACTATTTTTACACCTGGTTGTAAGGGCAAGTGATGTAGAACAAGTTCATGATCTAGCCTAGGAATGTCTGCATATGACCAAAAAAAATTTATTTGTCTCTGTGTAAAGAAGTTGTGGAATTTTGGCTACTCTTCTTTTGTCAATGACACTGCAAAATAAACTAGTTGAGGATTCTCTTATGTGCCTATGTTGACTTCTACTGATTCTTCAATGAGCATGGGTGACCTTTCTTGTGCAAAGGGGAGAATGTTCAAACCTCCATCCTTAGGTACCTCTGAGAAGTTTTCACCTTTGGATGCGTCCTTTATTTTTGCTTTTTCATTGTCTAGAGGCGCCTTTCAGTTTTCACCTAGAGACACGTCCTTTTTATCTTTTTTTATTCTTTTTCTCATTTTTGCAACTAGAGGGTTGCACAAATTCCCCAAAATATGCTTTGTTGTCCAAGTCAATGGTAAAACTAGCCTTGTGATCACCACTAGGTATGCCTTCTCTCAGTCCCAGGAACTCAACAATTGCTTCATCATTCTCAAAAATGTCTAAGATAGGTGTGTCTTTTTGGTCCCAATCAATGAGTTGGGGATAAACTAGGGGCATGTCATTGTTGGAGTTGTCAAAGTTCAAAGGATTCAAGGTAAGGACTGAGTTGTTTATATGGTCACAAAATTCTTGTACTAAGTCCTTTTTGTTCTTTTGCTTAGATCTAGGTGGATTCTGAAGTGGGCCTAATACCAAAGTTTGGTTAGATGTATTAGGTTGCCAAGAGGTAGGATCAAGTGATTCCCAATAGTAATGTTTAAACCATTCATCCTTTGTCATATTCTTTGGTGGACATGAATTCAATGGATTTGGTGAGGATTTCAACATTAAGTCAAGTTCTCCAAATAGCTTTTCAAGGTTCATGGAAGAGGTGGAGGATAGGGAATCCCAATCATATTCGTTTGAGTCGAGGGAGTCACAATAATGTTGGTCAGATGGCTTGTGAGATGTCACAATATCTTTTGAAGCACTTGCTTCCTTGATTAAGGGTGATGCGGTACTAGGAACACCAATCTGAATTGATTGAAACCCAAGCCCTAAGCCTTTCAACCACTGAGAAACAAAGATTGGTTCAGTTCTCCCATCTTGATGCAAGCCTAAGCCACTATGTCCATTATATCCCTTTCTCTACATGATTGTGAAACCTTTTCCATATAGATGTGTAGGAATGTGAGCAAGTGAGAGAGGGTCTTCATTATCTTCCCTATATAACAAGGAGGTGACATCTTCTGTATTTACAGTTTCTTTTCTTAATTCTCCCTATTTAATGAAAGTTGTTGTGGGAGGAATGTGCATAGTGACCATAGATTGTCTCCTATCTGGTGTAGGTAAACCATATGACTTAGGAGGAATCAAATGGCTAACCCAATAAGATGTCTTCATGTAATATTCTCCACAACCCTTGTCTTGGATCTCCACCCTAGGAGTGGTAGGAAATGAAGGTGAAGTGGATGTTCTAGTGAGAGTTGATGGATCAACATAGTGAGATGAATTGGATGATGAAGCCTCTTGATTTACTGGCACTTGATGTTGGGGTATCTCTTTTAGATTGGTGCAATATTATTGGAATGGATCTTGGTCACCATCTATTGTTATTTCAGTGCCATTATAAGGGAATTTGAGACATTGATGATATGTGGAAGGGACTGCCTTCATGGCATGAATCCATGGTCTTCCTAGCAGAAGGTTGTACTGAAGGGTGAGATCCAAGACCTAGAATTTTGTCTCCATTAATCCAAGACCAATTCTAATAGGAAGTGTTACCACCCCTTTTGATTTTCATTCCTCATCGTCATAAGCCTTAATGGCAATACTTTTGGTTGTTTCTACGCATGCTTCTGAGAAACCTAATGCCTTAATCAACTTTAAAGTGCACAGATTTAACCCTGCTCATTGATCTACCAAAACTCGTCTAACTTTGGTGTCGTCAACAAGGACTTCAAGATGTAAAGGGTCATTATGATTTGTATTTTTAGTTTCATATTCTTGTTTAGAGAAGGTGGCATGATGATTATTGGTCAAGTAGCCTACCATTTCCTAGAAATGAATGACATCAAGATCATTAGGAATAGTGGTTCTTTGTAAAGCTTTGTCTAAAATGGATTGATGCTCAAGGGAGATACATAACAGCTCCAAGATGGAGATTTGGGCTGGGGTCTTCACCAATTGATCAAGTAAGTTATAGTGCAACTTGGAAGTTTGCGGTGTTTTCTACAATGGAGGACCTTGGATAGTGATCTTAGTATGATGAGTGTTGACAACACACTCAGGAGTTGTATTGATGGTAATGGTATTGATATTCTCATCGGCGACACGAAGGTGATTAATGATTTTACCACTATTATAATCATGCTTGATATTTGCATAGTTGGCTAAAATATTGGTTTTGTTACTCGAACTGGGGACATTTCCTTTCCCATGGTCATGTAGTGGATCAAAAAATACTTGATGATCAATGTTTGATGACTTTTGTTTATGTCTGCTAACTTCAATAATTCTCTTCTCGACAAGATCCTGTATAATATTTTTTAGTTGGCAACAATTTTGTAGGTTATGTCCCTTAGTTCTATAATAATCACAAAAGGAATTGTCATCCCACCAAACTGGTTTAAATTGTCCTGGATTGTATTGTCTTGGTCTTGAAGCTGTATAAGATTGTGTTGTAACAGTTGTTTGAACACTGACTTGATGGGTTCCCCTAAGGGAGTGAACTCACATTTTTGAAACCTCCTCTATTGTTGCAGACGTTGAGTATTTTGGACCATGTTGGGAGGTTGGTTGATAGTGTTAAGCGTGTTGGCAGATGGGTTAGGTCCTTGTAATGTGATGATTGGTCCTGCTTGTATAGTTTTAGCATCAACTACCCCATCATTGGTAACATTTTTGTTCTGAGACCAAAATTTGTTTCTATCATTTGGGGGTGTTTTGCACTATCAGATTTCTGTTGGATGTCGATGTCTTAAGTTCTCCTTTTTCAATGAGATCCTTTTCTATTATAACTCCTTTTCCACTAGTTCTAAAAAGGATGTGCAACAATGTACCCTTAAGTTACTCCTTAGTTTTTCATAAAGGTTTTCCAGGAACATAGTGACTTTTTGTTTTCTAGGTATCTTGACAGGACACTGGCTGGCTATAGTCCTCCATCTCTAGAAGAAAGTGATGAAAGTTTCTCCTTCATTTTGTGTTGTGTGACACAAGGTTGCTATATTTATCTTGTGGTATATGTTGAAGGAGAATTGCTCAACAAATTTCTCAGCCAGTTCACCCCATGATTTGATGCCATAGTCTAGACCTAAAAACCACTCGAGTGCAATTCCTACAAGACTTCTTGGAAATAGTCTCATAAGATATGTGGGGTCATAAGCAACATCTATGCACATGGTAGAAAATTCCCTCATATGTTCTATTAGATTTTGTTTGCCATTGTACTTAGGAAGATTCGATATGGCATACCTGTGAGGGAAAGGTGTCATGTACAATGATTTATCAAAGGGAAATGGGAATATGTCCTTTGTTGAAAAGGTTTTCTTAGTTGACACTGCCATGTTATCCATTTGTGTTTGTAGTGCATGCATTTTTGTTTGCAAGATGTCAACCTGGGTTAATGATGTATTGGGTAGATTATGTGGATCTATGTATGTATTTTTAAATCCAAGGTCTCATGATGGGTTTTGATTGAATGTTGGTATTTGATATGGATTTGGATTTGGAATGTTGGTGAATGTGTTCTGATTCAGAATCTGTGTAAATGGGTTTTGACTTGGAATATGTGAGAATGGATTCTAATTTAGAATCTATGTGAATGGATTCTAATTGCCAATTTGGGAGAATGGATTCTAATTCAGAATCTGTGTGAATGGATTCTAACTGCCAATCTGGGGAATGGATTTTGACTGCCAATGTAGGAGAATGGATTTTGATTGCCATATTGGAAAGAGGGAACTCCTCCTGTCTGTGTAGTCTGTGGTATAGTACCAATGACATGAACACTAGGTATGGTTCTTGATTGTGGTATGGTACCGATGACACTAACATTTGGTGTAGAAGTTGACGTTTTAGATCTTTTATTCCCAACAAGAAGACCAAAGGGAGTGGGCGATGATTCCCCCATAGTGAAATTAAATCATGATGTCATGCCAGATGTACCAAATTGGGATGTATGAACTATTGTAGTATGTGTAGGTATGCCAAATGGTATGGTTGTATTAACTTCAGGTATAGAGGTTCTAGCAGTTGTTTCATTTGTTCCTTCTGTAGGTTGAGTATGTAAGGTGTTGATATCAAATCCTGTAGGTAAGGTAGCACCTTCAGCTAACAATTTGGCTAAGTAGTGTTGGCAATCATTTGCTAGATACTCATTTACAAAAGAGGCAAACTCAGGGTCTTGTGCAACAGCCTCTATGTCTTTCGATCTAATGTTCCCTTGAGGGTCTCTAGTGGTAAATTTTTCCAACAAATTCCTGTGAGGTCTTGATGAGAATGGATTGATGAATTCATTTGGGTTCAACATCTTTTCTCTCTCTCTTTTATCTTAGACTTAGTTTCAACCATGTAAGATAAGCTCAATATGAGAGGAATGCAAAACTACGTTTATGGATAGTATGACTCTAGTCTATGTTTTTGGGATTTTCTAAATGAAAAATAAGGAATGTTATAAGATGAAACTAGTCTAGAATGACAATATATAAAGATGCAAAGTCTAAGCAAGCTTCTAAGGTATCAATTTTGTAAACCTGAGACGAGGGTACCAACTACCTAAAGTCTAACCAAGGTGTCAATTTAGTTATGTCAAGGAACCTATGTAGGACAAGGACCAAAGATAAGGTGAGCTCCCTAACTAGACTGATGAGCTAGGAGGAATCTTTGTAGGACAAAGGATATGAGGACAGGACTAGGTTCAATGATAGATTTCATTGACGCTATGATTTTTCTAGAGTGTAGAAAGTGGACCTATTCTAAAGTTTGTAAAAATAACTTTCCTAAAAGTTTGATCTAAAGATAATATTTATTCTAAGATGAAACTTAAACTCAGAATTTGGATGACTATAGTAAATGACTAAATGATACCTAAAGGATGCAAAATTGAGCAAATTGTTTCAGGTTTATGTCTAAGGACTACTGTGAAAAGACAAATCAAAGACTGGTATGACTATGTCAATTGGACTGTAACTATAAATATTGGTTTTCTAATAATCGGGCAGATCCATTGTAGAATATGACAGATGCGATTATGTTTCACATTTGTGGTTTTTTGGTGATCAGTTGCACATTTCCAATAAAATTCAGTATCTAGTATCAGACAGATGCAGTGTAGTTTCTCACAAATATGACTCGTGATGGAAATTGTGATTTAGACTGTAACAAATGTAGTTTTTTTGAAATCTGTACATTAGAAAAGTTCTATGACAGTGGTAAATGCGTCATTCCAAACTATAGTTGTGGCTCACCTTTTTAGATGCGTCTCAGAATTTAGCAAGTGTGGTCTCCTAAATTAGATGCGGTTTTTGATAGAGAAAATATGAGCTAAGCTAGCAGATGTGACTCTAGGCTAAATAGATGTGACTCAGTGAATTGAGAGATAAAAATGATGTTGTTTTATGATCAAGTTTTGGAAAACAAAGACAATCATAAGACAAAGTGTTTTTAGTTTGATTTTGGACTCAAAGAACGTTTAATTTGACAACAGAAAGCACATCCTAGGCTGTGTAAGATAGTATATACTGAGTTCTCACTTGGTTTCCCAACTACACTTATTCTAGGCAGATGATTAGTAGCTTGACCCCTCTGGCTCCCCTCCACAACTCATTAACGTCATTTGGGGTAGCCAAGCTACAATACCCATGACCATACTTTCATCTCTACACATGAGCCGTAAGAATATGAGCCAGCTTCATAGGTCTGATCTGTTGCACCAATAAATAGAAGGATTTTGGACACTACAAACAAAGGTGTTTAATTTGGGCATTTCATTCATAGGGCATGATCCATGCGGTGAGAGTCCCCTTTCAAATCCATCTCATCAGAACCATATATGTGACTGCTGGGCTTTCCCCAAGAATCCACTTTTATATACCGGCTGGAAGTCCCTCAAGTTCAAGGTGCTACCGGTCTGAGTCATCCTGAGGTGAGTACTTTTTCCCACCAAGACAGGCCCAAGTTCTAGAGTCAATAATCAGTTCTCTTACACCCAGTATCACACGAATGTGCAATGGGAGAGGATACTTTGATATACCGAATTGTGAGGGTAATAACAAAATTGTGCTTTGCACCAAACATAGTAGACACTTGTTAATTTTAATCCAAATGAAAGATTTTCTACACTACCAAACAATTTGTTTCAAAAATTTAACTATGGTCTTTGACATACATTTTGTAGAAAGATTCATTAGTAGTTTTGATATTGGTCTTCGACTATCGATCTACAAAAACTTCATTAACTCCTCAAGACACGTGTTGAAAATAGAAGATTAGTGAAAATAAAAACATGAAAGAAGGTTGTAAATTGAAAATATAAACCTAAAAATTTACCAGTCATATGTGACATTTTCTCTGTCAGATGCATTGTAGAATTCTACTAGTCAATTGCGGCTCAGAAACTAATAGATGTGTAAGTACTTTTCAGATGTGTCATTTTCCATCTCAGATGTGGTCAAGTAAATTGTGTTGTTTTTTATATCAGATACAGTCCAGTATTTCAGTTGCATCATTTCATCAAGCAGTTGCATCTTTGAATGTCAATTATGTCATTTCATCAAACAGATGTGTCGTTCCATACAAAAACTTACAAAAATTGAATAAAAGTCTACGGATACGTGAAGATGGTATCTTCACATTAGGTTCAACAAATGTAACATCTAGAAAA
>VDFB02373365.1:18121583-18150262 GCA_007258455.2 Sequoia sempervirens | reverse complement strand
AATTACCACGGTATATGACCTTAATTTATAATTGATGTATATTGAAGATTAATAATTAAATAAGTACAATATACATAAAAACTATATGTAAATGTATTCCAATTAATCTCCATGACCATCTTATAATTACCTCTCACTTTCCTCAATCTACCTTTCCCCAACAGGTACTCCCCTTTGAATTTGTTAATGGAGTTGGGATCCCAAATGTGATCTACATGGATCTTTGTTGTAAACTTAGGAAGATATTCACTAATGTACACCATGGTCTGGTATACCATATATCCCTCCACCATAGAACCTTCAGGATGTGCTCTTTGTCTAACCAAAGTCTTCAAAAATTTCAAGTGCCTCTCAACCATCCACATTGACCTTGTGTGTACAGGTCCACACAATTCAATCTCCTCAACTTAGTGTATAAGGTAGTGTTCTTGTGCATTGAAAAATATTGAAGGTAGACACTTTTTCATTTCACACATTAGACGAGGAATTTTTCTCTTCCAATAATTTATATCTTCTTTAGATGACAACCATCTACAAGTGATTCAAGGTGCAAATATATTAATGAGATTTAACAAAAATATACAATATATTACATAACAAGCAAAACAAATGGCAATTATAAGATGTATACAGTGAATTGAACAAATCTCACTACTTACCTCATTTATTTTCCAAGATCATATATAACTTGCTTGACATTGTTGTCAAAGATGTCTAGGAGAGATAGAGGTAGAACGTACTGCAACAATTATAAAATGATCTTTTCATTATTTTTCCAAAAGTAGTAAACACAATACACTGAAAAGTACATGCATTATATAAGTGTATATAATATACTAGAATAATTACCTTAATGAAGGTATGCCAATCCTGCATTTTCATCCCTGGCCCAAATTCACCTTTTTTTGTTATTATATTGTTTATGTCATGGCAAATCTGTGGGAATCAATTTTTGTATGACTTCTTTTATAGCATTGCTTTGCTGCTCTGTTAATAACCAAGGAAGGGCACTTATAGTAATTTGGTGTCCATCGCTATTTAATTGAATGGCATTTTTCATTGCATGATTGGCTTCCTAAATGTCACTACAAATTTTGACAATTTTTTCTTTGTCATGCCTTCCATCCAATATTTTCCATAACGTTTCTGTTATATTCTTTTCGATATGCATTGTATCAAACAAATGCACAATTTGTAAATTTGCTCATAATTATGGCAACCTACTACTAAATTTTTGGGATAACTTTTCAGTCCTTGTGGGAAGCCGACCATTAATGCCTTGAGTATTGACCTTCATGAAGCATATAAGTTAAACAAATTAACAACGACAATCATTGTCAATTACAACATGAGTAAACACAACACAATATAAAATATAAATTCAAAACATATCATATATGATAGATAAACAATTTGATCCGATGTATAACCTTGATGATTAATTCTATTATATTTCAACTTCCATAGGCGAGGTGTCATTCTTCGTGTTTTTGATGTAGTCTCCTCTTTCCCATTGAAAAGATGTTTTTCAGTAGTTCGATACTTATGATTTATATGGAGGAAGTGCTTATACTCATCAAACACCTTCTTTCCTAAACTTGTTGAACGACGAGATTTCATCTTTGGACCACAAATTGGACATGCAAATTTTCCCTTTGTTTGAAGACCTGCAAGATGATATATAATTGGATTAAATATGTCAATTTTTATAATTATATATAATGAATAGATTATTTTAAAAACATGCATGATATCTACTTCATAAAATTAAATATTGTTAAAGTGCAGTCGAACATTATAACATACCACAAAATGTGTTAGCCCTGGGGCATCATGAATTGTCCATACAAGCATTGCATGGAATTGAAATTGTCTTTGTCCTATTAGTCTGGAGATGTCATACATAGTGACGCCATTCCATAACTTTAGTAACTCGTCGATAAGAGGCTCAATATATACATTCATATCTTTAACTTGGTACTTACCTAGTTGAATCAACATAAACATTACATAATTATTATAACTATTTTACTACAATATATATAAATTAATGTACATGACTATTGAATGAAAAAAATATAAGTCATTATGCAACAAATAAGACAAATGAGATGCTACTACATTATAGAAAATTGATGTAAACAAATACTTGGAACAATCATTGACAACATTATGTTCTCCCTCTTTATTGACATCCATGGAGGAATGTTATTGTTGATAACAAAAATAGGCCACACTAAGTAAATAGATCGTAGCTCTCCAAATGGATTGACACCGTCTGCTCCCAATGAAAGCTTGAGATTACGAGGTTCTTTAAAGTGTGGCCATTTTTATTCCATGTCCCTAAATGCAGAACCATCCGCAGGCATTCGAAGAATGTCATCTCCACTTCTATTCCATGCATGGTAATCCATAAATTGTGCTAAGCTTTCGCATTGCATACGTGGAATAATGGGAATATAACGAAGAACCTTGCGAGACACTTTTTTTGTTAGTTAATCTGTTTGATATCTACTGATATGACATTTTAGGCATTCTGTTGCAAATTCCTATTGTTTATGATATATAATATGATCATTGGGACATGCATCTATTGCTTGATACTCCATTCCGATATCTTTTATAATGGCACATAAATCTCGGTATGAGTGAGGTAAAATATTTGATGGTGGTAACAAAAATTTACCAATCAATCTACAACAAAAAATAATTTATTCATATAAAGAATATTTATGGTACATATTCCATCCTTTATTTACTAATGATGAACTAACAACAATTAAAATAGATAAAAAAAGATGACATATATGACATACCTTAACATCCATGAGATTGCTATGTTTGATAAACTATTCATAACCTTCAAGTTCAACTGCAACAATACAACATAGAGAAGAGTTATTTTAGAGCCTTTATAAAGGGGCTCATATGCCTTCTCAAGTACAGGTAAATCATGAACATCATCAAACTCATCTTGATCATCATGATCAGCTCTGCCACTAAATGTGTCATGGATCAATGTATTCGTACCATCATCTTCAACTGTGTTTTCTAGCGCATGATCATCTTCTTCCATAGGATCATTAAATTCATCTTCGATATTCACAACTCCATGTCCATCCGCTTGCAAAACCACATTCTGTGGGCCGTGATAATCCATATCATCTGCCCTAGGGTGCCCAACCTTTATAATTATGATTGACACAAATAAACCATGATCATGATCAAGTAATTACATATATATGTATATAAAATGTTAAAATGATATTAACATTTACAAATTCAATCAATATAAACACATATAATGAACAACTTACCAATGGACGATAATCATGCCCCCTTCAACGTGACCATGCTGCCTACAATGTTTCTCAACTGTTGTGATTAAAAATAGTCTCGTCTTTAAGCCCTTACAATTATTGCAAGGACAATAACATTTCCCATCACCCTTTCTTTTCAATCTAGCCCACAATCTAACAAGTGTCTCTTCATTTTGTTCTGGACTAATATTATCTGACATGATTTTTCTTTACCAAGCTTGACTATTTAGATCTTAAAAAAATATCAAACTCACACTCCAATAATTTTTATTCATAGATAGGTAACATAATCTAATAATTCTGATATTTTACACCAAAAAAATTTGGCATGCAACCACCCTTGCAAAAGAGAAGATAGTCTAAAGTTAATGACCCCAAAAAACACTTTCAAATGCTAATTCCAAAACTTATTAAATTTTCATTTTAATATGATTTCCAACCGTTAAGACTCCTAAAATCAGAATATTGAACTTGATCAAAAACTTCCTACAACAATGGGGGTAGCGAGCTAGTAAGAGCAAGTGACCCATTCCTAAGGAGCAACAAGTCAGAATCATCATTGCTAATGTCAATATGGATTTATCCTTTTAGTTAAAGATGCAATTATTCACTTCTTATGACGAGCTTATCCCTAGGGCCCTCAACATTGAGAGAGCCCTAATAAAAAACAACATAAGCATTGATAAGAGCATGATTAGGGTACAAACCCTAGGCCTCCATAGAAACATAAACAATAACTATAGTGGATTAGTGAGGTTGCAATACCAGAAAGATTGAGACATTGTAGGTAATAACAAAATCTTGCAATCTAAATATTGTAGCCAATAACAAGCACACTATGTAGCTTAGTGACATTTGTAAAATGCAATCTCACAGTGGAAAGAATAGCCAGTCCACTTGAGATGTAGCCAGTCCAAAAAACTAAGCATTGACAAGATAATAAAGCTCAAACCTTGCATAGTAAGTGGAATTTTAGTAGTGAGTTTCCTTACCCCCTTCTTGTATAAGGTTTTTCAAATGCTTTTGTTAGTGTTAGACAAGGAAAATGCAATTAGGGAATGCCTGTCCAAATGAAGTAATAGTGGTAATCATGGGTTCAATGTTTCTTCTTAGCCATTAATGTATAATGGAGGTAGTGGATTGCATGTTTGAGCAGTGTTTTGAGACTCATCAAAAATGGGAGAATAGTGAATAATACCTTGTGGACTATGAAGTAGTGTCAATAAGGTTGAAGGATCTTAAGAACTACAATACCATGATACAATGACTCCCTTGTAGTAAGTAGGCAGTCTATAGGGCATAGTTTGATTTTATAGAAGGATGCTCATGAAAGGAATCTTCAAGTGATAGTGAGTGAGTTGTTTAAGATTGTAGTTGAGGGTGCAATACCCAATCTTAAAGGAAGTTAAGCTGATAAATGTGCAAGAAAAATCAAATGAGTACACAATAAAACAATTCTGATATTTATCTTCCATGTAATGCCTTGAGTTTGAAGACAAAATCTCATTGTATCTTCATGATGAAAGTGAGTGACCTTAATGGTCAATCAGCAACCATGATTTTAAACAATGCTATTGTGCTTATGGAGGCAACATTTTAAGCAAGGCAATGAGTGATGGTTTGGAACAATGGCAGGTATGAAGGACTTGCTTTATATGCATACTATGCAGTCTAGCTTAAGACAACATTCTTAGAAGAGATTGAAGGTGGATTATGGAACTCAAGGGTTATCATGAAAAGGATTAAAGCAAAGACTGAGATCTATTTAAAATCCACGGTCATGAAGATATTAAAGATGTCACATGCAAAACCCTAGTAGCTGGAGTAATGAATACAGTGCCAAAGAGGATAGTGTGCTGGGGCAGATTTAGGAGATCTCCACATTATCTAATTACAGGGAAATACATCATTTATTTATTTTTTTAATTAAAATAAATCATTCTAAACCCTATGTAGGATACATTGATACTTCAAAAGCCTCTGAAGGAATTTGAGATTATGCAAATATATGTCAAGTAACAATTCATAAGGTTTAGAAAATCTTGATCACTCTTTAGAATAGCCCATTAAACATGGGTTGTGATTGAATGAACTACATAATTGATATAACACAACCACTCTACATATCAACCAGAGTTATAGGCTCTTTATTACAGCAAGAGGTAATCACTCTTCGATCATATAATTACATCCTATCTTGTTAAACTTGAGACAACCTCAATGCACCCAATAATGATTGACACCTACATTATACAACCTGAATGAACTACATTATATGAGTGCCTCCATTTCTATCACAACATAGCCACATTAAACTTTGGTCACACATGAATGTATCCCGTATTTGTTATAGCACAACTATGCCACATGACCAATAGAGTTATGGATCACATAATTACAGTCACAAGAATTTGTTCCTTGGTTGTGATCTTATGGTGATTCCACACAACAAAATCTAGACATGAAATTCTCAAAACCCTTAACCTCTAAAAATGAAATCTAATGAGATGTTGCTTTAAAATATGATTATCAAACTTGGAACTACAAATCTGACTTCACAACTGAATTCTACAAAAAGACAATGACTACCCTCAACCTGGCGATATCTTCTTGAAATTTTCTCTGATTTTTCCCAAGAAAAGCTTCCTTAGTTCTCCACAAACTGTCTCAAGTAGAGCAAAACACTATCGCAATAAATCAGGCACAAACTCACTTTTCTTTATGTTAGCCACAATTTGTTTTTTTTTCTATTTTTCATGTTTGTCAAAAATTTGACGAAAATGATAGCCGACATTTCGACGAGCCCCAAGTTCGTCTAAATTTTGACGAACATCAGGGATAAACTTTCAAAAATTGAAAATTACACATCAAATTTTACAAGCACCTAACGAACATTGAATTTTACATATTTCATCAGACAGTTTCATCAGATTTTGCAGTCAAATGTGTGTGATAGAAATATGAGTACCAAAATAAGACTAAACAAATCACACAAAATGAAACATTAAACCAAAGAAAGCAAGATAAATTGAAATAAAATTAAACAGACAAAGCTTCTTCAGAACTATTCCATTTTTCTCTATCTCCAGGGATTTTTTTTGAATTTGTTGCTCTTAGATTGTGTAAGCAAAAGCTTCTCCGAATTGCAACCTGCAGAACGAGTGTGCAAAGGAAAGTACTTTTCTAATGCTATATACTAGTGGAGTGAAAAATGTTGATACAGATATGCACAGGGGCTGTGGATTATGGATGCTTCTAAAACTAAACTATGAAGATGATTGGCCATAATATGGAATGATTCTACAATCTATGAATATTAAAAGACTATGCTATTGCAAATTTGGTATAGTTTTCCTATTGAAAGCTTATCTGTCATTTCAAAGACCCAGCAGTCCTTTTTATAGCTTTTTGCAGGCAAGAGCCTGGCTGGAAAATATCAATGGCTGTGAGATTGTCTGGTAGATTTGAATGGTGAGAGATGGAGAGGTTGAGAGGAAGATGGAGAATGTTGGGAGGTTGGAGAGAAGAATGGAGCCTTGTCTTCAACCCACGGGAACAAGCTTGCACAGGAACAGAGAAATTATTTTTTCTATTTTGGAAGTTTGTTTCATGGTTGTTGAAGATAATCCCAAATTAATTAAATAAATAAATAAATTTATTTAATTTTGTGTGAATTTTGAGGAAATTAAATATTTTTGAAATATTTAATTTTAGAACTATAGAAGATTCAATCAAATATTTAGAATATTTAATTGCAAATAAACTTTAGAAGAATTTAATTAAATATTTGGAATATTTAATTGTGAGTAGAATTTTAGAAGATTTAATTAAATATTTGGAATATTTAATTGTGAATAGACTTTAGAAGAAAAGAATACTTAATATTTATTTGAATAAAATATTCAAGCCAAGATTAAATAATAATTAATATAAATAAATTGTAATGTTTATTTAATTAATTAAGAAATGAATAAGAAAAGTGATTAAATAAACTTATTTATTTAATCAAAATGAAAGAATGAACAAATATAAATAAATTATTTAAATTTATTTATACATAGATTGAATTCAGAAATTTAATTAAATAATAAAAATATTTAATTAATTACCAGACTATGTGATGTGACCATTTTTAGGTGTATACATTTTGCCCCTCTTTGAAGTGATGTGTTTTACGCATTGCTTCAAAGAATTTTGAAATTTTCCCCAGATGTTGACTATCGAATGTTGATAGGTATATGCCCCCCCGAACGATGAATCGATAAAATTTTGATTTTTGTGAATTATTTTATTATTATTATTATTATTATTATTTATGATGTCGATTCATTGTTCAAAAATGATGAGGTGAAGAAAATGACTTGAAAAGATGTAAGATGAAAAATTGATGACGAAATTGCCCCTGCTGTGATAAAATGTGATAAAAATACCCCAATTTTGCTTTTAAATAGGTTAAAAATGGCATTTTCCATGTCATTGTCCATTTTAACCTAGTAAAAATTGTAAATTTTGAGCTTTGGAGTGAGAAAGATGGCACTTCCGATTCACCAGCACCGTTTTGAGCGCATCTGATGACATCAGCGGCCGACACACTATGGACCTCCGGTATGTACCCTGTTAAACTTTTGCTCCTTAAAAATTTTCCATTTGGAACACGTTTATCCATGTTTTGATTGTGAAAGGGTGCGTTTTAGTGCCCTTCAGTGTTTTTGTAGCGCCCATGATAATTTACATAGCGCCTATGATTCTATAGCGCCCATGAGTCTTTTTGTAGCACCCTTGATCCTTTCTGTAGCGCCTTTGATCCTGTGGCACCCTTGAGGAATTCTATAGCGCCTATGACCATTTATATAGCGCCCTTGATCCTGTAGCACCCTTGAGGAATTCTATAGCACCCATGATCATTTTCATAGCACCCATGATTGGATGTTGTGAGTGATAAATTTGTTTCAAAAGTTGTTGGAAAACAAAATAATAGTTGATAAATTTGTTTTTAAAGTTGTTAAAAACAAACAAGATGTTGATAAATTTGCTTTCATGAAAATGAAAACCAAATAGTAGTTTGATATGTTTGCTTCTAACGCTGTTAAAAACAAACATGAGTTTGATATATTTGCGTTCCATGATGATGAAAAATAAATAGTTTGATTGATATGTTTGCTTCTAAAGTTGTTAAAAACAAACATGATTTTGATTATTTCCTCTCCATGATGATGAAAAACAAATTGGTTGATTGATATGTTTTCTTCTAAAGTTGTTAAAAATAAACATGATTTTGATTATTTGCTCTCCATGATGATGAAAAACAAATTGTTTGCTATTGAGATTTGATTGATGAGTTGTAATGATTTGATATTGATTTTGCTTTGTCATGATGATGTTTCAACAGGAGAGATTGGGCGTTTTGCAGTTACGGGAGACATTCCCGAGTACATGGACATTGATTCCACAGCTGGTACAGGAAGATAAAGATATTATCGAGGCATGTGGCCTGATTTCATTACTTGAGATTCCTGAGGTGTGTCTCAATAGAGCTTTATTGACAACACGTGCAGAGAGGTGGCATAGTGATACAAACACCTTTCATTTACTGATTGGAGAGATTATCGTGACTCCAGAGGATGTATATCACATCTTGAGGACTCTAGTTATGGGAGAGATAGTGAGTTTTGATGTTCGAGAGGTGGGAGGTACGGATGCCTTAAGACAGATATTCGGAGATGATGAGATTGCAGGATATTATATCCCATGGAGAGAGATGAAAGATTCATATGCACCCCTACCATCTGTACTTGTTGGTTTCATTGCAGGTGTTTTGTGCCCCGACCATAGGTCAAAGGGGTTCACAGTCGGGTGGGGCCGTGTTCTGGAGAGGATGGTGATGTAGGGTACATGGTATGCATGGGGGTCATTTATGCTTGCACATTTGTATGATGAGTTACACCACATTGTATATGGTAGAGGCCAGAGTTTTGTTGTTGGTTGTTCATTATTACAGATATGGGCATGGGAGCACTTTACCATCATGCGACCGTTGACTCGTAGCCAACGACCTATCAGTCAATTGTATAGATGGGGATGTACCGATATTATTGCTTAGCCGAGACTGGGCAAGCTGGATCATTGGAAGCGTCTCTTAGATGATCTTGATATAGTATGTTGGTGGCCATATGTAGATTGTGAGGCATGGCCAGAGGATGCGAGGGAGATGCCCTGTGTCTTTACTTCCAGATATCTTATTGGCCGTACTTCATGGATTATTGAGAGATTTCTTGTTGGACGAGTGTGTCGGCAGTACAGTCGGCCTCAGGGTATGCCTATGGGTTTTGCTATTTATGCACGACAACATTAGGAGATTGCAATGTGGGGTCCACAGATTTCTTATGAGGCAGCAGTGGAAGAGTTCACTAGTTTAGGAGTACAGATGTGGGATTATAGACCTGATATTCTAGATGGAGGGACGATGCTAGAGTATGGTCAGTATGTGTTAGAGCATCCTGCACCATGATTGTTTGATCCTGATGAGCCTGTTTCTCTAGCTATTGTACAGAGACCACAGAGAGGCGGTCAGAGACGACAGAGAGAGACAACTTCAGAGGGTGATGATTCAGAGGGAGATGATGATGATGAGGAGAGCAGAGGTAGTGATGATGAGTCAGAGGGAGATAGTGATGATGAGGAGAGTGGGGGAGGTGGTGATGGTGGTAGAGGTGTTGGGAGAGGTGGTGGTAGAGGTGGTAGAGGTGGTAGAGGTGGACCGCAAATGAGACATACAAATCCATCATCTTCAGTAGATCTAGTGGTGACGAGTTAGATATCCTCTTTGTAGAGTACAGTGCAGAGCTTACAGGGTTAGTTAGCACAGGCATAGACCTTGATTACACAACTTCAGGGATAGTTGATGACAGTTACTGCTGAGAGAGATACAGCCAGATAGCAGGGTGAGCAGGCCATCACTCTAGCTGATAGTCTACAGAGAGTAGCAACAAGTACCTTTCCTGGTGACATGATGAGAGAGGTGACTACAGCCACCTGAGAGGCAGAGTTCTATAGGACCAGGTATCATGATGCAGTGCCACCTAAGTGGAGGGAGAGTTATACATAGTCTTGGTCTAGCCATAGTCGCTCTCGGACCACTAGCAGGGGTGTGACACAGCCATTACCTCTAGGAGGGCCATCAAGGATAGGTGGAGCAGGTCCATTAGGTGCAGGTGGGACAGGTCCTATACCAGCATCATCAGAGGATAGCACTGCCTAGTGCATTGTTCATGATGTTTTATTGATACTCTGTTGAGACATTTGTATACACCCTGAGATGATCTCATTTTTGATGATGTTATACCATGTATAGTTGACATCTTTGTACATTTTGACATTCATTTTCGAGATATATGAAATGCAGTGATGATTTATGATGAGATAAATGCGTCTATTTTCTATATGCATGATGTTTTATGATATCATGGTTTCTCAATTTTTATGCTTATGATGTATATGTATGCATGATTTATGAGATGAATGAAATTTATTGATGCATGATTGTATGAATATGATGAATGATACAATTTATGAATGTTTTGATTATGATGTATACTTTTTTTTTTAATGATTTTTTGATGCAAATATATATGAAAAATGTATGAAATGATGTTTTTGTGAATGTCAAAATGTACTCAGTCATTTTATTGGAAAGACATGAAACATTTGAAACTTTTCCAGCTTCTAGAATAATCCATAAATGCAAAATGTAATTTTGAAAATGAATGCAATCTTTACTAACCATGCAGGGTATTCGTACAATATTGCCATTCTGAGAGCTTATTTATGCTTTTTGTATCATCATAGAGCATTGAAATGTTGAAAGTTAATACAAGCATCAAAGGGTATGTTAGCACTAGTGATGACCTAAGTATTGCTTTCATGAATTTTGATATAGCAAGATAATACAAGCATCTAGGTATAATTAAACCAAGATGACCTGAGTATTGCTTGCATAAACAGACAAGAGTTAACCCATTTCCTATGCAAATTTTGAAATGTCATCAATGATACTTAGTAGAGCACATCTTGTGACCAATTTGCATAGTACTAATGATTTCCTCGCAAACAACAAACAAAGAAAAATCATACTCCTTCCTTGCTTTTCTAGTTCAGTACATCATTGAATTGCTCCAAAGATATGATAGAAAATCAAACAACCATTCAAATCTTGCCTAAAATATTTCAAACATTATTCAGATTAAGATCATCAAATTTGGTTGTCAACATTGATGTTTGTTTGGATCATGTTGTTTTGATTTCAATTGGCATTGAATAAGCATGTTGTGGTTAATTTGATATGGCAATGTATATTTTTGACAAACCGTCTTTTTTCTATTTGTGATGTTTGAAAAGCTCGTTGCCCCTCTCTTGTTCAGTGTGAGTTTCTACCCCCAGTGTAAACACAACCTAAAGATTATGGATATGTACAAATTTTATCAAGCCATGATGAAACATAAGGATTCCCATTGCATGATATGGATATGAAAGATATGTACAAATGATAGATATGGATGGATGATGTGGAAAGCGAATGCAAGACATAAGCTAACATATGGAGGAGCCCATTTTGATCACAAGTAGCGCCTATTTGCCAGGTTTTCACCACTTGTTTTTATTGCACTTTTTCTTAAGACTTTTTCTGATTTTTATGGATTTTTTTAGGACTTTTTCTGATTTTTTTATGGACTTTTTCAGGACTTTTTCTGATGATTATGGATTTTTTTGCATGATTCAGACGTATAAATTCTTCAAATGAATGCTATGGATTGGTTCTTCAAATAGGTCCCCTTTTGACGTAGACAACTGATATGCCCCAGAACCGTATGCTGCAATGATGACAAATGGACCAAGCCAGTTTGGTTCAAATATTCCTTTCTTTTCCCTGTCTTGCTGATTATGTGGATTTTCTCTCAAGACTAAGTCACCTACTTGAAATTTCCATGGTTTAACTCTATGATTATAGCTATGAGACATAACTTGTTGATAACCCTTCAAATGATCAACTGCATTTTGACATCTTTCATCTAACAATTCTAGCTCTTGCAGATGAGATACTCTGTAGTCTTCATCATTTATCAGTCCCTTGAGTGAGACCCTAAGCGAAGGTATTTCAACCTCTAATGGTAAGATTGCTTCTGATCCATAGACCAAGGCATATGGGGTAGCTCCTGTTGGTGTATGACTACTAGTTCTGTATGCCCACAAAGTTGGATTTAACTGGACATGCCAATCACAACTGGCATCATTTACTGTCTTCTTCAAGATCTTCAAGAATGTTTTATTTGAAGCTTCTGCTTGACCATTACCTTGTGGATAGTAAGATGTAGAGAACCTGTGTTGGATGTGAAATCTTTCACAAAGTTCATCAACATCCTGATTCTTGAAAGGCCTCCCATTATCAGTGATTATAGAATTTGGAATTCCATATCAGCAGATGATGTAATTTAGGATGAATGAAGAGATTTGTTTACCGGTCACGGTCATCAAAGGAACAGCTTCGATCCATTTTGTAAAATATTTCATAGCTGTGATGATGAATTTATGCCCATTTGATGATGAAGGATGAATTTTTCCAACAAGATCTAGTCCCCACTGAGAAAAAGGCCATGTCGGAGTGAAATGTTGCAGTTCCTGTGCAGGTGCATGAATAAGATTCCCATGGATCTGGCATTTAGAACACTTCTTGACAAAAGTAAAAGAATCTTTCTCCATGGTAGGCCAATAATATCCAATTCTAACAAGTTTCTTGGCTAAGGTCAGACCACTTGAATGAGTTCCACAAATACCACCATGAACCTCTTGTAAGGCTTTTTCAGATTCGTCATGTTCAAGACATTGAAGGAGTGTACCATCAAGACCATGTTGGTAAAGGATGTCAGTGATCAAGGTATAACGAGATGATTGGCGTATGAAATTCCTTTTTTGGTTTTGGGATAAATCTGAAGGTAAGATGTTGTCTTTTAGGTAGGTATAAGTCTTACTATATAAAGGTGAGTCAAAATCGGTTAAATGATATATGACTTGAGTCTCAGGATTATCATAGGTGGGAGAAAATAATTGTTCCACCAAGAATTCGTACCATTTTTGACCTTCTAACAATTGTAACAAGGAAGCAATTGTAGCCATTGTATCTGTAGCTTTATTATCAATCCTTGAGATTTGTGAAAACTTGATTGACACAAAATACTTTTTAAAATCATCCACCATGTTCTTGTAAGGTAGTAACTTATCATCTTTTGTCTGATAATCATCATTGATTTGATTAATGACAAGTTGTGAATCTCCATAGACTTGCAGCTCTATAATCTGCCATTCCAAGGCTATCTTTATCCCTATGAGCAATGCCTCATATTCAGCTATGTTATTTGTGCAAGGAAACATCAACCAATATGATTGTGGAATGGTATGTCCTTTAGGTGTGACAAAAAGAATCCCTACCCCCAAGCCATGTTGCATATAAGATCCATCAAAATACAATGTCCATGAGTTCTTAATTATTGCCGTGAAGACGTCTGCATCAGGAAACTCAATGTGCATTGGATTTTCTTCTTGTAAAGGTGCTTCAGCCAACTGATCTGTGATGACCTGTCCTTTAATAGCTTTTCGATCTACATAGTGAATGTCAAATTCACTTAAGATCATTACCCATTTTGCAAGTCTTCCTGTTAAAGTAGCTCTGCATAAAAGGTATTTTAGTGGATCGATTTTGGTTATCAGCTTAACTGTATGAGCCAACATATAGTGTCACAATTTTTGAGAAGCAAACACCATTGCGAGGCAAGATTTTTCAATGAAAGTGTAGTTTAATTCATGACTTGTTAAAGTTCTGCTAATATAGTATATGGCCCTTTCTTTGCCTGTAGAATATTCTTGTGCTAGTAATGCTCCCAAGGATACTTCTGTTGCTGAAATATATAGTATGAGTGGCTTTCCTGGAATGGGTGGAATTAAAATTGGTGGGTTCATAAGATATTGCTTGATCTGATTGAAAGTTGCTTCACATTTTTCTTCCCATTTGAATGGGACATTTTTATGCAATAAATGTGTAAATGGTAAGCTTTTGTCTGCTAGTTGAGCTATAAACTGCCTGATGGACTATAGTCGTCCTTGCAATGATCGAAGCTGACTGATATTTCATGGTGGTGGCATGTCCATGATAGCTTGTACTTTTTCTGGATCAACCTCTATGCCCTTTTCTGAAACAATGTATCCTAGGAGTTTTCCAGATGTAACGCTGAAGACATTTCTTTGGATTGAGTTGAACATTGAACTTCTCCATTCTGGTAGAGATTTTTGACAAGATTTCTAGATGTCCTTCTCATGTGTGAGATTTGGCAAGGAGATCATTAATGTAATCTTCCATGAATGTATGCATCATATAATGAAAAATTGTCATCATTTTTCTTTGATAAGTGGCTCCTACATTCTTTAACCCAAATGGCATTACGTTCCAGCAATAGGTACCCCAAGGGCATGTGAACACTATTTTGTCTTGATCCTCTGGTGCAATCTTTATTTGGTTATATCCTGAAAATCCATCCATTAATGAATACATTGCATGGCCAACAATTAAATCAACAATCATATCTATGTTTGGCAAAGGGAAGTCATCTTTGGGACAAGCTTTGTTCAAATATCTGAAATCTGTACAAATTCTAATCCTTCCATCTAGCTTTGAAACAGGTACAATATTGGAAATCCATTCTACATAGTCAATAGTCCGAATGAATCCAACATCTAAAAGCTTCTTTAATTCCTCTTTAACCAATAATGCAACATGTGGATGCATTTTTCTGAGTTTTTGCTTCACAGGTTTTGCCCCTGCGTTTATAGATAAATGATGCATTATCAGATTAGGATCTAACCCTGGCATATCAACATATGACCAAGTGAAATTTATTTGATTCTCCTTCAAGAACTCCATGAATTTCAATACTTCTTCGATTGTTAATGACACTGCAAGTTGCAAGATTTTTGGCTATTCTACTGTACTTATGTTGATTGATTTTGTTGGTTTGATCAAAATAGAAGATCTTTCATGATAATGCTTGGGAAGAGTGTCAAGTTTCTCATCCTTCAGTGCCTCAGAAAGGTTTTCACTATTAGATTCACTCTTTATTTTTCTCTTGTTGTGATCTACCACTGCCATTTTTTGGTTTTCACCGATAGATCCATCTTTTATTTCATTTATTTTGCAGCTAAGAGACTTTACACCCTCCCTATCAAAATCATAAGTATGAAATTCTTGGATGAAACAATTGTTTGCCTCATTAGAGGAATAAAGGAAATTTATAATGTCCTCATCATCATGAAATGTAGGGATATGGATAGGTGCATCATTATCCAAATCAATAAGTTCTGGATAAACTAAAGGCATGGGATCATTAGGTTGGGTAAGGTCTTGAGCTGTCAAAGTCATGATGTAGTTATCATTTTCATGGTAGACAAGGTCTATGATGGTATTCTCTTGTCGATTATCAATCTCGTGAAAATCTAAATCGTCCTCAATTGAGTCATCGTTATATCGTGAGTCAAATTCAAGTGATTGTGTTCCCGAGCTTTCTCCTTGTATGAGAATGGGTGCATATTTGTGTATGGTATCAACTTGTTTGTCTCTCCAAAATTCATCATTATAAATGGTGTCCCATTCATATTCATTAGAATCAGTATCTAAATCATTCTGCAATTGGAAAACTGATCCATAAGATTTTTGTAGAATGACATCTGCATGGTGTTTATCTGAAATTGATTCTCTTTCATGAGTTTGTAGTGCTTGGTGTAAAACTGTCTCTTCTGTATCCTTACCATATCCCAATCCTATTTTATCATTTGGATGTATTGAAATAGGTTGAATTGGTTCCATGATTCCTTCTCTTCTTTTTCCTATAGGACTATTTCCTTCATAGCCCATTTTCTGCATGATAGTGTACCTCTTACCATATTGTTTTGTAGGTAACTTAATGTGCAAGAGAGATTCATCTTCATCTTTGTATAGCCAACTTAGGATGTCCCTATCTTTAGCTTCTTCCTTATTAGTGTTGGCTTTAATGAATTGTCCATCAAACTTTGTGATTGGGACAGAAGCTTGGGACGTAGAGGCTGTTGCAATCTTTTGTTTTGATAAGGTTGGCTGACCATATGACCTCGGAGAAGGAGGTAAGGTAGAAAGAGATAGTGAATATTCGCCTACTTCTTTGTCTTTAAAATTTAGCTTACTGTCAAGATTCTTTGTCAATTCTTGCAGTTGGCCTTGTAGATTAGAAGAAGAAGCAGTAAGAGCCTCCCTATTGTGTGGCACAAAAGCATCCTGAGTTGCTCGAAGATTTGAACAAGTTTGGGTGCTATTGTAATCAGCTTGTATAGTTATTTATTGTCCATCATATGGAAACTTGAGGCATTGATGATACGTTGATGGTACTGCTTGCATATCATGAATCCATGGGTGACCCAAAAGTAGGTTATAGGAAAGATCATGATCTAGGACCTAACAAAATGTATTTTTCACAATAGGTCCCACTCTTATAGGTAGCATTATTAGTCCTTTAGAAGCTCTTTCTTCATCATCATATGCCTTGATAGTTATTTTCCCTTCGTGGATCAATGGAATTTTCTGATATTCCTAAGGCATGTATTAGCTGTAAGGTACAAATGTTTAAACCGGCTCCTCCATCTATTAAGACACGTCTGATTTGGTGTTTATGGATCATGACCTCGAGATAGAGCGATGAATAATGTGGATGTGTCATGGAGGCATCATATTTTTCAAAAAATGAAAGACAAGTGGGGGAAGACAAATGTCCCACCATAGCTTGAAATTTGTTTACATCCAGATCAGTATCAACAGTTGTGTTTACAAGAGCTTCTTCCAAAATATTCTTGTGTATGGGGGATATTTTGAGAAGTTCAAGGATGGAGATTTGAGCTGATGTTTTTCTCAATTGATCAACTAGATTATAATGATTTGGAGAAGGAATAGCTGTCTTAGATGAACTTCCTTTTAAAACAACTTTTGCTTGTCCTCTCATAGTCACATTAACCTGTTGATATTCTTGTTTTCCCTTGATTTTAATAACATTAACTCTCTGATCATCTACATAGATGTGACAGATTATATTGTCTTCAACATTATGTATGCTTTTTGCTTTGGTATCCGATGTTTCCCCTTTTTGATAGTTCAGTAAAGGATCTTTGAATGCTTGATGATCGTCATTGGTATGATGTCCTTCAATTGTAATGGTGCCATTGTCAATTAAATCTTGTACTAGATTTCGCAAAGCTTGACAATTATTTGTTCTATGACCTTTACATCGATGATAATTGCAATAATACTAGTCATTCCATGATGGTGGTTTAACTCGTGGCTCAAAATCTCTTTGTGGTGGTAAGGTGATAACCTTATTATCGAGAAGCTCCTTGAGAGTAGACTCAAGAGATTGAACCAAAGTGGTAAAATTCCGTTGATTTGAAAAGAATGGAGGTCTAGACGGATTTGATGTTTGGGTATTGCCAAGATTGTTATTGAAATTACCATGATTTTGATTGGTCATGCTTTCTTGATTGGATTTTTGTCCTTGTTGTTTGTTGTTTCCTTGTTGATTGATATTTCCTTGTTGATTGTTATTTGCTTGTTGATTGTTTCGTGGAGCACTTGATAGGTTGAAGATAGATGGTCTTGTTCGTAGGTTGTTTGCATCCACTATACCATCATTGACAACATTTTTATTTCTGTTCCAAAACCTTGTTTTATCATTGTTGTTTTGGTTGGATGAACTTGGATTATCAAGTTTTATCACTCCTCGTTTAACCAAGGCCCCTTCAATGGTGATTGCATTTTCAATCAATTTTTCAAAGTTATGAGGACAATGAAGATTAAGCCTATAACTTAATTCTTGATCTAGGCTATTTATGAAGATATCCATCTTTTCCTTTTTAGGAATAGGATGGGAATATCACACAAACAACCTTCTCCACCTTTGCAAAAATGTAATGAAGGATTCCCATACTTTTTGTTTCACTTTACAAAGATCAAGCATTGTTATCTGATGTTGGATGTTGTAGGTGTATTGTGATATAAACTGATTTATTAACTCCTCAAAGGTTTTGATGGGGCGAGTGATTTTGGAAAGCCACTCCAAGGATTGTCCACCCAGACTTCGTGGAAACAATCGCATTAAGTAGGTGTCATCATAAGCAAATTCTAGACTCATATTTCAGAAATCCCTCACATGTTCAATGGGATTAGTTTTTCCATTGTACCTATCAAATTTAGGGATTTCACAATGTTTTGGAAAAGGGATCATTTGAAGACTCCTATCGAATGGATAAGGAGATTATCGAATGGATAAGGAGATATGTCATCCAAAACATACTTCTTTGTTGCACCCCCTTGCATCTCCTTTATTTACCCTTGTAATTCTCTTATCTATTGAGTAAGGGCACTAAGATCATTAGGAGTTTCACGATTTTGTTTAATTCCTTCTATATCAAAATCGGAAGGTAGTTTAGCTCCTTGATTAGCTAATGAAAGAAAATATCTTTCTTTATTTCGTTCTAAAATCCTTTCCATAAGAGTATGGAATTGGGAATCTTGCTTTGCTTCTTGAAGCTTTTCTTCTATTAATTCTTCAATATTAAATGTATCCTCTTCTTTCTCATTATGGTCACCCATTTTGCTTGTAGTGGTTTCTCCTTCATCTTTTTCCATGTGTTTTCGAGATCTTGTGAAAATAGGCATGAGCTTTTTTCCAAATTCTACTAACTTTTGATCAAAAGAATGAAATAGTGCAATTTGTGATAGGTATGAAAGTCAAGATAGAATGAAGATTCTATGACTTACAATATTTATAGCCTTTAGCTTGTGTTGTTCCCTAATTGAAAGGATGAAAATCCTTTTGGTGGGAATTTAAGCAAAAGATCAAGAAAAGGATGATTTTGCACTTTATGAAGTTTGATCCTAGTTTCGTAAAAGGATGGATTTTGTGATGAATGCCTAATGTGATTGAGTTCTCTATTGTAGAATTTGATTTGGACAAGTAGAATATTCAATTGCAGGTTGGGGAATATAACAAAAATGAATACGTTGACTATGGTTGTGCCTTTGAGAAAGGGCTCTTCTTTGAAAGAAATCTCATGAGTATAATGGTTCTACAGCATAATCATCAGTGAAACCTCTAACACAGTCATGATATCGATGAAGAAAGGTTCTATATTTGAGTAAAACCTTTCGGCTTTGGTACAAGAATCGTCTTTTCTTCAATAGTTTCTTGTAGCTAAGGGGTTTCTTTGGCTTTTTGATCCTTTTGAGAATAGATTTCTTAACAAAGGTTGTGGATTTCCAATCTCTTAACATGAGAGTAATCAAGGTAATCATGAGTGTTGGATGATCTTAACTGAATTAATTTTTTGAAAACACTTCAAACAAGTTATAGAATAGTTGTTTTTAATTCCTATACTAAACATCAAGTGTATGATCAAAATTTTTTTCAAAATTTTTTTTTAACAGGTTTTACACATGATAAACATTTCAAACAGACTCACTCTTAGTACTCAGATAGGTCATCATACTAATCAACAACCCACATCTTAGAACTACATCGACTCACACAGCTGTGTCACCCTCGAAAGGGCGCTCGTGTTTTTGTCTTTTCCAGCTGTGTACTCAGAGTGACGGAAGTGGATACTGGATCCCCTGAGCAAATAGTCCTTGGCAATTATATGGTGAGTATCTTGGGGGTAGATTCTTCCCTCCCCTGCACTGTGATTATTATGACATTCAAAAATTGACTTCGGTTAGATACTACACTAAGTTCATAGTAAGGGTTTCCGTTCAGTGCGGCAAATGATATACTCCCTTGAGAGACCTTCCTACCTTTAGAACAAAAGATTTGGGGATGGTTATCTTGCACACTACCGTCAAAAGAGGGTTTCCCCAATTTTGCTTTAAATTTTAGAGTGGGGTGGAATAACCTGGCTTTGGCTTGAACCCACTTGAGTCGTTCCTCTTGGGTGAGTACTTTTTCCTAGAAGAGTAGGCTCTCTAAAAGGTATTATAAAAACTTAAAATTGCATGAAATGAAATAGATGAGTTTGGCATTTTGATCACCCAGTTAAGGGGAGAGCATAGGCCTATCACCATTTAAAGCAAAGCAAACAAGAGTTCAATTTTAAGCCCAAATAACAATTTGCTATGCTAGGTGAAGATGTTACTTCACAAAAACATGGAGTTATTTTTAGCCCAAAGGAAGATGAAGTGACTATCCTAGGATTGCTTGATTTTGAATTATGTGACTACCCTAGGATTGCTTAATTCTGAATTATGTGACTACCCTAGGATTGCTTCATTCTTTTTAAAGTTCTTACTGTCTGCGGTCGCGTTGGATCCAATCAAATTATATTTAAGATACAGATTACAATTGCAGCCTGTTTAGAAGTGCGCTATAACAGACATCACGGGCGCTAAAACAGAGTTCATGGGCACTACAGGATGAATCACGGGTGCTACAGGATGAATCATAGGTGCTGCAAGATGAGTCATGGGTGCTGCAGAATGAATCATGGGCACTGCAGGATGAGTCACGAGCGCTGCAGGATGAGTCACGGGCACTGCAGGATGAGTCACGAGCGCTACAGGATGAGTCATGAGCACTGCATGATGAGTCACAAGCGCTGTAGGATGAGTCATGGGCCCTGCAAGATGAGTCACGGGCACTGAACTAGGTGTGAACTGTGCTAAAGCGTGTTTATTGCGCTTATACGCTATTTTTGGCCGTAACTTGTCATAAAAACCTGCAAAAAGATGTTAAAATAGGGGCAAGAGCCCCACAATGGGCACCAAAAATGTGTGATAGGAATATGAGTACCAAAATAAGATAAACAAATCACACAAAATGAAACATTAAACCAAAGAAAGCAAGATAAATTGAAATAAAATTAAATAGACAAAGCTTCTTTAGAACCGTTCCATTTTTCTCTATCTCCAGGGATTTGTTTGAAGCTGTTTCTCTCAGATTGTGTAAGCAAAAGCTTCTCTGAATGGTAACCTACAGAACGAGTGTGCAAAGGAAAGTACTTTTCTAATGCTATATGCTGGTGGAGTGAAAAATGCTGATACAGATATGCATAGGGGTTGTAGATTATGCACAGGGGATGTGGATTATGGATGCTTCTAAAACTAAACTATGAAGATGATTGGCCATGATATGGAATGATTCTACAATCTATGAATACTAAAAGACTATGATATTGCAAATTTGGTATAGTTTTCCTATTGAAAGCTTCTTCGTCATTTCAAAGACCCGATAGTCCTTTTTATAGCTTTTTGCAGGCAAGAGCCTAGCTGGCAAAGATCAATGGCTGTGAGATTGTCTGGTAGATTTGAATGGTGAGAGATGGAGAGGTTGAGAGGAAGATGGAGAATGTTGGGAGAATGGAGCCTTGTCTTCAACCCACGGGAACAAGCTTGCACAGGAATAGAGAAATTAATTTTTCTATTTTGGAAGTTTGTTTTACGGTTG
Organism: Sequoia sempervirens; assembly: GCA_007258455.2. Classification (NCBI taxonomy): domain Eukaryota; kingdom Viridiplantae; phylum Streptophyta; class Pinopsida; order Cupressales; family Cupressaceae; genus Sequoia; species Sequoia sempervirens. The sequence goes on along the minus strand of VDFB02373365.1, from coordinate 18,128,388 downwards.
TTGAAGATAATCCCAAATTAATTAAATAAATAAATAAATTTATTTAATTTTGTGTGAATTTTGAGGAAATTAAATATTTTTGAAATATTTAATTTTAGAACTATAGAAGACTCAATCAAATATTTATAATATTTAATTGCAAATAAACTTTAGAAGAATTTAATTAAATATTTGGAATATTTAATTGTGAGTAGAATTTTAGAAGATTTAATTAAATATTTGAAATATTTAATTGTGAATAGACTTTAGAAGAAAAGAATACTTAATATTTATTTGAATAAAATATTCAAGCCAAGATTAAATGATAATTAATATAAATAAATCGTAATGTTTATTTAATTGATTAAGAAATGAATAAGAAAAGTGATTAAATACACTTATTTATTTAATCGAAATGAAAGAATGAACAAATATAAATAAATTATTTAAATTTATTTATACACAGATTGAATTCAGAAATTTAATTAAATATTAAAAATATTTAATTAATTACCAGACTATGTGATGTGACCATTTTTAAGTGTATACAAAATGTATTAGTGGTAGGTGTGGAGCCAAGTCCCTCACCCACACCAAAGGTGAAATGGCATGTGAATTGTTTAACAAAATGCCTCAACAGAGATATTGTCCCATGGTATGGAATTGTGATTACAAGGGATCACACAAAAGAAAGGCTTTTATAAACTTCTAAGTAGGTGCAATTAGCCTATGTGGAGCTAGATTCCTTTACGTTTGCTAGCAGCCTCCTCACTGCCTTGGTAACATTATTGCAAAGTTTAATGTAATGATTATGGAGCATGCATGGTGAATGAAAAGTAGACAAGGTGTTTTGGTTGTTGGACAGTATGCACAATGTGGCATCCATTCGAGTCAAATTGCTCTTAAGTCTTATCCAAAGATTTAAATACAAGTTCAAAAGATGGAAAGTAGTGAGAGTTGAAAATTGAAAGGCATCAGAATATTAAATTTGTATCAAGAATGATTTTAATGTTATTTTTTTTTAAAGTAACATTAACTTCAAAGAGGATTTAATTATTATTTCAAACTAGGAATGAAATTTTAATTGCATTTAATTAAATATTTTAGATATTTAATTAATTTTTAGAATTCGTTAAATATTATGAATTGGTTAATTTTATAAATTAATTAATGCATGTTTATGTTTGTAGATGCTTTTAGATGCTTTAAAGAATATTGGATCAAGATGGATGATTTTGTAAATCTGACGTACAAAGGGAAAAGATCTTCTGTAGAGATCATCAAATTGACGTAAGTTGAAAGTGTGGTGGGCAAGTTTAGTGTGATCTCCAAGAAAGGATGTAGATTTATGTAATGCAAAAGGGGTAAACTTTGAGTTAAACTAGAGGTTGCAATCATGAACTAGAAGCTGCAAATGTAACTGAAAGATGTAGTTGTTAACTGAAGCTAAACTGGAGCTAAAACATGAGGTTATCTTTATGGTGATTGCATACACACAAAAGCTACAACTTTTGATGTCTATTTTTTTGAGGGAATCATGTAAATGATTGAGCTATTAAATATCAAATCAAGCTCATAGTAAAGTGTGGGATTTTTAGAGTTAGACACTTAGGAAAATTAGTTAGAAGTTTTATAGATTAGTTGATTAGAGTTAGCAGTAGAGTAGATGAAACCGTTTTCTACAATTCTTAGTTTAGCTGAATCAATTTGAAGATATTGGTTTTTGTGCACTAGTGAATCTTGCCAAATTTGTAAATGTTGTTTATCTATTTTGAAACAGTAGAAGTAGCTAGATTTAAACCTACTTTAAGTTGTATTCTAGAATGATGTTTGTTTTGTTAATAATTTGATTTGGAATTCTTTGAGGAATGAAGTTTTATCTTTTCTTTTGTTTGAAATGGTGATTTCCGATCTACTGTTAAAGTTTGCACTGTGAATGAATGTCCAACTTTGTATTGATGGCATGTTGATTTTTTTTGCAATTCAGTTTAGGAATTCCTTGAAGAGTAACAAGTCTGCTTAATTGAATGAATCAACATTCTTTTCACTCTTGCGTCCTTGATCTATCTTTTGCATTTTTTTATACCCTCGGGTTAGAGTAGGTTTAGATAGGAATTCAATCTTACAACAATCAAGAAGATTAATAACCAGCAAGCCCTTTGAACTTTACAACCTCTTTGACCACTCAGTAAAACAACATAGTTGAGAACCAACTACAGAGACCTTGTAAGATAGGTAGTTTTAGATTAGTTATCTTTTTCAAGAGAAATAGAGTAGAAATATTATGTTTTAACATTATTGTGTCAATTTGGCCAACAGATTTGGCACTAGAAGGAGGGCCCTTGAGCAATTTTTATTTGTTGTATGGGAGTGGGTTAGATCTTGAAAAACCCAGCTTCGATGGATAGCCCTTTGTATATCCCCAGAATTATTCATGAAATTCTGCCTCACCTATATAACAAGCTTCCTTTATTTTCTAACAATGGACAAAAAGCTTCAAATCATGTTAATATTTGTTGTGATTTATTGAATTTTCTCAAGGTTCGATATGAAGATATTTCTTGTCAATTGTTCATCAAAACACTTCAAGGTACAACATGACAATGGTATGATAATCTTTCCCCAAATACTATTTGTTCATGGATGGAGTTGGAAGTCTTATTCTTAGATCAATTTGATCCTTATACGTGTATGCAAAACCAATCACTTCAATTTTCAGCCATGAAAAGAGCACTAGATGAATCAATTATGCAATTAATCATATGTTCCTTCTCATGCTTAAGCGAGTTACAAATTCAGATTTGGTTATTAATGATTATGTGATAAAAGAGAATTATTATTAGGGTTTGAATACTTTATTGGTGGCAAGAATTAAATGTTGTGGCAAAGTTACCACCTTATGGGATGCATTTAGCAAAGCTCTCTTGTTGGCACAATCTGGAAAAGACGTTGGAAACCTGCATAATCAAAGTAAGAACTATAATGATCTTGTACTTGAAAACTTCCACCCCTCGCGTCTTTGCACTGGTTTACCCACAACACCTACCCACATGAAAATTCAAGCTTTGCAAAATCCAATAACAAAAGTAAGTATCCCACCTACCAATGAAGTTGTGACTATATCATCTATTTTCGGTCATACTCCAACACATGATCCATTACATCATAATGAAGATGTAAGTGAAATATTTGATGAGAAAATATACCATTTTAATGTTTTATTTGACAAAGAGCATGAAATGGATATAAATTCAAAGCATAATAGAAATATCATTTTAGAATATAGTTTCATTGGAAATGTTAATACTAATGATGATATTGAAAGAAATGAGATATGAACATAGGATTGTTGTCATGAGAAATCAACAATACCTTTCAACACTTTGAACAACTCTTCTGACCAAGATGAGAATCAATGTGATGAGAGATGGACAAAAGAGCATGGTTCATGTTGGCTGGATATACCACATATGCAAAATTGAATAAGGGAGAAGTTGGAAGAATTAGGAGATCTGAATCTATCGGAACTTGTTAGGCCAAATGGATGTAAGATACATCGAACAAATCAACATTCTCAGATGGATTACCATGTTTTCCTTGGTAGGTGGATTTATATTTCAAACAGTTGATCATTGTTGAACAAATACTTATGGAAGATCCCTGGAATACTTGTCCACTCAACGAGGAAGATGAAATAGCTAGCACACATGAAAATTATAAGGACTCCATCTGCAATGATGGGAGTAACTATGAGAACATGTTGAGATCTTCCCCATCATCTAATGACCTTGACCCTTGCATCGAGATGGATTCCATGATTGATAAAGTTTCCCTACCTTGTGCAGATTTGTTGGATATGGAAAGTGGATTTATTGATACATTCATAGACTCTTTCATGAGCATTAATAATGATGAAACATTTGTTGACGAGTTAACATAGGAAAATGACTCTGTTGATTTGAATAATGAATAGATTGAAATAGAGAACAACACACTTCTAGATAAGATTGTGAATCAATCTCATGGTCAAGGACAAGGAATTGAATTCCAAAATGATTCTTCAAAAGAAGAAGGTGAAGTGGATGTGCAAATTCACCAAGTGTTGCCTGATGATCAAGTACATTAGATTTATGCATGTCAAGAAAATAGATTGGATTTTTATTCTAATTAGAATTTTGACATGAATAAGTTGAGTGTTCTATTGCAGCAAGGAATGTATGATCAAATTCAGATGGATGAAGCAAAAGAATATCAAGTGGACTGTCAGGAAGCTACTCCAAAGATTGAACCACTTCATCATGGTGAAGAGAAAGAAATGGGGGAGTGTCTCCTCAGTTTTGATTCTATTTATTCAAATGATTTGTTTGTAGAAAATCTTGATTTATCATGCATTAATGCATTTGACCTTAACAATGACGAACTTGATGCTGAATTGTGGCACGTTTTAGTTGATGATATACAAAAACATGAACTGAAGAGTTTTTTTCTTGGTTTTGACTTCGTGCATTCAAATGAGTTGTTTGAAGACAAATCTTGTTCACCATGTACTAGTATCTCTAGAATTAATGATGATGAGTTGGATGCTAATTTTCAAACTCTTTTGGGTGACATGTTTGAAGAGAGTGCTGACAACAGTGCTTCATTTCCTGAGGAAAAGGGTTTACAAACCTTGAAAATTGAAAACATGGGTGATTTGTTGCTTAGTCCATTTGAAGAGATCAAAGAAATATGGGACTCCACATCTGAGTGTAATATAGAGATGTTGGTAAATGGATATTCCAGTTACATAATGAACCTTATTGTAGATGAATCATGTAAGATTCATTATTTTGGTTCTCCTTCTAAGGTAAGTTGCTCTAATTTCTTATCAGTTGGGAAGGCTGCCATAATATGTAAGGAAAATGTTGAACAAATTGATTTAAAGGTTGAGGAAGTTGACCATGTAATTGGTAAAGTCTATGCTGTTGAGAATGAGATCGAGTTTGATAATCCTAGTGAAATCAACTGTACTAGTTTTCTATTTGAAACTAGTAATGATGAGGATATACATGAAATTTTTGAGCTTGGTTTTGATCTCTTGAATGCCAATGGTACATTGCTAATGGATGTCTTTTACATAAACATGAATGTTTTGGAGTAGAGTGAAGTTGTATTCCATGAGTCGAAACCTCATGAAGAGGATATCATACAACATCAGCACCCAACAACACTTGAAGGTCTTCTAAATCAAGTGGTTTCTTTCCATCATCCTATGTATTTTAATGATTTTCAGTTTGATTATGACGTTGGGGATGAAAAAATGTGTTTGTGGGTAAATCATGACAAGGCCGAGAACCCACAACTGTTAATATTTCAAACTTTATACTTTCATAATGAATATATTGCACATAAACTTTACATTTTTGAGTATAAAGACAAATTTGCTAGGTTCAGAACTGTACCTAGTAAATCAATCAGGTTCATGTACAAATTTTCATAGTTTTATGTTTGTAGGGCTTGGTTTTAGAGTTACTTTAGGATTAGGATTGGTTAGTGTTAGTTTTTGGTTTAGTTAGTTTTATTTTTGTTTTGTTTTTTGTTGTTTGTTTTGGTTTTTTTCTTTTGTTCTGTTGTTTTCTTTTTTTCCAGTGTCTTCTTGTTTTTGTTTTGTTTCTGGGTTTGTCTATTTCTCTTTTTTTTTGTTCTTTTGCTTGTTTTTTTGTTTGTTTTGTCCTTGTGGTTTTTGTTTATGTTGTGTCTTGGGGTGATTTCCATTTTTCTCTATTTCAAAATATAGAGTGGTTATTCACTATATGCTAAAGGTACTAGGAGAGAAGTTGGTTTAGGTATTTTCAGGTATGTTTGTGGAAATTGTTTGTTTCATGACCTATGTCCTATGTTCTTTTTATATAATGATCTAAAAGGTTAAAAAAAATAGGTATATTGTGAGAGATCTCATAAACCACGGTTGAATTTGTCACAAAATAGATAAGAACATCGGTTCTACATAAAATCCCATTTGTCTCTAGGTGACTGTATTTTAGATCCGAGTGAAAAATCTAAATCCTGACACTATCATGAGGTCCATTTTAGTTCTCAACCCCAAATTTCAGATTGCTACATTTGAGTATAGAGAAAATATAATAAAGAATTTCTTCAAGAAAAGCTTATAAAATGAGAAGAAAAGAGAATCATTGAATAATGACAAACTCAATACAAGGGTAATTCAAGTACCTCTATTGGGGCTATGGACGCTTGATTGGTAGTAGAGAAATACTTTGAGAGAACTAGAGGTATCTCCATTGGGGCTATCGATGCATGTTTGGTAGCAGAGCAATACCTAGGATATCATTACACTATAGTCATAGGGATTCAACTTATGTAGCTTGAATCTTGAATATAGTTGTTAAAGAGTAGAAGGAACTTTTACAAAAATAGATGTACCTTGCATGCACACACTCAGATTCAAAGTGGTTAATGTTGATTTACATTTTGAGATTCTAGCTCAACCTTGTTTGTCTTAACTAATCATACTTGAAGTTTAAAATTTTCATGAACTAGAGGTTCTGGGTGTTTGAATTCTTCAATGTCTTGAAAATGGGTAAGCCATTTTTCCAGCCAAGTTGCCATTTGTTATGCCCTACATAACCACCCCATTTTAATTTTTGATCAAAATAGGTCCCCCTTGTCTTTGTTTTTTCCTTGGTGCTTTTGCTTGGGTCTTAGGAGTCGTTCTTTTTCCTCCTAAGTGCTTGTTCCTTTTATCTGGTGGAAGTGGAGCCAGAATGGAAATTGGACTTAGAATTGAGTAAAGGTTCCAAGTCTGGGTTTGGTTCCAGTCCCAGTC
>VDFB02373365.1:18110932-18121483 GCA_007258455.2 Sequoia sempervirens | reverse complement strand
TTGTGAGTTAATCCTCACCATGGTTTTTCCATCATTGGGTTTTCCATGTAAAAATTTGGTGCTCATTGTGTTGATTTTACTTTCTACTATTTGTGTTTGATGTTCATACTTAATAAAAAAATAGTGTGGTTGTGGAATTGATAAGTGTTGAAGTTTAAGTTTGAATTTTTGTGGATATTCAATTCACCCCCCATCTCTATTTTTCCTACACCTTTAATATTAATTGGTATCAAATCTTGGTTCCTTGCGTAGTGCCAACCACCTCTTAAGGAAGATCCTGGGATGGTGCATAAGTTGGTGATCCCTATGTTTGATGGATTTGATTATAGTGATTGGAAAGTGGTGATGAGAGGATATATTGTTTCTCTTGGTTACAAGACCTAGAAGGCTATTGAGATGAAGTATGTTGTTCCGGTGAGTGGTCCTACTACTACAAATGAGGTTTCTGCTTATGAGGAGAATGAGAAAGCGAGGTATGCTATTTACAGTTCTCTATCTAAAACTGAGTGAACTAAGGTTCTTTCTTTATGCACTACTCATAAAGTCTAGAAGAAGTTGGAAGAACTATATGAAGGAAATGAAAGAGTAAAGTTGACAAAGAAGCTAGTGGCAAAGTGCAAATATGAGAATTTGAAAATGGAAGAAGGTGAAGATTTCACAAGCTATTTCCAGAGGGTTGAGATGACAGCAAATGAAGTTAGGACTCAAGGGGGAAACCTCACAGATGAAGATATAATTGAGAAGATCTTAATAACCCTACCAGATTGTTACAGTCAAGTAAGATCTCAAGTTATTAAAAGAAATGTATGATCCTAATAAGTATACTAAAGAATAGTTATTCGACACCTTGACAACATTTGAGATGAGAAAGTTTAGGAAAGAAGAAAAGATAGAAACTACATTTAAGGCAATGAAGATTGAAGATGATCTGGATAGTGATGGTTATGATGAGTTGGAAGCGAATTTCATCAGGAAGTTGAAGAAAGGTACCAGAAAGTATAAAGGTATGTTTCCCTTTAAATGTTTCAATTGTGGTAATATTGGTCATTATGCTTCAAGATGTCCAAATAGAGTTGTACATAAGAAGAACAAGGATTATAAAGATAAGGATAGGAAGGATAAGAAATATAAGAAGTTGTATTATGTTAAAGAAGAATCCAGAATCTTTGATGATGAATCTAATTATGAGGGTGATGATAGTGAATGCTTATTTTTAGCTTTGGAGAATAAATCTTTGTCTACTAACCCTAGAAAATGTGCAAGGAAGAAAGGAATGGAAGGTACTATGGTCACCACCTTTCATGCTAACCAGGATGAAGATTACTGGTTGATTGATAGTGAATGTTCTAATCACATGACTGGTGATAAAAGTAAGTTTACTAAACTCAAAAAGTATGATGGAGGCTTGGTCATGTTTGGTGATGATTCAACAACTAAGATCTGTGGGAAAGGTACAATTAGTTTTGATGGAGTACACAACACTAATGATGTATATTATGTAAAGGGTTTGAGGAATAACCTTTTGAGTGTTAGACATATGTGTAGAAATGGTTTAAACTTGTGTTTCAGAATAATACCTTTGAAATTAGAAAAGGATCCGAAGATATGGTTGTTGTTGGAAGGAGAACTCATGGAAACATCTACTAGCTTAAGGGAGTTTTTGGTCAATGCCTTGTATCTCAAGTCAATGAAAGTTGTTTATGGCACCAAATAATGGGACATGTAAACTTTGATAATCTAGTCAGAATCAGTTCAAGAGATGTTGTTTGAGGTCTACCTAGAATCACAAATCCTACTAATACTATTTGCAGAAGTTGTCAGTTAGGGAAATAGACAAGATGCAGCTTTAAGAGAAAAGAGTAATCTACTACCAAAATGCTGGAATTAATTCATACTGACCTCTGTGGTTCAACTAGAATAGGAAGACTTAATGGTGATAGGTATTTCATGCTCCTTATTGATGATTATTCTTGAATGAAATGGGTTGCTTTTCTTAGAGAGAAGACTCAAGATTTGGATAGGTTTAAAGTGTTGAAAACAAGAGTGGAAAATGAAGAAAATTTTAGAATCAAATGTTTGAGGTCTGATAGAGGTGGAGAATTCACTTCTAGTGAATTTAATAATTTTTGTGAACAACATGAAATAAAAATACGGTTTTCTGCTTCGAGAACCCCTTACCAGAATGGGGTAGTTGATAGGAAAAATCGGATGGTACAGGAAGCTACAAGAACCATGATGAAAGAATCAAATGTACCAGATGTGTACTGGAGAGAGGTAATACACACTATTGTTTATGTTCTTAATATAGTTTAGATTAGAGGCAATAGCACAAAGACTCCTTTTGAGTTATGGACTAGTAAGAATCTTGTTGTGAATTAATTTAAGGTATTTGGAAGCAAATGTTACATTAAAAGAGATGATGAAAATCTTGCAAATTTTGATGCTAGATGTGATGGAGGAATTTTTCTTGGGTACTCTACTACTAGCAAAGCATATAGATGCTTCAATAAAATATTGAGGAGGATTGTTGAAAGTGATAATGTGAAAGTTGATGAGGACATGTACAAACCTATTGAGATAAGTGAAGTTGAACCCGATGATCCTATTTGTGGACAAGTACTTGAAGAGAATAAGGATAAGGGAGAAGAACAAGAAGAACATATTGAAGAAGAAGAAGAAGAAAATGAATTGGAACCCATTTCTAAGACTCCTAAGTATGTGCAAAAGAATCATCCAGAGGAACAAATAATTGGAGATAAGAGTGAATGTGTGAAGACAAGAAGTAAAGTAGCAGCTGAGGTAAAATTGTGTTTACTCTCTAAAATTGAACCTAATTCTGTGAGTAAAGCATGTGAAGATGAGAATTGGATGAGAGCTATGAAAGAAGAGTTGCAACAAATAGAAAAGAGTCATACATGGGAATTAGTTCATAGACCTATGAATACGAATGTAATTGATTCAAAATGGGTGTTCTAGAATAAGTTGAATGAAAATGGTGAAGTTATAAGAAATAAGGCAAGACTTGTATGCAAGGGATACTCACAAGTTGAAGGCATAGAATCTGCTAGGCTACAAACATTTTCCCTATGGCTAGAATGGAAGCTATTAGGATGTTTTTGGAATTTTCTACCCAATAAGGATTTCAAAGTATACATCGTAAAATGGATGTGAAGTCATCATTTCCGAATGGTGAATTGGAGGAAGAAGTATACATGGAACAACTCCTCAAGGATTTCGGGCTATCCCAAAACCGTGCATACATGGTTTGTAAGTTGAAAAAGGCATTGTGGGCTGAAGCAAGCACCCGAGCTCTGGGTGATGTAAGATTGGATAGATACCGACAAAGCACGGATTCAACAAAGGCTCACGAAACAATCTTACCAAATCGTGCGTCAAAATGTTAATAGTGGTAGTATATGTTGATGATATCATCTTTGGTGAAAATGAAGGCATGTGTAAAAGATTTGTTGAAGAAATGAAAAATGAATTTGAAATGTCTATAATTGGTGAGTTGAATTTCTTTATTGGTCTTCAAGTGAATCAAATTGATAAGGGGATATCCATTTCACAATATAAGTACATGAAAGAGTTGTTGAAGGAGTTTGGAATGGATGATTCCAAACCGGTTAGTACTCCTATGGTGACCGGTTGTAAGTTGAGTAAAGATAATGAATTTGCTAAAACTGATCAGAGAAAATACTAATCTATGATTGGTGGGTTGTTGTATCTTAATGCTACCAGACCAGATATTATGCATGTAGTATGTTTAGTTGCCATATTTCAAGAAAATCCTAAAGAGGCACATGTTATAGCAGTAAAGAGGATATTTAGATATCTTAAAGGTACAATCGATTATAGGTTATGTTATCTTAAGGATGCTGATTTCACCTTGAGTGCTTATACCAATGTAGATTTAATATAGATGACCAGAAGAGTACTAGTGGGGGTTCTTTCTTTCTTGGTGAAATATTAGTTTCTTGGTTGAGTAAGAAACAAGACTCGGTTTCTTTATTGACTGGAGAGGCAGAATATATTGTTGCAACATCTTGTTGTACACAAGTTTTGTGGATGAAGAAAACTCTAAAAGACATTGGAGTAATATGTGATGAGCCTATTCCTATTTTCTGTGACAACACGAGTGCTATAAATATTTCAAAGAATCTGGTTACGCATTCAAGAACAAAACACATATCTACCAAATATCATTTCCTCGAGAGAAAAGTGTTGGTGAATGAAGTTCGCCGAGTATGTGACAAAAAGGAACAAATTGTAGATATATTTACTAGGGATCTTCTGAAGGATATATTTGAGTATCTTAGGGAGAGGTTGGGGGTCCTTGGCCCTCCAAACTAGGTGCACATGAAGGTGCATCAATTCAGTGAATTCATAGATTCTTCATTTATCTAGACTAATGAATGGGTCTACCCCATAGGGGGAGTAGAAAAGGTTTTCATTGTTGCAATATGAGTTGAATGGGTGCACTCCTAAGGAGTGATCGAGTTTTTTTTATCTTTTCCATTGATGTCAAAGGGGGAGTCAAAGGGGGAGAGAAATTCATGTGAAAAATAGTAGTAGAGGAAGAGAAGGTGTTCACCCAAAATATTGTGTAGGAAAATAGTAGCAGAGGAAGAGAAGGTTTTCTCTCAAAATATTGTGTAGGATGTTGTCTTTGATGATTTTTCACATGATGTGTTGCCATCAAAATGACAAAGGGGGATATTTTTGGACGTATGACCAAGTTTGGTGGTGTTGTCATTAATGTTGTCATTGATATCAACACAGTTTAGTATGTTTCAGATTATGCATGTATAATTGAGATGCTATTGAGATGTGAGTACATGGAGCTATCCTTATGATGTTGCATATGTGATGAATTGATGAGTTTCCAAGTACTTTTGAGAAAATTAATAAAGAGAGAAGTCAGAGTTATGAATGTGTTTAGAATATGCTCTGATATGTGCTCTGCGTTTCTCCTATGTTGATCCTATGCTTGTGTAGATCTGAAGGGTTATTTTTGGTGATCTAGTGGTGATATCTTCTAAGTTGTAGCTTCTACTTTTATATGGGATGTGAGTTTACATTCACCGGTCTAGTATTGACTGTTTTGGCCGAGTTAGCTTTCCATGGTAGCGGGAGAAATGTTTTTGATTTAGGTCCTCTACTTTTTACATTTGAATCTTGTGGATCTGGAATATGTCTCATATTGGTGTTCTCTTGGTTCTGGAAAAGATGTGTGTGGTTTGGTGATCCAGAAGTCATGTTTCTGAGTTATTGTATGTGTCTGCACAGTCTGGATGGATTGATGGAAGGAGTTCAGTGTTAGAAGATCATTGCACTTGCAACAGATGTATCTAAAGGAATATTAGATGTGTTCTCATGCATAATGAAGCATTTTACATCATTTGCATGTTATCTTCTTGTTGGGAAGCATGTACATCAATGTTCATTTGTGTTTTCATTAGGTTTGGTCAACCTGGTGTTTACACTTCATTCAAAGAATTAAATTTATTCAAGGAATCATGTGGTTGATTTGAGACATTATTTTTGGTCTTGGTTAAGTATTTTATTGGTCCACTCTCATTCCTTTCCACTGCGGGAATGTTGAGTTTCCGACCTAATTTGAATTTATGAATTGAGGTGTATGTGGCCAACCTTGGAGAAAGTTTCTAAGGTTGAAGATGGTATAAATACAAGTCAAATTGGGAAGAATTGGATGGTGATGCAAAGTGACAAAGTAAGCCAAAAATCAAAAGAGATGAAGTGTGTGAAAGTGAGTTGAGGCAATAGTACTTCATTTTGTTAGATTCACGGCTGAGTACGGGGTTTCAACAATCATTAATCAAGGCTACAGATGTGTGTAAATTGCTATGGTGGATCTTTTGTTCTCTTTTGTATTAGTAGGCAGTGAGCCTCCCTGTTGGATAGTGAGTCCTTTCTGTAGGCAGTGAGCCTTTATATTCAGTTTTTCTATCTCTTTGTATTGTGAGTTAATCCTCACTGTGGTTTTTCCCTCATTGGGTTTTCCACCTAAAAAACTGGTGTTCATTGTGTTGATTTTACTTTCTGCTATTTTTGTTTCATGTTGATACTTAATAATAGAAGTGTGTTTGTGGAATTGATAGTGTTGAAGTTTTAAGTTTGGACTTTTGTGACAACTAATTCACCCCACCTCTTAGTTGTCTATATATATATAAATATTTGTTGAAAGATTCTTCCACTTGATTAAATTGTAAAGGTCTAACTAGCAGGGATGAATCCTGCCTAAATGCATCCAAGAGAGAGGGGACTAATTATGGATAAGAGAATCAAAACTTAGGATGCAACATGTAGCATCACCACTAAGAGGAAAGTCATACACTAAGAAATATCATGCTCTTAGAAGACATCAAACCCAATGACACCATCGAGAAAAGGACGCATCACAAGAATAAAGAAAATCACATAGGGAAACATGAGTGTCGATGTAGGACCCCACTTTAAAGTGATTACTAACACCATTGATGTGAGAAATTTTCTTTAAAGTAGCCATTGAAGAAGACATGAGAGCTTATTTGGAAATCCCTATACCAATTCATATGTTCCTAAATGAAACTACATCTTGAAAAAGAGGAAGGGGTTTCCCCCAAAACACATAAGTGATCTATGGATTCGAGGTCAGTATGTCTTTGTTACAATGTGATTATAGATCTTGGAAATTTCATCATTTCCCATATACTCATAGAATAGTAATAATGACACGTAGAGAGCAAAAAAAAAGAAAAATATTTCAAGTCAACATGGAAGATACCTAAATGTCTCGATGCCTTGTGTCATCCCCAAAAGGAAAAAAAAAAACAAAGAAAAAAACATAGAAGAATGTAGGTACAAATACAGGAATGCACATAAAGAGAGACATACATCAAACAAAACATTACGGGGGGATCACATTATGCACATGCAATCACACAAAGAAACATGCAAAAGAAAACAAAGCAAAAGACTAGTAAGGCACATGTGAGTCAACATATAGCAGGTCATCCACATCCCAATCCTATTTAGTATATGTGAAAGGAGTACAACTAGCCAAAGGGACAACATCAAGTGTTGAGCTAGGACACGCACCAAGTTCAACACTCTTATTAGTAGAATCATCATTTAGGTTCATAGAAGAGGAAAACATTAGATTTAGCTCATTATGCACTTCCTCATAAATCTTAGCAATTTTAATGTCATCATCCAGATTAATCACAATGGGAGGTCTAATGACAATATCCATAGAATTTTTTTGTTATTTATGCTACAACGAGGGCATAGAGGCATCATGCCTTGCTCAAGAAAAGTTGGGATTTTGATTTTCTATGTTGTTATTTTCTTCTTTTTCTTGTAACGAATGAGCAATAGCACGAAATCTATACCTACACTCTCTAGCATTTCAATTTATTTTCATGTGGTTTTCAAGTTATGTTTGTGTAGGAGTGGGTTTATCAACCAAGGTTTCTTTTATTCCCTTAAGGGAGGAAAAAAAGGAACCATGGGAGGTTGTTCAACCACTTTCTCTTTAGCTTTGTAAACTTTTTTAACTTTAGGAGGCACAACAGGGTTTGTTTGATTGTCTCATGTTTTCTTATAGGAAATAGGTGAAGGATTTGTCATAGCTTAATCTTGGATATTTGGAAAGGATTTTGGTTCAGGTTTTGTTAAGGATAGAAGGCTCAATCATGGGTTGACACATATTGCTAAGAGAAAATTCTGCTATGCACTTTGCTTTAAACTTTTGATAGGATTTGAAAAAGAAGTCCTCATGGGGTCTAATAGATTCAATAGGCTCAGGCCAAAATAAATCCAATGAAAAGTTCCCATGGGAAGACACAAGATTAAAGCCACTATGATGCACAATAAATATCTCATTTCCAAATGAAAACTTAAAAAAATTATGCACAATCGACGAGATGACATTCATGGAGTGAAGCCATGGATATTATAACTTCACACAAAATTGGTCCGACGATGAGATGATGGTGAATGAGACATTTAATTCTTTTGGTCCAAACTTTAGAGGGAGATTTATCGATCCAATCATAGGGAAAGCAAAACCATTATGCATTTTGATCCAACTTTTGATTTTTCATATGTATCTTGATAAAGCTCATGCACAAATAGGAATTCTTTAGTGATCATGTTCTCTACACAAACATGATCAATTAATATCCCATTAGTAGGCTTGTCACTGATTCTTCCAGCTATGTAAAGAGCACCATTGGGTTCATGTTAAGTGTGTCTTGTTGTGAGAAAGCAATATCAAGTGGCATCCTAGTTAGGCCCTTATGAGGTTTAGCATCAATAAATTTGACCATGGTATGCATATTATCATTCTCTTTTTTTTAAAAGTTCTTGTTAATTATGTAAGTGAGGAAACATAAAATTTCTATTCCATGTTAATTTTTAAGCATTTTCCTCACATTATCTAAAGTAGGAATGGCACTACAATCAATGTTTTCAGTATTCACAATGTTTTGCAATTTTTTTATTTCCTCATCCATCCTTCTTATGTTTTCTTGCAGGACATTAGTAATCATTTTTTTAACATTTTTTGTAGGTAGGGAAGTCATTGGAAATGAGGTGTGAAGACTATGATCCATAGAGGGTTGATTATCAACTCTATTAGTGAAAGAGTTGGAGAACCCAATATCTATGGTGAATGGTGTATCATGGTATGGCATGAGTCTCAAAATACATCTCATAATAGTATTGCTAATAGGACACCAAGTTTTAAAGCTCATACAAGTTTCACAAACTCGATACACACCCAAAATGGAAAGAAGGTGAAATGCAATGTAGTAACCTAGGATGTAAAGTGTAATGCAAATATGTAAATGTAATTTTTCAGATTCTAAACAAGGTAATTTTCTAATTACACAATGCAAAAACTCGAAAATAATGTCTTGTAAATGCAATTTTAAAATCATACAACACACTTACTTTATCAAATGAAGCTAAATATGATTAATTTCACTTAAAAGAAATTCTAAAAATTGAAACAAAAAACTGAAAAAAAGCATAATAGAATCCAAAAACAGATGTTTTAATACCCAAAAAATTAGGAAATGGCCTTGATCAGGGACTCATTTTCCCTAGGGTGAATGGGTCCTAGGTTATGGTTTTTAAAAATATTTTTACAAATATTTGAGTTGATTATAGTGGTTTTTCAGATTTTGGTCAAAACAATAAGTTGCAGTTTGATTTTTTTGTGAATTTAAGGTTGAATGCAAATGCAAAATGTGAAAAAATGACAAACTAGAAGACCTAATTTTATGTGCAATTTTGTTTCAATTTTTAAATGTAATTGAATGATGATGCAATGCAATGTAAATTATTTGCAAAATGACTAATTTTTTTTATTTTTAGATTTAAAGAATGCAAAGATGCAATCCTAAAACCCCTAAATGAAATGCAAAGTTAATGCAAGCTAAAAAAACCCTAAATGAGACTAAATGCAATGTAAATGAATGCAAGATCTAAATCTAGGGTGAAAGTGGACTCCAAAATCAAAAATTGCAATGGTCAAAAGTTGGGTTCATCAAAATGAAAAAGGTGAAAAATAGCGAATAAGTTCACCAAAATGGGGTTGATGAACTCAATTATGGGCCCTATCTTCCACTATTTGATTAGGAAATGAGATCCACACAATGAAATGACTAACAACCTTGAGGTGAATCAATAAAAAGTGTGAATATGCAAATTTCCTTTTTTTGTAAGGACGAGGATCCTAACTAAACAACACAATTTGGGGAGAAAGATTAAAAATAGAAAATTAAACCCATAATGCAACCTACAACTTGGAATTTGAAGATTAAGATCAATACTGATGGAACCAAAAATCAAAATGCAGATCTAAGAAAGGGAAAATGATGTGTACTAATCACCAAAAGTACTTTTTTGAAGCTAACTAAGACTTATTTTCCCTATGGTGAGCAGGTCCTAGCTAGGGATCTATAAAAATAGTTTGTGGGTTCTTTGCTCTGGTGTCTACACTCTAAATCCCCAATTTTCACAATTGAACAACCAAAAATAAATCTTGTAGGTGAGTTTCCATGAAATTGCAAGAATGATGACAACAAATGCAACTTTGACAACTTTGCAATTTTTCTCTTTAATAGATCTTCCACCTAAATATGCAAATACAAATCAAGAGGGAATTTTTTTTTATTGGTGAATGGGGGTTTGTCTTTGTCAAACCTCATTTTTTTAATTAAACATTGTAATGAAATAATGAAATATGAAGGAATGTTGAATGAACAAAGTAATGCCACAACTCACCAAACACTTGAAAGAACCTTGGAATGTGGATCTCCGGCCTTATAGTAGAGAGACTGTGGATGTGGATCTTGATCTTTTAAACTTGACTAGAAACAATGCATTGAATGCTTGGAATGGATCATGAACTTGACATTAACATATTAGCTCCAATAGCATGCATGATGCAAGAAGACTTTGATATGAACATTGGATCTTGATTGTTGCAATAATTCTTCAATAAATCTATTGTTGAATGCCTTGAAATGCTCTTGAACT
>VDFB02373365.1:18099599-18110832 GCA_007258455.2 Sequoia sempervirens | reverse complement strand
GGCCTAATTAATTGCAATTTTTAAAGAAAAAACTTGGCATTAATTAATGCCATAACATAACACTTCTCATTGAGCAATGTGTCCTAGGTAAGTGACCTAGAACCCATTTTCCCAAGGGTGAATGGGTCCTCACTTAGGCCTAGGACCTAAATTTTAATTATGTTTTTGGAGGTATTTTAATGATTCCAAATCTATATTCATATGTTGGATTGTGTTATTTGAATTTCAGGAAATTAATGCTACATATGTATAAATATAAGGCCATTTCACTATGTTTCACCTAGCAATTTTATGAGCAAGTGTGATCTAAGCAATCTAGAGAGTTCAAGAGCATTTTAGGGCATTCAAGAGTAGATTTATTGCAACAATCAAGATCCTATTGTCATGTTAAAGTCCTCTTGCATCATGCATGTTATTTAAGCTAATATGTTGATGTAGTATTCATGATCCATTCAAGCATTCAAGGTATTGTTTCAAGTCAAGTTTCAAGATCAAGATCCACATCTATTGAAGCCATTTCATGCTATTTGTAGATCCACATTCCAAGGTTCATTCAAGGATTTGGTGAGGTGTGACGGTGCTTTTTTCATTCATCATTCTTTCATGTTTCATTATTTCATTACAAGGTTTAATTACCAAAATAGGGTTTGACTAAGGAAAACTCCCATTCACCAAAATAAAATAAAATTTCCCTCTTGATTTGTATTTGCATATTTAGGTGGAAGATATATTAAATAGAAAAATTGTAAAGTTTTCAAAGTTGCATTTAATGTCATCATTCTTGTAATTTCATGGAAACTCACCTACATGATTTATTTTTGGCTATCCAACTATGAAAATTAGGGATCTGGGAGTGCAGACACTGGAACAAAGAACCCAAAAACTATTTTTACAGAGCCCTAGCCAAGACCCATTCACCATAGGGTGAATGAGTCCTTAGTTAGCTTCAAAACAACACTTTTGGTGACTGGTACACATAATTTTCCCTTTCCAAGATCTGCATTTTGATTTTTGGTTCCATCAGTATTGAGATTAATCTTCAAATTCCAAGTTGTAGGTTGCATTTTGGGTTTAATTTTCTATTTATAATCTTTCTCCCCAAAGTTTTATTTAATCAGGACCCCCGTCCTTGCAAAAAAGGAAATTTACAAATTCACACTTTGACTTGATTCACCTCAACAACGTTGTTAGTCATTTCATTGTGTGGATCTTATTTCCTAATGAAATAGTGGAAGATAGGGCCCCTAATTGAGTTCATCAACCCCAATTTGGTGAACTCATCCCCTATTTTTCACCTTTTTCAAATTTTAAATTTTTTTCCATATTCAAGAATTTTTTTGAATGGTCCTTGCTATCCTCATCATGTAAATGACCTATTTCAACCTAAACTTTTTCATGTTGTCGTAAGGGGGGAATAAACCAATAGGAAAACAAGAAAATGAATTTAACTAACTTAATTCAAACAAGATCAAATTCCAATCATACTCATGAAATGAAGCTCTAAAATAATGAAATAAAAAAATGTAAGCCTAAAGATAACACAAATTAAATCCAAAACCTTAAAAGTTATACCATCCCATGTTGGAGTTGTGTTTGTATTGATGTTTGGATGCCAGATTGCTCAATTCAATACAAAGACTCCATTGTTGTTGTTGCAAAAGCTTCAATTCATGTTGATAATGGTGAACTAGAAAATGATAATAACTCTTAATATGCTCAAGAGATAATTGCTCAATGCTTCACTATGAAGATTCTAGATGATTTGTGAGAAGGTAGAGGATTGTTTTATATATTTCCTTTTTTGAGATGAACGATCAAGATTTTGTAGTAAAAGGTCCTGATTTGGGGACCATTGAGAGGAAATAGATTGGAAAAATTGGTGGGATCGGAAAAGTTAATTTGATTGGTTAGTGGGATTGAAGAATAGACGAGTTAGTCAATTGTTTAGAGTGAGAAATCATTGGTCATGATCATTTTCTCAATCATAAAAGGAGGGTGAGGATAATTAATTAATTGAATAATGAATTAATATTTTGTGTTCAACGTACAAGTCATGTTTGACTTTAACAAATAAGGTTGTATTTTTTGTTGACTATGTTGAATGATGTCAAATAATTAATTTAATTATTTAGGTTTAGAAAGGGGAAATGGATTAAATTAAATTATTAACTAATAAAAATTTAATTGATATAGGAGAATAGAGTACATTAGCGACATAATTAAATGATTTGTGTTTATTTAATTAATTAGGAGGAATAAAGTTAGATTAATGATTAAATAGTGAATTAATTTAAATAATTAAAAATTATTCAATTAATAGAGGAAAATAGGGTTTTTGATGTAAATGATGTGAAATGTAGTGATATTAATGATAATGATGCCAATAAATGGAAAATTGTCATTCAAGATGTGTGAAATGCGTTAGGTCATTTTCACATGTCTACATTTTTCCCCTCTTTGAGATAAAATTATTGGTTGCTTTGTTTCAAAGAATTTGATGTTAAGATCAACATTTAAAAAAAATTATATGCCCCACTATACCATCGTGGTCAGCAGAAGGATAATACAACGTTGGGCTTCCCCCTCAAGAGATTGGATGAAAAAATTATTTTTTGGGTCGGGCTCACGAAAAGGTTTTGTTATAGTTCAAATGTGTAGAGAATGAAAAATTAGGCCATAAGGCCCTCATTTATAGTTCAGATGTTACCAAGTGCTCATAAGTTTAATCTAGGAGGATTTCCTAGGTAAAAAAATTAGGGTTTGGGGGTAAAACTAGAAAATTAGGGTTCATTTTTTCTCATTTTCACTCTTAGCCCTTAGTGAATTCTTGTCTTTGGAGATCTTTCTTTGATGAATGTCAAGTCACAATTTCAAGGATTTTAGGTGCCCCACATCATACAAAGGTGGTCCATAACTTTGGGAGGCTAGTTGGCCCAAGTGTCATGGTATGTATAACTTTCGTTTATGTTTTTATTTTTTTCATTTTTGTGTAATTAGTGATATTAAACATTTTTAACAATAGCGGTAATTTCACAAAATTACCACTTTTGCCTTGATTTTACCACTTTTGAACCTTTTGTTTTTATTGCTTTTTATTCTCTCTACCATTTTCATTTTTCTTGTTCGAAATTGTTTAAGGTGTTCACTTTTATTTATCGCTTTTGCTTAAAATGTTCACTATTGTTTTTCTCTTTATAAAATGACTGTTAATGTGAAGTTTGTTTGCTATTGAAATTTTTTCTCACTTTTGTTATTATTGTCACCAAATAACGCACTGTTGATAAGTTGCAAAACTTAGCTTACTGGTGAAACATGGGATAACTCCCCTGATTGTGGGCTTAGGTTGTGGGAGTTAACCTCTAGAGATGGTTGGTTCCCTTGATACCTCACCTAAACTAAGTTAGTTGTTGATGCTTGTTGAGAAAAGAGAGAAGGATAACTTAAAAATGAACCTACTTCTTTCTAAGGTGATGCACCAAATATTTTTCTCAAAACCTATACTATTGTTTTGAACTCAAAATGATCAACAATCTAAACTCAACAATTACACAACTCAATATTTTGTATGTTTTTGCAAAAGTGTTTCATAAAAAGGTGTGGTATGCTAAAAGTAGTGTTTAGAAGGAGTTAAGAGCACAATCATAACATAAACTCTATTCCTATCTAGTTAACACAAGCTATGACCTTCAAAAATGCATACTTTTCTACTTAAAGGCAAGGGAAATAGGATAGTTTTCAATGGAAAAACAACATCACCACAAGATTACTTATCAGCTATCTAAATATTTACACAATAAAAAAAAATGAGAAGGTATAAATATCTTATTTTATTGATCAAAAATATTTTACATACAATTGTGTAAGCTTGAAAATGGAGTTACAATTTGTTGTCCCAACATAAAAGAACTTGAAAATATTACAATACATTGCTGAGAGAGAAAAGAACTAGTGAAAAATATGCCTAAGGCTTGCCTTTATGTTGTTCAACAACTTACAAGAAGATAGGAACATGTGTTGAGGAATTCTTCACTCCATCTTTCTGGGTCAATCTCTTTTGGTCGTCCAAAATAGAAAATCCTACTTTTCAGCCTCCAAATTTGCTCCAAAAGGTTGTTTGAGTGGTGAAAAATTAATCCCTTGACCTCCTCTGCCATCAAGGCTTCCCAAATAGCTCCTAAAAGCTTGTGACTACTCCAAAATTGGGTCAAACTTCCCCTACATTCTTTTCAACTACTGCACAAACTGCTTTAGATGCTTGGGAGGAACAATAATCAACCATTAACTATCTCCTAAGTATCTTCTCAACTGCTCATTATTGTTGTAAACACAGTTGCATCTTCTTAGGCACATGTTCTTGACTTGGAACTTGAATATCATGTGCATATTATTCTTATCTCTATCATGGCTTTATGAAAATCAATAAAACTATGACCTTCAGTATCACAAGAATGAACTTATTTTCCCTCACTGATATTCAAGAAAGAGCAGCAATTCCTTGTAGACAATCAAAATAGGCCATTCTTTACCAACATCTTCTACACTCTTTTGAGAATAGCTTGATGGGAATTGATGACATTTCCCATTTGCTTCATGTTTTGATTCATGTTCTCCATTCTTTGAAAACCATTATCATACTCTGAGTGATATTCTCTCCTCAATTATCATTCATTTGTCATCCTATGACTGTATTTAAGATATTTGTAATGGAGTTATTGATTTCATAAGGCTACCCTATCATCATTTGACCCTTCATGACTGTATGAACACTGGAACTCTATTTCTCAAGGCCACTATTACCTTGAAACACTTTAATTTTCATATTACTTGCCCTCTTGAAACTGCCCTATAGTTCACTACCTTCTTGAGCTGATGTACCCATGCTTTCACACTGATACTTGTATTTGTCCTTGATAGTGAATTTGTGACAATTACAACAACCACCCCTTTCAAAATATAGTATAATATCATTATCATCTATCAAAATAAAACTCTAAGGCTTTTACTCTTGCATACCTATTTATGATTGTAATTTTGATATTGGTTGTCTTCTTGACTTGGCATTGGTATCATTCAAATTCCCATGTATAACTTTCAAGAGATAGAAAGTACATGTATGAGCCAAAGACTCAATAGACCTGCCCTCAAGGCTCATCGAAATAGTCTTCCCATCACATTCACTATCACTAAGTTATTGTTAAATAGAACTATCATACTCATTCAATGTTCTTTTTCATTGCTTTGCAACTCACTGTATTTATTGATTGTCCATACTATCATCATATTCTTGACATTAGTATGATCACATAGCATTTTGATGTCATCAAACTAAGGGAATAATACTTATAGTGTGAAATCCTAATAGAATCTATGTTTTGTCATGATCTTTGCATCTGCCCCTTCAATATTGTTAGAACTCCTTCATATCATTATTATGAATAAGCTTCTCACTGCTGCTAGTCTAGTATCTATGTCTTTAGGATCTTCAACCTCATTCACCCTGGATAGCAACCTTGTATACTGACCTAGTTATGATGACTAGGTGTTTATGATTTTTTTCCCTTTATTATTCATACCATTGTGCATTGTTATCTTCCCATTGATTTCTTCACTACAAACTTCCCCCTAAACTTGGTCACTTCCCTCATTTGGGTGTTTTTCTTCATGATCTTTTTTCTATCCTCAACATAGTGCATTTTCTTATTCCTTTGGTTGTCATATGAGTAAATATTGTTCATTTGTCTCCTTGTTTTCTTTTCATTGAATCCTTATTTACTATGATTGTTAATGCTTTCTAATTTTTCTTAAGTCTCTTACACTACTATTGAAAGCTATTAGGGTAATAGTATTGCCAGAAAACAATTTCAAATGCCAGCTTAGAAAAGCTAAGTGCAACAACAAAGGTGATGACTATTGTGCCTTCTACACACACACCCCACTTCAACCGGGGACCCTCTCTTCTCTTTTTATCTTTCACTAGGTTGGTTCGCATTTGCCTCACTTTTTGTGCCCCTATTTTAGACCTAGGTTTGTTAATAACCCTTTAAGTGAAAATTCCATCATGATCAAGTCATTCACCAAGGTTCCAGGTAGGTTTCAAGCTTTTGCGGAAAAATATTTGCTAGTTTTCATCTCCTGGAAGTTGCGCCATCCTTCACCGTTTGTGGGTTCCTTGTTATGGGTTTCCTCTTGTGGACCTTCGTCGCTACTTCACCATTTCTAACGACATTCTCCATATGTCTTTCCACAATGGAATTTACACATGCTACTTCCGCACTCTATTTCTCCACACAACCTATTCCCCTATAACTTTTTCTCATCAATTTTTCGTACTCCCACCCATCGCACACACTTCAAAAACTTGTAATTAATGTTTTACATTTATGGCATTAAGACTTATAAATAGGGCCTCCACCTGTCATTTTCACCAACAGATTTTGAATTTAAAGAGCTAAAAGGATTGTTTCATGCATGGGAAATCTCGAGGTCCAGATCATATTCTACCCTCCCCACATGCACTACACAGGTAGGTGCTTGCCCCCATTTTCAACTTATTTATTTTCAAGTTCATCAGAGGTCATGCATCTAGGGTTTTTAGGCTACAAACTCATTTAAATTTGTAAATTTAAGCTCAACTAATAACACTAAAATTCTAGTGTTTAAAGCCTTTGAGCACTGCAATAGTGCAAGTAATCCTTTAGGAAACCCACCTTTGAGGTGTCATTCTTAAAATGGAAAGAATGCTAATGCCCCTTGCACCCCTCCTACCTACAGCTAGGTTCATTGTGGTCAAAACTGGTGAAGTCTTCAAACTATAGAATTAATGCACCCATAATTTCTTTCATGCGGGATCTTGCATGCGGAAGTGTGTTTTACTTTGGCCAAGTCCTTGTGACAAAGCGTCGACATCCACTCAACTGGTGAATCTCTCCTATCCTTTCACCATTTCCTTTTTCAATCCAAAGTGCTAGACAACCAAGTCTTTAGCCTACTATGGGTTCTCTATGGTGGGTTTCCACATGTGAAAGTCAGTCCTGTTCCAACCGCTTTTATGACGAACCTTTTATGAATTTTCGCCTTGTGGACTCCAACCCAATCATTTCCGTCAACATGAAAAAATTGACTAAGTCCTTAAGATGGTGTGGGGCACACATGGTGAATCCCCATGTGTGGACCACCACGCCACCTAGGTCATTGCTAATAGAAAATCCATGGCGACTGCCTCCATGAGCATCACACCAACTCAAAACATTGGAAATTACTAAGTCAATAGACCTATGTAGGTCCACCCTTGTGGGCTACCGTCGGTAGGATTTTGTCCTCCCTAAACTTTTGTTTAATAGGAAATAAAATATGGCGTCCCACCTAACGGCCTCCACTTTCAAACTTTTCATAAACACCTAGATTCACTCATTGATGACGTAAGGATGAATTTTTATGATCTCATGATTCACCTATGAAACAAAGGTAAAAATCCCAAGTCAAAGTGTCTTTGCAAGTTCTGCTATGTGGAACTTCATCCACAGAACAGTGCCCACCTTAAACCACTATCTAATGACAAAATACTAGTAGAGCTCCACTTCACGGCACCTGCACTCCAAACTACCAATAATGAAATCTTCAGGTAGGGTCACCAAACATAATTTTCTCCACATTCCCAAAAGGATTTAAATGAAATTGACCAAGTAAATCACCTTTGTTGGTTCCACCCCCCGGAACTCCATCCACGGAAGGCCGCCTACTTCAAATCATTATTCAATAGTAGAACTCAAATGGATTTCTAACTAGCAGCCTCTACATCATCAATCTCTGCATGAGCCTAAGAAGACCCTCCAACCAAGGGAAATAATTCCAAATGCTCTAGTCAATATTTCCCCACATGCCTAATAAGTTTGCATTAAAATTGCTTGATGTTTAAACCTTTCAAAAATTCATCACCATAACTTCATTTGCAAAACTTCATCCTCCCAGAGCCATTTCTAATGGCATTTACTCTGGCTACTTCTGCTAGGTGAAAACTCACATTGCCAAACCTACAAATCTAAAAACCTCATGAATGAGCATAAAATGGTAAAACTTGATGAATGTAATGATCTCTCTTAGGTATTTGGATGCATTCAATGACATTTTGGCATGATTTAACTAACGTTTTCCCCCCCTAATTCATCAAGGC
Organism: Sequoia sempervirens; assembly: GCA_007258455.2. Lineage (NCBI taxonomy): Eukaryota > Viridiplantae > Streptophyta > Pinopsida > Cupressales > Cupressaceae > Sequoia > Sequoia sempervirens. The sequence continues at coordinate 18,102,662 of VDFB02373365.1, read as the reverse complement.
ACTTGCTATGCATTCTTTGTGTAGGATTTATGGAACCAATTGAGAAAGTTGCTGAGAAATATGACAAGGGAAAGAAAGTTGCAAAGGATACTAAGGGAAAAAAAGAGAAAACCAAGATGAAGTACAAGTTCCATGGTGTAGAATGCACTTCAAAAATAACTTCCAATTGGGACAAAGTAACAGATATAGACTTGGGTCATGTAAGCATTGATGAATTCAAACAATGGGCCATGGTCAATCCAATAAACAAGGAGGTCTTAAGAATAAAGAAGAGTGGGATCGTGAAAGCAATAGGTTTTCCTCCAACCTAGAGCTAATATTTGCATGTAGATAATATTATCACTCATAATCCAAGAGGATAGTGACTGTGGATGGGCGATTACTAGCCAATTTGACACCCATGTCGATCAAGAGGACATTTGGCATCCCCTTGTTTGAAAAAATGGAGGATATTGAGAAGGAATATGCTTTGAATGTCTAGAAACAAGACCCCACAAGTTGCAAAAGAACCATCAATCAAACATGGTTGATTGAGAAGAGGAGAAGTGCCAATGAAGTTCCCCAAAAGCTATACTGAAGTGACTTCATGGAGGAAACCAATGACCTAGTAACACTCTTGAGCAGAGTAATGGGACTCCCCACTTTAGGAATTTTTGAGGAGTGAATGTTCTACTTCATGGAAGACATCCTCAAAGGAGAAGCCAAGCTTCATTGGGTGAAGATCATCAGTGAGAACCTACACAAACAATTTATGGTAGTAAAGAAGACCCAAGAGTTCTATATGACCTCCTATATTGTGTATCTTCTAGTAGTCACCTTTCCATACAAGGGACCAGATTGTGTTGGCCAACTAGGAACGAAGAAAGGCTAGAATCCTATTTATAATTGCTACCCGTAGCTGCAATACAAAAATTATAAGAAGGATTACAGGTGGGTCAATAATGCCTTCATCATGCAAATTTTTTGGACTTTGTCAAAGGAATATCATAGAAGGATGTCACACAACACCAAAGCAATAGTAAAGGGTTTCAGGTACTAGTTTATCCAATTCTCTAAGTTCACTTACATAAGGGCAGAAGGGTTCTTAGGGTTTCCCTACCGGCTACCCCGGTATCCTAATGATAGAATAATCTTATTAGAGCTCACTCGGTAGTTGCAAAATACCCACACTTTATTACATAACAAGCATCGTGTTAGGGTCACATACCCCATTCCATTTGGAAAAGGAATGTATGCTTGCCCTGTTGTCCCATGTACAAAATACTCGAAGAAAGAGCTTGCAAAGTATAACCTGGAATTGCATACAGAAAGAGGAGGTATGGATCCTCTTGGAAAATTAAAGAAATAGGTTGGAAAGCAATATTCTCACAGGCCCCACATCAAGGAATTTTGGGTGAATTGCGATGATGACCATAAGGTCAGGATGAGGTACTACATGAGAATGACTACAAAATTTGTAAAGTCTATTAATTTGTTCCCAGTTCTTGATCAAGTGGTGGAAGATGACAATGTTTTTGATGAGATATATAATGCTTTAGCTAATGTGTCATTGCTATTTATTGATTAGATAGAGTTGTAGGTAAAAAATTTAGATACTATCACCCATCCAGTGGAACATAGAACTAAAAAGTGGCTTGATGATCAAGTAGCCCAACTACAACAATAGGGCATAAAATTGACATTATAGGGAATTAGAAAATGAAATCAAAAGTGAAATGGATAGTGGTGTTGTTGCAATCTCTTTAGGTGAGGCTCCTAAGTCTCCACCTATCACTAGATTGAGGAAAAGAAAGGACACATTATAATGTCATCCCAAGCATAAAGTATATACTAGGAAGGCTTTTGAGGGGAAAAGACCACCAAAGAAGCCTAAAAGGAAGGGAATCTTTGTTCCCAATATGCCCACTATCCAAGAGGAAGGGTATCCTCCACAAGAAGAAGAGAAACCATGGTCACCTCCACCCACTACCTCTGCACTTTCAGCTAGCGTTGCTATTGTACCATCCAATTTCACTCCTCAATCATTACTCGTATCATCTCTGCCCGTGGTGGAAATCTCTTTCCACCTCACCTCCACTTCTCTGACTTCTCTAGTGGTTGTCCTTGACTCTTCTTCCTCCACTAATTCCTTGTTATCATATTCCTCTCTCCTACCTCCATTTCCCACTATCTCCACCCTACCACCTTCTATTCCTACAACTTCCATGGTACCTATCTGATCTGATTAGGATCTAGACTAATTGCATTTGAATGCTTAATGTTTAAAATCGTGAAATCCAAATTACATAAACAAAATTAACACATTAACATGTGAATTAAGCATAAATACAATTCATGCATACATTATTGGAATTATGCATTAAAAGCGAAGGTTAAAAGAATGAAATTGAAGAAGGAGGGAGAGAGAGAGTGTAAAGCGATCGATAACGAAGTTCGCAACAAAGGTGACTACGTCTCGGGTCCGCTCCAATAGAGTGAGACCGATCTATTAATCTCCAAAAACATAATTACAATTGCACCAAGATCATTTCCTTCCAGCACTTCGGCAGCATAACAAAACTCTGATGTACAGAAATGATTGAAAATATCCTTAGAAAAATCTCCTTGTTTCTCACAGCTTCACCACCTAGACTTGAAAAATCTGAGTGAACCAAACTCACTCCTAAACTCCCCTTTTATACATCAAATTTACCAAATATGGTACAAAACCATATGATTTCCCAAAATCTCCTTAATCTCCCAATTTTGCATAGAAATCTATGATATATCCCCCATAATCTTTAACAAAATTATTCTATCCCTTCAAAATTAATAAAAATTTGTTTTAAGCCTTTCTCGGGCTTTCATTGTTTAGGGGGTTTGTTTGTTTTGTTTTATTTAAAACTTAAATATAACCTTTAAAGGCTATTTAGTTAGGCATCGGGCCTAACTAATCAATAAAAAAAACCCATGTCATTATCGTATTGAATATACACAATGTCATGTTGGTGGTCTTAACTTTTAGAATCCTGATGGTTCCAGGTTCAACTCCCGACAGTTAGCAATTTTCCCAACAGATATAAC
>VDFB02373365.1:17705870-18099499 GCA_007258455.2 Sequoia sempervirens | reverse complement strand
TACTTATCTAGGTAGGGTGGGAGGGATGGTTGAGAGATATGGAGAGAGAGGGAGTAGGAGTGGGAGGGGAAGAGAGAGAGAGAGAGAGAGAGAGAGAGAGAGAGAGAGAGAGAGAGAGAGAGAAATTGATTAGGGTTTAGGGTTTAAGGGTTGAGGTATTAAGGGTTTAAGGGTATAGGGTTGATGGATTAGGGTTTAAGGCATAGTGACTATGGTTTAGGGTTTAGGTATAGGGTTTAGGGCTAAGTGAGAGACCTAGATGGCTAAGGAGAGAGAGAGGAAACCTTTGGAAAATCAACTTTTCCATAATGCGACCATGTTTTGAAGAAGTTGAGATATAACTTTTTTGAATAACAAGCCAAAATGTGCCACATTATAATACAAGTGCATTATAATGTGAGTGCATTTTGGCTTGCTCTAAAAATGGTTATAAAGTTAACACAACCATGATCTAGGCCCACATGCTTTGTCATTCTCTTAGTTATGCATATGTTCAAACAAAAAGATTCTTTTTGATGCTATCGGGAAGTGCAAATGCAAAATTTTCACATTCTACCACATTTGCATGAACTTTCTGTAATGTCACAAAATTGCACCTAGGTGAAATTTCACATTTTAGCACTTTTCCTAACATTTATGACAAAAACCGCATGGTTTAGAATTTCATGATTCCAACTCCATATGGTCCAATGGTGAAGCAACAATGGTCTATCAACCCATTTCCTAAAAACTAGCATTTTGGATGCCTGCATGGTGCATGTACGTGTATGTGATGTGCTAGTGTCTTGGTGGTTTTCTGAGTTTGAAATGGGGAATCTTGAATCCTAGCTCTTGACACATCTTTGCAAGTTAGGTTCTTGGGTGTAACAAATATTTTTTCCCTTGCATGAAACAAAACCCCCTTTTTCTCTCATTTTTGGGGGTTCTCTCATTCATTCAAGACTCTTCCTCTTAACTTTACTTCACTTCTTAGCTCTTTCTACTCTTGGAAATAACACTTCTACAAGTGAAGCTCTTTCGGACTGAACTCCCTCCAACATCCAAAGCTCTCTAGCAAGCATTCAACGGTTTCTAAAATAGAGCTTGGAGAAAGGATTTGATTGATCAGACTATTTGTAAGTCCCCTCTTAGCTCTCCTTGTGATTTCTCTCACTTTCTATATTCTATCTTGTCATTCTATTGAAAAGATCTCATATTTGTGTTAGCGAAGTTCTAGTCTGCCTGCTCAATTTTTGAGTTTTCTATTGCTTAGGATGCTAGTGCGTCTTTTGAACTCCAATGCGTCACATTGATATCCTAATTTTGTGCTATAGTATTTTGGTCGAGAACTCTCCCTTCGGAGGTAGGAATCTAGAAGTTTGGCTATCTCAATTTTTGAAGTAGTATTTTATGATAATTAGTCTATGTATATTTTCTTTGCAATTTCTTCATTCAGCTAGTATTGAGGTGGTTAAGGCTAGTTCTCTCCCTAGGATTCTCTTGAGAATGAAGAGACTCGTGAGCAGTGAATCCCTCTTATCTCACATTTTGGTGAACCTAATGTGAAACATGACAAATCTTTTTCTGCAATATTTTAATGTTTACAATAATGCTTTCTCTAAGGAAGATTTTGACATGTTTGATGATTCTATGATGATTTCTTAGAAGAATCTTCCTCTACCCATAGATCTTTCAAGAAATCTACTTCTTCACAAGATGAAGAGTCAGTGAATGCTGTTGTAGTTTCCACAGCTTCCCCAAATCTTAAGAGCCATTATTTACTTGACTCTAGCTAGCACCTCTCTTAAGAGGATTCATTCTATTTGTGAAATTTCATATCATGATGATTCACCAGATTTATATTCAAGGTTCATAAAAGCTACAAACTCTACCTCTTATAATGTTGTTGGGAACACATATAATACAAGAAGAAACAAACAAAATTTGGATCAACAACCTTTTGTTCCTGCACCTCAACCTACTCAAATTCCTACTTCTTTACCACCTTCTCAACTGAGTCTTCCTTCAACACCTAAAATTATGACTAAAGCACTAGGTAATTATGATCTTGTCAAGAAAATTTGCATTACTCTGGCTAAGATCTCACTTTGGGATTTTCTTCAGACCGCTCCAATTTACCAAGGCATGCTTTAGGAAGCCTTGCAAAAGATCCTCTTTCTCGGCTCTGTGAGGCCAATGGATGTTCATGTGTTGATGGCTCATATTTTTGTGGATTCACTAAATATCACATTTTATCCATAGGAACTCTTACCTCTAGATGTGCAGAAGCAAGCAGATCCTTTAATGATTATAGCTAATGTTAATACTATTGGTATTATATATACCATTGTTGACACTGATTTGGCTCTCAAAATTTGTGGTATAGATCTACTACCCAAGATTAAATTTGATTCTTCTTCTTTAGCTCCTTCTTCTTTGTATATTCCTTGGTTTGATAATATTGGCCAACAAGCTCTAGGCACAATAATATTGCCTCTTTGGTTAGGCATCATTACCTTTCCCACCTTGATTTATGTGATGCATGACCCCTTACCTTATAATATTCTTCTGGGGAGACCCTAGATTCATGCTATGGGTGTTGTTACTTCCACTCTACATCGTTCTCTAAAGTTTGTTGCAAATAATTGAGTGGTCACAATCAAAGTTGACCTAGAATATATTCACCTTTGTGAATTAGTGGCTATTGGTTGGGCTTTGGTTGTCTCCACTCTCAAGAATTGTATTCCATTCCTAACTTTTGATGTGATGACATGTTCCTTGGTGATACCCTCTATGGAGGTTGTCCTCAAAGTGAATGCTACTAGAGAAGAATGATCTAAATTAGAAATTCCTAAGTCCTCGTCTACTTCTTCTGAACCTAATGCATTCCTTGGTGATGATTGAGGATCCTTTGAATTATTTGAGTTCTTTATTGGATAATACAAAGTTAATCCCACTCATTTAATCGATAACCTCAAATAACTCTAATAAGGAAGAGGATAAAATTCCCATTGAGAAGGAAAGTTGTGATCCTATTCAGGAATCTAGTCATTCCCCTACCAAGAAGTATGATCTTAATCCTACTAAGGAGGTTAATGTTTGTGAATCGAGTGAGGGAGATGGTTGTGCTCTTATAGATGCATTCAATGTCGACTGGTGGAATGACACTCTCTAAAGTGGAACCATTGCCTTCTGAAGTTTTGCAAACATGCTATGGTTTTGGATATAGACTCACTTCTCAATATGGCAATGGGAAAAAATTCCTTGGATGTATTGAACAAGAAATTCAAGTCCCTATCCAATTTAATCCTTGTAAGTGTTATCTAGGCTTGGGATGTTCTATTAAACAATCTAAGCAAAAACCTTTATGGAGTGTTAACATGATTTTGGTTGAATCGCTTAGTCTGGTCAATCCTGAATTACTAGAGGATAGAGCACAGGCCAAAGAATTCCACTTAGATTTTTTCTCTTTAGATGAAGAATTGGAGAAATTCTTAGGTGTCTACTCCTCTTTGCCTCCTTTTCACTATAAGAGATGATTCCCCTATTGCTTGAGAAAACATGCATATTTCAGATAATCTATCTTGAATGTTGATGAGGAGGACCCTCTAGATAATTTTGACAACGGTGTTTCAATACTACATCTTGAATACCATAGTCCTCTCCTCAAAGGCGATACTATTGAAGTCTTTATGGATCCTAAATCTTCCAAAAAGGTGATTAAGATTGAGAAGTTCCTTTCTTCTGAGGAAGCTAAAGAGCACTCTAACCTTTTGTGATCTCATTCTGATATGTTTGCTTGGCCATATGAGGACATGCTTGGTATTGATGAGTCTATAGTGGTTCACAATATTGTCCTTTGTCCAGATGCCAAGCCGGTTAAGAAAAAAATCTAAAAGATCAATCCCAAGGTCACATTGTTGGTTAAGATTGAGATAGAGAAGCTGTTAAAAGTAGGCTTTATCCATCCAATCAACTAATCACCTTGGATCTTGAATATCATCATCGTTAGTAAACCTAATGATCATATTTGTATATGCATTGAATTTCATGATCTTAATAAGGCATCTCTTAAGGATGATTTTACATTACCTAATATTGATATGATTGTAGATTCGATTGCAAGCTATGCCTTGTTATCTTTCATGGATGGCTTCTTGGGTTATAATTAGATTTGTATTAATCTAGAAGAATAGTATAAGAAAACCTTTACTACCCCTTGGGGAACCTTCTATTATGTGGTCATGCCCTTTGGCTTAAAGAATGAAGGAGCAACTTACCAACATCAAATGACCTTAATTTTTCATGACTTCATTCATAAAATTCTTGAAGACTATGTTGGTGATATCTTGCTTAAATCCATAACCCGCCAAGATCACATAGGAAACCTTCATTTTATTTTTGAAAAAATTCAGCTCTATAAGATGAAGCTTAATAATCTCAAGTGCGTCTTCGGAATAGACATAGGAATTTTTTTTGGATTCATAATCTCTCATCATGGAATGGAATTTTACATGAATAAGATTGATGTAATCGTTAACATGCCTCCACCTAGGAACATTACTGATTTGCAGAGTTTACAAGGGAAAATTTAGGCAATTCATAGATTCATGTCTCAATTGGTCGATCGTACCCTTCCTTTCACTCATTTGTTAAAAAAAGAGGTTCACTTTACATGGGATGAGGAGTGCTAGAAATATTTTGAGTCATTAAAAACTTATTTGGCGAATCCTCCCGTATTAATGTCAGCTATGCAGTATAGATCCTTTTTAATTTACCTTTCCGCATCACCATACACTTTTCTGGCCTTTCTCGCTTAGTATGATGATGCCAAGAAAGAAAGAGTGGTCTAATACATTAGTCATGTCTTGGTTGATTATGAAGCTCATTACTCCTCCATGGAGAAGCAATGCCTTGCTCTCATCTTTGCAATGTAGAAGCTAAGACACTATCTTCTTCATGCTAAAACACATGTCATTATGAAAAGTGACCTTCTAAAGAATCTATTCTCTAGTACTGACCTTGCTAGGAGGTTAGCGAAGTGGGTAATGTTTCTTTTTGAGTTTTATATAATTTTGTTACTTACAAATCGATAAAGGGTCAAATAGTTTCCGATAAATTGGAAGATGCCCCTTCATCTCGCTCCTTCTCAGGTTTGGATTTATTCCCTGATGAGAACATTTTTGTGATCGATCATGATCTCATATGGAATATGCATTTCAATGGGTCAAGATGTCAGAATTCCTCAGGAGTAAGCATGGTTCTAATCTGACTTGAAGGTAAGTCGGTCCCTCTCATTTCGATTGGACTTCCCTTGCACCAACACCATCACTGATAATGAAGCCCTTATTGTTGGCTTGTGTGTCATGATCACATAAAGATAAAACATCTTTGTATACATGATGACTCTAAGCTTATTGTGAACCAGATTATGGGAATCTATTAGGCTAAGCAAAGTAAGTTGTCTTAGTATTGAGACCTTTCTTTGTTTTTTCTTAATCGATTCTCCTCCTTCACAATAGACAGTATCCCTAGGAGAGAAAATTGAAACATGGATGCCATGGTGATTGCCACCTACTTGGTACCTTTAGATGATGATATAAAAGAATACAAATTTGTGGTTCAAATCCTTTAGTCTCCTGTTATTTCTAATCAACCTGAATCTGATGCTCTTGTGTGTTCCCACATATACTCAAGAGAATGGTTTTCTAACATCTACAACTATTTGAAGACTAGAAACTTTCCTGGTGATGTGACAAAAAATGATCAAACTCATATATGAAAGCTTTCAACCCGTTACATTGTCTTATCAAATGTTCTCTATCAAAAATATTACAATAGCTTGCTTCTCGATGTCTCCCTAAAGCAAAAATACCCCTTTCCCTTAAGGAATCCCATTCAAGTTTTGAGGGTGGACACTTCAATGGTGAATCCTTGGTGCAAAAATTGATCCACATGGGATACTTTTGGAAAATGATGGAACAATATTCCTTTGATTTTGTTAAAAAAAATTGCAATGTCAATAACATAGTCATCTTATTTATGATCCTACATAAGAGTTACAAAACCAAACCTCTCCTTGGCCTTTCATGAAATGGGGGTTGGATATTATAGGAAAGATATTCACCTCCTTCTTCTAAAGGACACACCTTTATCATTACTACTACAAATTACTTCACAAAGTGGGTCAACACCATCTCGCTTCGATCTATAAATGTTGAAGTTATTTGTAGCTTTCTTCTAAACAACATCATTGCTTGCTTTGGGTTTCCTTCTACACTTGTCTCTGACAATGGTACACCATTCAAGAACAAGGAAGTAAAGAAATTCCTAGAGAAGTTTCACATTTAACATAGATTTCTATGCCATATTATCCTCAATATAATGGCCAAGCAAAAGCATCTAATAAGACTCTTAAGATCATTCTTCACAAAACAGTAAAAAAAATTGGTAAGGATTGGCATGTTTAATGAACATATGCTTTGTGGGCCTATGGTACAAGTGTTCGTAAGACAATAAGAACAATTCCTTACAACCTCGTGTATGTTGCCAAAGCTATTATGCCTTTAGAGTTGGAAATTCTATCTTTGTGGGTTTCCTTCAAGGGGTTAATTGATGATGATACTTACTGAGCTAATCATTTGCATTGGTTAGAGATGCTCGATGAGCATCGATTACATTCCCTCAACCATCTTAAAGCTTATCAACACTTGTTATCTAGACAATATAGTCAAAGTGTACTCCCTAGAACTTTCAAGGTAGGTGACCTGGTTCTCTATGAGAATTAGGGAAATGTAAATGTGCCACTTGATCAAAGGGGGAAATTTAGTCCTAATTGGTTAGGCCCTTACATTGTCATCTCTGTGTATGGCTCAAGTGCTTATGAGTTATCATCTATGGATGGGACGCTTCTAAAAGAAACTGTTAATGCAATGCATCTTTGCTGATACTATGTGTAGTGTCTAATGTGTCATATGCACAATGTTCACTCTTTAAGGGTCATAGTGTTGTGTATGTTGACATTCCTTGATTAACACATTGTGAAAATTTTTGTGTTATGAGGCACCCATGTGTGTGTTTGAGAGAGACATACATACATGTGTTTTACTATGTTGTATATCCATTCATTAAATTACATGTTTTTAGGAAATTAGGTCATCATTGTATTTAATTAACATACATCCATGCGTGTTCATTAAATCATGATATCATCTAATCTAAACATACATCTATACATATAAAATCCATAACATTGACATATATGAAAATGAGTAACATACACATCAAATATAGATTTCCATAATGTCAGAATTAGTATCTCATGTATATATATAAATATAAAATTTCATATATATGTATCATGCCACTGTCATAAAAAAATGAGTGGCTGTATATTTGGATTAGTGCCTATACATAAAAATGATCTACAAAATATGTGTTGAGACTAAAAAAATAATGTACAAAAAAGGTTGTCTATTCCCCAAGCATATGGATCCTAGAGCCCTTTGGCTCTGGCTATGGCTATGGCTAGGGTCGAGGTTGCAAGATGGAGATGGATTGAGTGAAGTGTGAGCATGAGATAGACATCACTACACACATCCCCTTGATCTCCCTTAGGAAGGAGCATATCTACATGTGGGCCTAGATGAGCTCTCGCTGTAGCTATTGGTCACCTGCCAGGATCACTGTTGTTGGCTGCTCTGTGAGGTCATCAAGACAGATTTGTAGGGCATCACATTCTTGCTTGATACCATCAACCCTCATCACATCTGCATCTTTCTCTGCAAGGGCTGTTCGTAACTCCCCCAACAATTGATCCCACTGCCCTTGGAGTGTGGTAGCATTTGCAATCCTCTACACTATCTCTATCTACCCCTCCTCATAGGTAGTCCTCAGGTGGGCTATCGAATCAAAACTATGGATGTGATGTCTCACTAAAGTTGGCCGATAGGAGTCTAGGACTACCCATTGGATATGCATTGACAGGGGCCACCTCTAATATGCACTGGGTGAAAAACCCAATCCATCCCTATGTATCCATTGAAAACATAGAAATAAAATGTATATCAGTACCACGAGATGTATAGATATGAAAAACCAAACCATAATATACATATACATGAGATGAAAACTAAAAGTATTGAAATTAAATGGAGTAATGTGACTGCTATACCTGGATCCCCTAGCTACCAAAATGGATCAGGGGGAGGGGGAGCACTAGGCCCACACCACCGGCATCAAGAGCTGCTCTTGATGCTGCTAGGGATGTTGTTGGGATGAGGGGTAGTGTTGGTGCCCCCGATGAGACTAGGATGGCTGATGAAGGAGAGGACATCCTCCATCTCTGCCTCATCCTCGTTGACGCCGCTCTAACCTCCTCTGTCTACTCCTACTGCTCTTCCTGAGGAACTTCCTATTGCTACTCCTGTTGCTCTCCCCAGCTATCTTGACCCCTCTGTCTCTGCCCTAGTGGCTATGGTGGCACATCCCCCTATAGGCTAGGATCCCCCATGGGGGAATTCACTGGAAACACTATTGTAGGATGATGAGCTACCTACCATGCCAAAAAGTCTCTAGCCATGTCGACATTATCCACCATGCCCATCACTAGTAGATCTTGATTATCGACCTTGTCATCCAAAAGGATGAAATCTATTATGGTAGGAAATAGATGGTCACCTAGTCACATAACACTCTGAATAGCTTAGGTGTATGTGGGGATGGCATGGGGAATGGTTTGAATCTAACCATGCTATTGCATAACCCGACTCCAGTAAAATGGCATGATCAAAAAATCTATGTGACCTAGAATGAAATGGTTACACTACAGGTTTTGAAGGAACTTGCTATCATCAACCCATCAAAACAACTGGTGGGGTCTCCATCTAATTTGATCTGGCATCAATGTGTCATACTACAACCACCAGAACTATATGTCACCATGTCTCCACAGCTACATGAGCTCGTACTAGTGATCCATGGGAACCGTATAATCCCACACTCGAGGATAGCCCTCTAACCTCGTGCAAGTAATGTGTGCAAAATCCCACACCTATAGGAGTGTACATGTAGTGAGGCTCGGGTACTCATAATTGGCATACCTCCTGAGCTCCTAATACAAATGTACAAGCATGCTATACCCCCATGCAATCACTGTATGATGCTCCACCATCTCATGAATAGTGTGGATGAAGCCCCCATGCTGGTGAGAACCTTTTCCATCTATGGCGATCCATGTGGCCATGGTGACCACCATGACTCAACATAGTAGGGGTGTACTGGTTTGGGCTTGCTCGAACCATTGGGGGTGAATATGCCTAGTCCCATCCCCACCATCTGTTCAGAAAAGTAGTATAAAACAACCTCTAATCACTCTCGTGTTGAGTGCATGTAATCCAACTCCACCCGCCGACCGTGGATGGGAAGGCCGAGGATGCGGTAGACATCCTCTAATGTCACAATCATCTCTCTAGTCAGTAACTAGAAGCTTGATGTGGTGGAATCCCACCTTTCCATCAAGGCCATCAACATCCTATCATGGTACATCTCTAGCATAGTGTACACATGCTAGATACTGACATTTTGTAGGTGTGTGACCTCATCATCTAATAAACAATCCCTTTTCCCTCTAAGTAGGTGAAGCACTTGCCCACTAGGATGCTTACTGATTTTGGGGTAGTCCTGGGAAAGGAAAATAGTTTGAGTCAAGATTAAGTTAAAAATATTAAGGGACATCTATGTGTCACACAGATGTCTATGCTCCACGCTAGTGTCCTGATCCACCATTGACGGTGTTGGGATGATAGCGCATCTTAGGTATGACAACACCGATCATAGATTCCAACACATGCGGAAGACGCATGCGTGCTTCCAGGATGCTTGCACTGCTTAAGACCTAAAAATATCTAAAATTCATCAAAAATGTACAAATCGAGAGGTTTTGAGGCCTACCTGGTCCACCTTGAGACCCTCATCTATGTCAGCTCACACCTGATCCAACTTGGGCACCTCATACTCTCGTCTACTTGGAAATTTTCTAATTTTTCTCTCATAAAAGTAAAAAAAAATCCTTGTGATGAATAGTGAAAATGACCCTTCTAGGGGCCCACCTAGGTATATATAGGCCCCTCAGGGCCAAATTTTCCTAGAGTTTGTGGCTCCCTGGTTTCTCCTGATTTTACCCCACCTAGCTAGGGGAAAACTCAGAAGGAAGCATATAGTCACCTCTTCAACATATTTTTCTTCCAAACCATCGAATTTCTTCTTGATCATTCTTCTCCATGTTGTAGCTTCTTTTGATTATTGGGACTAACCTAAAATTGAGTTTTGTAAAATATTTTTTTTTGTGCAATTTTTCATGACAAACGTTGTATGCCTCACTGAGTCCGATTGTTGGGGGAATCTTCAGTACTAGCTAGCTCGACCTCTGCAACCTCTACAATACCTTTTTTGGCACGTAAATCTGTAAAACTTCAATTTTTGGGTGGAATTTTTCTTTTCTACTTTAGTGTGGCTAATTTTTCCAAAATTGAGCCCACTAAAGTGGGGGAAAAATGTAATGTCGTAAAATTGCACCTAGGGTAAATTTCACATTTTAGCACTTTTCCTAGCATTTATGACACCTGAACGCATATATGGAAAAAACCCCATGGGTCGGAATTTCACGACTCCAACTCCATGTGGTCCAATGGTGAAGCAACAATAGTTCGCCAACCCATTTCCCAAAAACTAGTGTTTTGGGTGCCTACGTGACACACAAACATCTACGTGGTGCGCTAGCATCCTGGCAGTTTTTTGAGTTTGAAATGGGGAATATCGAATATACTAGCTCTTAAAACATTTCTTTGCAAGTCTAACTCTCAGGTGTAATGACTCTTTCCGCCCTTGCATGCAACAAAAACCCCTTTTTCTCTCATTTTGGGGGGTTCTCTCATTCATTCAAGACTCTTCTTCTCAACTTCACTTCACTTCTCAGCTCCTACTCTTTGCAATAACACTTCTACAAGCAAAGCTTTGTTGGATTGAGGTCCCTCCAACAGCCAAAGCTCTCTATCAAGCATTCAACAGTTGCTAAAATGGAGGAAGTATTCAATCGATCAAGCTATTTGTAAGTCCCCTCTTAGCTCTCCTTGTGCTTTCTCTCTATTTCTATTTTATATCTTATCATTATGTTGAACAGACCTCAGATCTATGTTAGATAGTGAAGTTATAGTTTGCTTGCTTAAGTTTTGAGTTTTCTATTGCTTAGGATGCTAGCACATCTTTCAGAGTCTAGCATGTCGCACTGGTGTCTTGATTCTGCATTGTAGTCTTTTGGCCAAGAACTCTCCCTTTAGAGGCAGGACTCTAGAAGCTTGGCTCTCATAGGTTCTAAACCAATATTTTATTATAATTAGTCTATGTATAGTTTCTTTGCAATTTCTTCATTCAGCTAGTATTGAGGTCTTTAAGGGAAGTTCACTCCTTGGGATTCTCTTGAGAACAAAGAGACTCATGAGCAACAAATCACCCTTATCTCACACTTTCCACCACCTTTTTATGATTTTCCAACTTAGGAAGGAGGAAATAATAGAGTTTTCACATCAAATTTGATATATATCAATTCAAATCTCAATTTTTGTAGTGTTTCAATGTTAATTGTGATTGAATTGTAGGAATTTAACATCATACATTGGTTATTTGTATTGTTGTTTGTAATTCTATTCAATAGTGATATACAATTGGACGTTGAAAAGGAAACAAGCTTGTGAAAAACTCAAATTTTTGAGGAGTTTGATGTAAGAAGAAACAAAGACTACATAATTGGGTAGAACTCCTCCATTCGAATCTCCATTTACTAGGTATGTTAAGTCTTTACACATTTTCTTTATATTTTCCTTAATTCTATTATGTTTCTTTATCATCCCTTATCATAAATGCTTAATACAATGCTTTGATTTTATTATTATGAATTTTCCATGTTCATCATTTTTTTTTCATTATAACCTTAGCCCCTCTTGGCACATTTTAAACTACACAATTCTTTACACTTTCCAATTAATTTTTAAACCACATCTCTTTGAGGAATTTTGTTAAACTAATTGACCTACCTTGTGTATGCTTCCACATTTAGTATACACATATATATGAGAGTAGTTATAAGTATGTAATATAATACATCATTTCTCAATCCTTTTCTATGGATGTGCATACCCCTTTCCAAAGCTTCCATTTTGGTATAGGCATGGGGGATGTTGGAAAATGTAGTGGAATTTGGTTTTACACCTAGAAATTGTATTTTCTTGAAATTTTCTAAAGCCTTTTCAACAAATCCATTTTGTGCATATCCTGCAATCATTGTAGTCTACAAGGACATATCTCATTGAGGCATTTTGACAAACAGTTCTATCGAAATAGTTGATTTCTTGTCTATGCTACCAAATTTTCCATGCATGTCTAATAAAGCATTATATTGTTAGCTGACAGATTTGTCCTTTGAAAATAAATGTAGGAAATGACTCAAAATGCCTGGAAAGAAGAAAAAACAACACTAACAATTGGAGAAGTTGCCATTGGATTGACAACTTTCCTCTAAATTTTAGAGGTACAACTCCCTCTTAAGATATGCAATGAATGAAAACTCGGGTATGCTTTTAATCAAAAAGTAGAAAAGGTAACTAACACCTACCCATAACCATGAAAGTATATGCGGAGATTAAACTTAAAATGAAGAGGATGAAAATAAATGATGCAAAGCCCACCTATTTCACACCCACTAATAATATTCAGGAAAAGAAAGAACAGTAGAACCTTTCAACAAATGATTTGATTCTGAATTCAAAGTTTTAGAAATGATTGCATGCACAGTTTGATATAACAGAAAACACTGAGGAATAATTACAAAGACCCACAGTTCATTGCAATCAAAAGGAAAAATATTAATAAATTCAAAGATTTAGAAATATCTCCTTTATTCCTTCAATGCTCAAAATGACAGACTCAACATCCCTGTACAATAAAACTATGTTGAAAAGAAAAACAGACTATTCTGCCCTTCCCCAGAATAGAAAAAAAAGATCCCCTTTTGTTTTCAGATTTACATATTTATAATTTTCACCAGTCAACCTCTTCCTTTCAACTTCCCATAACTATCTCTTTTTTATTGAAATTTTAAAAGAATCATAATCTCTCTTTTGAAACTCATTCAAAAATAAAAACTTCTGGGAAACTTCTTTTTGTTATCTTTTGTAACTGCTTCTTGAGTTTTATTTTCATTGTCGAAATTCTTTTTTTGAACTGAAAAAATCCTTTTCTTTAGAAAGTAACTCCCTCTTATCTCTTCTTTAGCCTTCAATTTTCTGCAATATTTCTTTTAAAATCAGTTACAAAATAAAAAAGGTGACTTTTCACCTAACTCATAGCTACTTTTATAGCACCACTTGTCTTTTTTTTTGTTATACTTTTTGGTTATCTTCTGTGTCAACTCAAAAGGAAAAAACAAGCTATTTTGAGATCCCTTTAGAATCTCAATCCTTTTGCAAACAATTCCAATAATTAGGTACGTCTTCCACATGCTTTGCAAGAGTTGTAAGAAAAGTAGATTGAATGAGCTCACCATTGGCATTCTATAGTTTACCACTAACCAGAGCTCCATTGTAAGCTACTGCCACCTGAAGACTAGAAAGAGCTAAGGTGTCATTGCACATAATTCCTTTACTTGATGCATACTCAACAAGTGAGCCAACTGTTGTGAAGAGGTATAGATACGTCTATAGAAGAGCTGGCCAATCCAATTAGATTGCAAAACATTTCTGTCATTTTGTGTATAATACATTGGCCACTTTACAATAACAAAGCATTGGAACTTTGCGCACTGGCAAGATTAGTACTGCTGCTTCACAATAGTCATTCTTACATCATAAGCTCGAGTGATGTGGTGTTATCAACATTTCATTGTCATGATATTCATATATGGCTTGGTTATGAAGAGCATTGTAAGAAGACTCTCCTGGCCACATAATATAGACCTTCAAAGGAACTTTGCAAGTTTAAATGCAGCATCAGCCCAAACATAGGATCTTTTACCAGGTGCAATTATGAGAAGAAACTCAAGCGTATGTCCAGGAACTAGATCCAAAGTTGAGAAGATATCCTTGGCTAGATGGAATTTTTTTTGATCTATAATACTTATTTGCATGTGTGGAAAGTGTGATCTAGGCTTAGATAAGGGAATATGATCTTGACACCTTCTTGAAGGTTTTTCCTCTAATATATCATTTGACATGTTACCTTTAGGACCCAGAGATCCTTGTTCATATCTGAAACCAAGACCTTCTACAGGAAACTGGAGCTGAAGACTTTGGACATCTTCTAATATATGTTTAGCTCTTTCAAGCCCACATCATTTCTTTTTGTTTGTAGAACCCTTTTAGAGAGCGCTACCGATACATCATATGGCAGCACATTCTACCCATGAATTTCCTCTACTCTTTCTTGTAGGTATTTCTCAAATTTCCTCCACTTATATATGCGAAATTTTCTTGTCTAGTCACATTCAGAGAACTTAAAATACCCCACGCTTTGAAGTATTCAGCCATGAGTCATATGACAGTTGTTGCATGAGGCAATAATTGACTGCACACATAGGATACCGAAACTCTTCAAAAGTTTCCTTAATTTTGGAGAATGCTTGCCAGTAATACAACGTTCATCCACTATGGGAATAAATAAAAGTGCATCCATCAATCACTTGCAACCATAGGAGACCCAAGGAATACACCACTTAGGACAATTGATAAGTTTGGAAAAAAATTCAATGTAATTCCTTTCGATGTGAATCGATTTTCTCAGTATTATAGCACTCACATACAAATTCTAGCTTGAGGACAATTTGCAAAGAAATTTGTGTGTTTTCTATGGCTTTACATCTTCCAATTTCAAATGTTTAAAAATTTCCAAAGCTCCTTCAACAAATATATTCCTGCAACCATTACAATTCATCTTTGAAGCTGCCTGCCAAAAT
The DNA here is from genome assembly GCA_007258455.2 of Sequoia sempervirens. Lineage (NCBI taxonomy): Eukaryota > Viridiplantae > Streptophyta > Pinopsida > Cupressales > Cupressaceae > Sequoia > Sequoia sempervirens. The sequence continues at coordinate 18,084,519 of VDFB02373365.1, read as the reverse complement.
CTTAGGAGCCAGGTCTATTTCTTCACATTTTTATACCCATCTATCAAAGCATTCACAACTATAATACTTGACAAAATATTCTTTGAGGATGTCCACAATCTGTTTGAAGCCCCATTTTGATGCTGACTGGGAGGAGGTACTGGCAAGGGTTGAAGAGTCTATTTTTACATATGTCGTACTAGTAGAGGCTTAGGTTCTGAAAACCTCAAAATATCTGATAACAAGGAGTCATGTAGTCGTGCTATATCATAACTTTGAAACTTGGAAGTCAAAAAAATGTGAGGTTTTATAACTTAGAGAACCTTTGACAATATTTATAAAGTTCACTTTTTCAAATAAAGACTTTTGGGTTGCAGTAAATACTTATCCTTTAATAAAGCTATCATCCCTTTGAATAATCTGACTTCAAAACTTTATAGGAGGTAAATAAAATCATTTCCCACAACAATGTATTCACCTACTCTTTTGAGAGAAAAAATTTAACTCCATGAAAAGTCAAACCTTGGGACTTTAAAATAGTGCTTCGGCGTAGAGATGAAAAACTCTATAATTTTCAAACCACAACTCCATTTTGTACGAAATTTTGATAGCGAGGTAATCTGATGTCGTAGAGAAAAACCCATAATTCTTTTAACTTCCAACCACTAGGATATTAGACTTTTGTTCAGCTTGTGAATGGCATGGAGGAAAAAGTGAAACTAAAAATTTTGCAAACTGTGAGGTATTTGGGCATGAGGATCAGCTAGGTTGGGTAGAATAGGGATATAATCATGCCCATAAAAATAATTTGCATAAGATCTTGTATATTTTCATAATTAGTTATTTTGTGATTTGGTAGGGGATATAGGAGAATGCACAAAATTTGAAAATTTCTAAGCTCAAATTTCGAGGTAACATGTATCAAAAAACATAGATGAGGCAACCAACTATTTGAAAAAATGCCTCAAAGAAATGTGGTCTCATGGTGATTCACATCACCATGAGACCACATTTCTTTGAGTCATGTTTTCAAACAACTGGTTTCCCTTTCTTTGCTACCAAATTTTCCATACATGTCTACCTAAACATTTTTTCCAACAATCCTCCTTTCTTTCAATTATTTGATTGATGCATGGATACCTTGTTCCAAAGGTAGGATGTCAAGACAAAAGTTGTGGAATTTAGATTTATACTCTTGAGCCAATTGTATCTTCGTGAAAGTTTGTAATGTCTTTTAAAAAAACCATTTTGTGCTTATTTTGCAATCATGACATTTCATGAGACTACATTTCATGTTTTGGTAGATGTCATACCCCATTCCAAGGTCTCCATTACAAGGTAGTGAGCTCACTAGCTCACTTGCTTTTCAATGTAGTAGAATTCACAAGCTAGTTGGCTGTTTGAAAAAAATGCCTCATGGAAATGGGGTCACATGGTGTACATCAATGTGAGACCCCATTTCTATGAGGAATTTTTTCAAATAGCCCACTAGCTTGTTAGTTCTACTGCATTGACAAGCTAGTGAACTCACTAGCTTGTCTATGCTACCATATTTTGTACACATGTCTACCAAAACATTTTTGTCAAGCAATTCACATGCCTTGTCCATGCTTCCATTTTGTTCCTATCTTTCAATCATGGCATTCCATGAGACCACATTTATTTAAGACATTCCATCAAAAAATTCATGTGAGCTTTGATAAGCTAGTGGGCTATTTTAAAAAAATCCTCATAGAAATGGGGTCTCATGGTGATGTACATCATTGTGAGCCCCCATTTCTGTGAGGCATTTTTTCAAAAATCCCACTACCTTGTCAATTCTACTGCATTGACAAGTTGTAATGAGGCATTTTTCAAATAGCCCACTACCTTGTCAATTCTACCACATTGAAAAGCTATACATCACCATGAGACCCCATTTCTATGAGGAATTTTTTCAAACAACCCACTAGCTTGTCTATGCTACCACATTTTGCATACATGTCTACCAAAACATTTTGGTCAAACAATTCACATGCCTTGTCCATGCTTCCATTTTGTGCCTATCTTGCAATCATGTCATTCCACGAGACCACATTTCTTTAAAGAATTCCATCAAAAAATTCATGTGAGCTTTGACAAGCTAGTGACCTCACTAGCTTGTCAATATGACAAGGTAATGGGCTGTTTGAAAAATGCCTCATAGAAATGGGGTCTCATAGTGATGTACCTTAGTAGCTTGTCAATGTAGTAGAATTGACAAGGTAGTGGGTTGTTTGAAAAAATTCCTCATAGAAATGGGGTCTCATGGTGATGTACTCCTCATAGAAACGGGGTCCCACTGTGATGTACATCACCATGAGACCCCATTTCTATGAGGAATTTTTTCAAACAACCCACTAGCTTGTCAATGCTACTGCATTGAAAAGCTAGTGAGCTCACTAGCTTGTCTATGCTACCACATTTTGCATACATGTTTACCAAAAATATTTTTTCAAACAATTCACATGCCTTGTCCATGCTTCCATTTTGTGCATATCTTGCAATCATGGCATTCCATGAGACCACATTTCTTTAAGGCATTCCATCAAAAAAATCATGTGAGCTTTGACAAGCTAGTGAGCTCACTAACTTATCAATGCGGTAGCATTGACAAGGTAGTGGGTTTTTTGAAAAAAATCCTCATAGAAATGGGGTCTCATGGCGAGTCCCCATCTCTATGAGGCATTTTTTCAAACAATCCACTACCTTTTCAATCCTACCACATTGACAAGCTAGTGAGCTAGTGCCACCATTTTGCATACCTATCTACCAAAACATTTTTGTCAAAAAATTCACATGCCTTGTCCATTCTTCCATTTTTTTCCTATCTTGCAATCATGGCATGCCACAAGACCACATTTATCTAAGTCATTCCATCAAAAAATTCATGTGAGCTTTGACAAGCTAGTGAGCTCACTAGCTTGTCAATGTGGTATAATTGACAAGGTAGTGGGTTGTTTGAAAAAATGCCTCATAAAAATGGGGTCTCATGGTGATGTACATCACCGTGAGACCCCATTTCTATTAGGAACTTTTTCAAATAGCCCACTAGCTTTTCAATGCAGTATAATTGACAAGGTAGTGGTTTGTTTGAAAAAATGCCTCATAGAAATGGGGGCTCATGGTGATGTGCATCACCGTGAGACCGCATTTCTATGAGGAAATTTTTCAAATAGCCCACTAGCTTGTCAATGCTACCACATTGATAATCACCATGAGCCCCGATTTCTATGAAGCATTTTTTCAAAAAGTCCACTACCTTGTCAATTCTACCACATTGACAAGGTAGTGATCTCACTAGCTTGTCTATACTACCACATTTTGCATACATGTCTACCAAAAAGATTTTTAAAAAAATTTCACATGCCTTATCCATGCTTGCATTTTGTGCCTATCTTGCAATCATATCATGCCATGAGACCACATTTCTTTAAGGAATTCCATCAAAAAATTCATGTGATCTTTGACAAGCTAGTGGGCTCACTAGCTTGTCAATGCTACCAAATTTTGCATACATTTCTACCAAAAACATTTTGTCAAAAAAATCACATTCCTTGTCCATGCTTCCATTTTGTGCCTATCTTGCAATCATGGCATTCCACGAGACCAAATTTATTTCAGGTATTCCATCAAAAAATCCATGTGAGCTTTGGCAAGCTAGTGAGCTCACTAGCTTGTCAATGCGATAGAATTGACAAGGTAGTGGGATGTTTCAAAAATTCCTCATAGAAATGTGGTAGAATTGACAAGGTACATCACCGTGAGCCCCCATTTTTGTGAGGATTTTTTTCAAACAACCCACTACATATTCAATTCTACCACATTGATAAGCTAGTGAGCTCAATAGCTCGTCTATGTTACCACATTTTGCATACATGTCTACCAAAACATTTTTCTCAAAAAATTCACATGCCTTGTCCATGCTTCCATTTTGTGACTATCTTGTGATCATAGCATGCCATGAGACCACATTTCTTTAAGGCGTTCCATCAAAAAATTCATGTGATCTTTGACAAGCTAGTGAGGGTTGAATGGCATATATTTCATTTATTTGTATGGATTCATTTTTTAGCAACTAATATTTGCCTCTTTATCATGCTATAGGTAAAATTATCTGTCATTCCGAGGAAAAAATTAAGGATTAAACCAACATAGGAAGAGATAGAAGTTAAGAATTCAAAGAAAGAAACATGGATGAGGGAATATTGTGAGATGAAGAAAATGGAAACGATTGACGAAGACATGCCAATCGAAGAGGAATCTCAACCATCAAAAAGAGAAATGGAATTGGTGGCACAAAGAGAATGAATATGAAAGATTCATGCTAAGAAAGATTTGAATACCATAGTTGGAGATACACCCTCTACCACAAATGAATATGGAGGGACACCATCTACTACAAGTGAATATGGAGGGACACCATCTACCGCAAGTGAATATGGAGGGACACCACCTACTGCATATCAAGTTGAGAGTACATCATCACTCAAATTTGAGGAAGGAGGTGTGCCATCATTCCCATCTCAACCTCAAGGTATGTCATCTATTCCATCCTCGATCAAAGGTACACCATATAGCCCATCTCATTTAAATATTGATGAAATTCCTAATGTTGAGATGAATTTACCTTTGAGAACACCACCTATAATTTTGCATAGAAAGCCAAAGTTTTTGATTAATATTGATGAGAATATTTTTCATCCAATGGAAGGTAAGATTCCACAACACACTTGTAGAAGATATGCTCACAATATTTGGAGATTGTTCTTTGAAAAATTAATTGAGACAGCAAGATGTCAAGTATTTGTTGAAATGATGCAAAGTATAAAGTATAGGTACATCATGAAGATTATTGGGTTGAGAACATCAGATGCTTCAATTGAAAAAACTATTGTGAAGAATCTAATGGATGCATATGAGAGTGTGGGTAAGACCTCATGATCAAAAGATAGTAATGTCACATGACATGTCATGACATCGACTTTAGTAAGTAATCATACAAGGAAAGCTCATCTCATTAAAAAGACGAGTCAACAATTGAGAATTAATAGAAAAAAATTATCAAGAGCTATTCAAAGGTGCCAAAGAATTGAGGACACTGATTCCACTAAATTATGGGAATTCTTGGGGAGACTCCCACGAAAAGATAAATCGATTGTTGAAGCATTGAGATCACTAATTAAAGACTATTGGAAGAATACCATAAGGGTGTCTCTAAATCAAAGGGATTTCATAAGAAGGATAATCGGTAGTTGAAATCGTGAGCCACATCCAAAGCATTTTTTGATATGACTCAAACACAATCTTTTCGTAATTTTATAGAGGATTATCCTCAAATGAAAAAATTTCAAATATATTTTTAAATTCTTAAGCCTTTTTTTGTCAAGATAAATCACACATGCACTACTTGTTGTAGATTACATATTGAATTTTCTAACCATTTTGATGTTTATAGTCATATATGTTTATATTTGCATACTAAAAATGTTTTGCAGGATTGTGGCATACATTCCCCACCAACATCTTCAAGAGAAGTCTTATCAAAAAATTTATGTGAAAGAGATGAAGGTCAAATATTCTATAGGAAACTATGCTTGGATGGCACATGTCAACATTGTGGTGGCTTGCAACATATGCCAATATGTGAACATATAGAAAACACACATGTACTTGGAAAGGAACTAGTAGAGTCAGGAAAGTATAAAATACTGGCCTATAGTACAAAATATGGTAATCAAGAAAAAAGGTGTGATTTGGTTATTCAAAAGATTCTAGTGTATCAATTTATGTCTACATTTCGTGACAATATAGTGTATGAGTATGCAAGGAATACCCATAGAGCTCAATGGTTGGACTTACAAATTAAGTTATGGAAGGACACCTGTCCAGTTGGTAGCATAGTTTTAGTGGTCAATTTTTTTGAGAATTACACTCTATAGCCATTGTGTGAGGTGCAATCACAATATTACAAATCCACATAGGTTTCTATATTTGTGCACATAGCATTCATTCATGCAGTTGATAGTATAGAGGGAGTGCCACTTTTACATTAGTGATGATCACACACATTCTCTAGAGTTTGTACAAGGTTGTTTTCAATTTTTCTACAATGATTTGGCTAGGAGGGGCATTGCATACAGTCAACATATAATATGGTTAGATAATTGTGCATCATAGTTCAAGAACTCATAGATGTTCTATTGGTTGAGCAGGATGCATGCTATTATAGGTTTTCAACATATATGAAAATTTTATGGGGCTGAGTATGGAAAGGGGGAGCATGATGGTGTAGGAGCATGTATCAAAAGAGAATTAGCATGAGAAGAGTTAAAGTATAAAGAAAATGTAAAATTGACAGATGCAAAATCAATCATCGAGTGGTGTAATGCTTCGATGGGTCTAAGTAATGAAGGTAAGTCTTTATTTCATATATTTTTTTGGTTGATAGATGATACTAACATTGCACCATATGAGGATTGTTGTACACTAATAGGAACAAGTGAGATACACTCTTTCCTTAGCTCAAATGCAGGTTCATGGAGCATCCATACACGAAAGATGGCATACTTTTGTTCTTCATGTACAATTCAAGACTGGAATGAGTACAAGTCAAAGGAGTGGGTTGATGAATGGTGGTTAAGTTATCTTAGCCCACTTCACATGTATCAACCTCAGATGGCATTGAAACTAACATAGATGGAATCATCGATTGACTTTGACCACATATCAGATCTAGTTCAACTAGGTAATATATCTACTTTCATAGTTTTTTAAATTCCTATTGTTATCTTACGTTGTAGTGTATTTGTAATGTTGACTAATTTCATCTAATTTGTTGTACATATCAATGTAGGGCATGTTTATGTAGTTATTGCAGATGAAGACAACGAAGAGGGGAAAAATTATTATTTTTGTCATTGTGTTGAGGCCAAAAATAAATTGGAGGCCATAGTTATAGATGGAGAAAACATCAAATACCCTATATGATCAGTGGTTGTTACTGGAACGTGGCTTAGAAGGTACCCACATAAGAGTGTTAATTTTTGGATGTTTCAGGACTTTGACACACATCAAAAGATTCTTCCTTACTCAAACCTTGTCATGGCATCCAATGATCATTTTATGAAATATTGGGGTAGACCTTTGAACAAGACCTTGTGGAAGGTGATAAAAATCTGACCATGAGACAATACTTGACATAATAAAGAGTAGAGAAGACCCAGATGGTTTGTTGGATTAATTTGTAAGTATGCACATTGGTTCTTACTAATTTGAAAATATGCAAATTAATTTGTATTAAAATTTAGAGTATGCACATCAATATTAGTTGATAGTTAGACCTTTCATTTCTATATTTCAAGTTTACATATGTTTTGGTTCAAAGTTTACATTGGAATATTGGTTTGAATTTGTCAATGCGATAAGATAGATAAGGTAGTGAGCATTGACAAGCTCACTACATTTTCAATGCGGTAGCGTAGAAAAGGTAGTGAGCATTGAAAAACTCACTACATTGTTAATACAATAGCATAGACAAGGTAGTGAGCTATTTGAAAAAATGCATCAAAGGAATGGGGTCTCCTGGTAGGTAGATCACTAGGATACCCCATTCATTTGAGGCATTTTTTCAAACATCTCACTACCTTGTCTATGCTACCACATTTCTAATTTGACAAGCTCACTACATTGTTAATGTGATAGCAATGACAAGGTAGTGAGTTTGAAAAAATTCCTCAAAGAAATGGGCTAATTTTGTACATCACCAAGAGACCCCATTTCTTTGAGGCATTTTTTGAAACATCTCACTACCTTGTCATTGCTACTACATTGACAAGGTAGTGAGCATTGTAAGAAAAAATATGGTATACAAATCAATCAAAGAGGGAAAATAGAATAAATTTGGCCATGCTACAAGATGTATCAAACAACTGATTATTGAAAATTATCACCCATTATCACCACGAGACCCCATTTCTTAGAGATATTTTTATCAAATAACTCACTACCTTTTCAATGCTCCCACATTGGAAAGCTAGTGAGCTCACTAACTTGTCAATGCTACCATATTGGCAAGCTAGTGAGCTCACTACCTTTCCAATATTGCTACCGCATTGGAAAGCTAGTGAGCTCACTACATATGGTGTCTCATGGTGACCAAGTTGTTGCCCCCTCACATAATTTTCTTTGTACATCTTGACTATGTATTATTGTTTATTTGGAATTTTGGTATGGTAAGTTGTCATAATCACAATCATAAGAATCATTGGAATTCGTCATTTCCACTCTAGGTTAGCACTATCATTCTTCATTAGCACTGTCATTCCATTTATATTCTTCATTGATGCACATATGCACCTTGGATGGTTGCATATGCTCATATGACTACCTTTTATAATACAATCTACCTCCATGATAATTTATCACTGTCCCATGACTAATATACCTTTCTTGGTGAGTGTGATACTTTTCATAGTTTCATGAAAAATTATCTTGTTGCCTTCACTTGTAGGTGGCTGAAAACATGACCATGTTCTTGATTTGTAGCATCATGTTTTCTTTTCTCTAACCCCATCATTATCTTTGCCCCTATAGGTGTTATCGGTCAACAAAAATGAGATTGAGAAGGCTTATCTTTGAACATGAGTATGCTTTCCATATAACTCATCCTTATCATACTTTCCCTTGATCACTTTTTCAAGCTTGATGGAGGTTCACATGTAATATCAAGTGTCCTTAGGTACCTTGTAGGTTATGATCTTATAGCCCTTCACATATATGATTTTGATATAACTTTCTTCTTATACCTAATAGTGGGGATCTAAAACTTGATTTGGATACCCTTATAATTCTTATTAGAATGTGTGAAAATCATATGGGGTTAATTTGTATGGAATTAGCCAAAACTACTTACTTACAGTCAAATTAAGCCTCTTTATAAGGACTGTTATGGAACATCAGTTACTAAATGGATTAGTCAGCTCTTGAAATTGATATGGAGGGTGAATTTAGACATTTATAACATGCATAAATAGTCCCTAGTCTTGAACATTCCTAAAATACAAGAATTTGCACTAAAAATAGACAAATTTCCATGTAAAAGCTAGGAAATCAAGGGCTTTGTGGAAAAAGAACTTGAATGAGTGGAAAAATCATGAAACTTGGCACATCATCCCATAAACCTATAAGTATCAATAATCCAAAATTTGGGAAAAATTAATTTTTGGAATCAAAATTTAAGTCTATGCCCTAGTTTAAGGCCTAAACTAACAGTTCCAACAAAAGTTAAGTAGTGTAAAGTTGCAAAGGGGTGTAACTTTTATTTTGCAACTCGTGTGACCAAATGGATTGTTCCAACACATCTTTATGGGTATGTTTAGGCTAGGAACGGTCCTCTTTTTCACCTAAACACATTGAATTAGTCTAAGCTACGTTCAATTGGCTCAATCCCTTCAGAGTCCAAAGTGCAAAATCTCTACAATCTTTGATCGGTTGTTACTCAAAAATCATGATGCTTAGAAACTTTTGGTCTGAGGCTATGGGATTATGTTGTACTCCTCTACAATAATCTCTCTCAGTTTTTTCATATTTTAGAGGTGTTTTCTAATGGTGATGACTTTTTAGTTGATGGAAAAAGTGTCAAATGCGAGCAATCTAAAGCTGCAAAGGGGTGTAAATTTCATTATACAACTTGTGTGACCAAATAGAATGTTCCAACATGTTTGGATGGGTATGTTTATGCTAGGAATGGTCCTCTTTCAAACCAAAACATGTCGAATCAGTCTAAGCTACATTCAACCAGCTCAATCCCTTAAGAGTCCAAAGTGAAAAATGGCTGTAATCTTTGACAAGTTGTTACTCGGAAATCGTGATGCTTAGAAAATTTTCATCTCAGGATATAGGATCAAGTTGGGCCCCTCTACAATAAAATTTCTCTATTTTTGATATCTTGAAGGAATTTTCCAATGGTGACAACTTTTCAGTTGATGGAAAAAGTCTCAAATGCAAGCAATGTAAAGTTGCAAAGGGATGCAGTTTTCATTCTACATCTCGTGTAACCAAACAAAATATTCCAACACATTTGGATGGGTATGTTTAGAATAGGCATGGTCCTTTTTCGCACCCAAAGATGTTGAATCGGTATGAGCTACATTCAATCGGCTCAATCCCTTAAGAGTCTAAAGTACAAAATGGTTGTAATCTTTGACGGGTTGTTACTCAGAAACTGTGATGGTTATAAAATTTTTGTCTAAGGCTATGAGATTGCATTGGGCCCCTCTATAATAAAATATCTTGGTTTTTGATATCTCATAGGTTTTTTCTAGTGGTGACGAATTTTAAGTTGATGAAAAAAGTGTCAAATGCAAGCAGTGTAAAGTTTCAAAGGGGTGTAACTTTCGTTCTACAACTTGTGTGACCAAACAAACTATTCCAACATGTTTTGATGGGTATTTTTAGGCTATGAATGGTCATCTTTTGAACCCAAACATGTTGAATTTTTTTGAGCTACATTTAACTACCTCGGCCCCTTAAGAGTCCAAAGTGAAAAATAGTTGCAATCTTTGACAAGATATTACTCGGAGACCGTGACACTTAGAATTTTTTTTCGAAGGCTATAGGATCACATTGGGCCCCTCTATAATAAACTCTCATTTTTTTTATATCTCAAAGGAATTTTACAGTGTTGACGACTTTTGAATTGATGGAAAAAGTGTCAAATGCAAGTAGTGTAAAGTTATAAAGGGGTGTGACTTTCATTGTGAAACTTGTGTGACCAAATAGACTATTCCAACACATCTGTATGGGTACATTTAGGCTAGGAATAGTCCTCTTTTGCACCTAAACATGCCAAATATATTTGAACTATGTTCAACTGGCTCAATCCCTTAATATGGCATGCAAAACAAAGGAAAAGAGAAAGATTCATGTGACAATTAACAAGTATGAGTTTTCCACACCAAAATAATATGATTGCATGAAAGAGGTAAAACATGTGGGTGTCAAAATAGTTGAGGAAAAGGGAAAATCTATAAAAAACACTACATTGAGGAATATGGAAATTGGTGTATGAGGCTCAAGGTTAATATAGACATCCCAGGCTTCACACCACTTGCATGAATAGTCATGAGTGATGGGTTTGATTAATTGTTATAAGAAGGTTGAGGGTTGATCTATACATTCTTGGCTCCATACCACTTATAATGAGTCATGAGTGACAATTTCCATTGGGTACTTAATTGATTCAATATGTTTTGGCTTTAGATGAACTCACATAGCAAAATATAATCTTACCTAGATGGGTTTGGTTGTAGTGGATGTTAAATGAGATAAATTATAGAACCAATTGACCAACATGCAATTGAATTGATTTCTATTCCATATATTTGTGTTGGGGGCATTTAGAATCTTCTATGAGTTGGATGCTCTTGTGTAAGCATGAGTACAACCCTTGGAAGTCAAATATGGAGGTTGGTGAGTTGTAGTTTCAAATTAGGAATATAAGATGACTCTACAAATGAGTGCAAGAAAGAAGTAGATTGAATAAGCATGTAATCAACAAGAAGGAAAGTTAATAGAGGACTATAGATGTTCTTGACAAGGCCCCAATGCATTTGAAAGCCTAAATTGACTTGTAAATGTTGCAAGATGATAGTGGAAATGAGGAAGCACATCTTCCATATATATTTTTTGTAAATATCTCTTTCAATGTGTGTTTGAGTTATTTACTTTCTTACTTTCATCCAACTAATTCAGTAATTGAAGCACATAAGAAATCATATGAATGATATGTTCAATTTATTAGAAGCATAGTTCTTACTTACAAGAGTAAGTAACATTACACTTTACTAATATACAATCTAAAGAATCAATGTGCTCATTTACTAAACCATTATCTCATGGATTTAAAGGGACACATGTTAGTAGTGACATAAAAGGAGTGTGAAATATGGGCTATAAGCATTGTTGGCATGCATTTGAGCATGCACACAATTGCATAATGAATATAAGATCTAGATGGAAGCCACAGTGGTGGGAAATATAATTTTGTGGCCTTTTATATATTGATTCAATATCATAGAACATTGAATTAGTACATAAGTAAATGATAAATCCTTGGTGAATCATTTTTAGAAATATTGAAGTTATTTAGCATCAACTAATAATTTTTTTTAGCATCAATTAATAAATATTCAAGACAAACCATGGAGGAAAACAATGAGCAATGCTATGGATAACCAAATGCTAAATGTCAAGACCATGAGAAAATGAAAGACAATGATTAAAATTTGTATGACTGTGAAACATTGACCTTACTGGTCCTCATATTGTAAGTGCTTTATGACTGTGTTTTTCATGGACAATGGTGTAAGTCAGATTTGACTGTGAGGTCATATTATCTCATATTACAATGAAGACACTCAAAGACTAGGAGAAAGGGAAGACATCATCTAGAATACATGCAAACACATGAATCAAGAATAATACATGTGAACACATGAATTATACATTGGAAGCATGAAGCATGCATGTGAATACATGCAATACGTGAAATATACACAAGAATCATGAAGCATACATGTGAATACATGAAGTATACACATGAATCATGAAGAATACATGGGAACGCATGAATTATACATTGGAAGCATGAAGCATACATGTGAATAAGTGAAGCAAAAGTACTCAAATACATGTAATCCATGAAGTATACACATGAATACAAAGTATATGCATGACTACAATGTTGGAATATAGTTTTCATTGATGTCAAAGGAGTATTAGAGGAAATATGGAATTGATCATGCAAGAGAGATGTTGGCATGATGATAGATCTGTTGTGTGCTCAGTGGTGTGCTTGAATGACATAGAGCTCAAAGGATGTTGTGAGAGTAGTGTACCTGATTCTAGAAGCATGTGGTGTTGCTTGATGACTAACTTAGGAAGGTTGTTTGATGTTTTTGTGAAATTGTTGAAGAGATTGTAGGAGTTTGGCCTTATCACTTATCAAATACCTTGAAAAACACTTACAAGATTTGAAGAGAATTGGGTATTGGTCGTTGGGATTATCGCTTACCAAATGCATTGAAAAAGACTTAGTCAAATTTATGTTAAGTCTACAAGGTTTCAGGAATAAAGCCTTGGTCATACCTCTTACTAAGTCCCTAAGAGTTATTCATTTTTAGCTAAGTCCGATTGGGCTTCAGACTTCAGACTTAAGGATTATATTATGTTGAAGGCATTGGGTTTCAGACATCGGGTATCGATTACACCTTGTATCGGTTGCAAAGGAATGAAGAAATTTTCTAATTCCAAAGGATTTTAGACCTTAGACTTCAGATTTCAGGTGTGTAGCTTACTGTGGTGTTTTGAAGAAGAATATATGAAGGAACCCCACCACTCAAAAATGTTTCTGGCATCACAATTTGATAGGGAGGCTTGCAAATCATTGAAAGAATGGAAAGTGGTAAGGTGGAAGAGAAAACTATGACTTCTGATGAGTTCATTATTCTTCGATGTTTCAGAGGTTTAGATGCTGGTTTGCAATAAATGTGAAAGGTGATAGATGGTAGAGGGTAAGGCCGAAGGCCAAACCCCAATAGGTATGGAAAATCCTTAGACTTAAGTGTTCATACTTGCTTGTCAAATGATACAATGCACAAACGAGAAAGAAGTAAGGGAGATAAGTTTATTGTAAAGTTCGCTAATCGAAGTGATGTTTGTCGGTTGTTTTACTTAGAATCTGCATGGTATGAAGAAGAAGGGATCCCCAATCCTTGACAACCAATATAAGGATAGTGACATGTGAAGACTTAGAAGATTTCAAAAAGATGGAAATTTTTGGTAATCTGCATGAGAAAGGTTTTCATGAAAAGTGAAGTGATGGCGTTTTCAGGTAATCCACATGAGCAAGGAATTAGCAAAAAATTGGTGACTTTGGGTAATTCATGTGATCAAGGAATCTGCAAGAAGGGCTTCTTTGGAGAATCTGCACTCCCTTGGATTTCGTGAAAGGACAAGGCATCGAGAAATCTAGAATGTATTGGAATCCATGAAAGGGAAAATTTCATGAGGAAGAGAAGAAGATCAAGGGTTCAAGAAATCTGAACTAGCCTAGATTCCATGAAAGGGAAAATTTCACGATGGTGAAAGAAATTGCAACAGTGGTGTATATGGTCAAATAAGGAGCTAACACGTGGCATGGATGAATTGGTAGAAGACTTATGGTGTGGTATTTAAGGATGAATAGGATTGTGACATATGGTATATATTTATTGGTTGATTTCACATCTTCGTTGTGAATCAACACACATCCTTTGGTCAACAATTTTAAAGTGTTTTAAAAAGTGATTAAAACCTAATTTTGATGGTGACGATGAAATGTAAACCCTAATCGAATAATGTTGATTTAATTGATAAAAAACAAGTTGAAGGCATGAATACATAGATAAATATCATGTATGGACAAGTGAATGGCATGATTCCATATGAGGGAGAACAAGGTTTTGATTCAATGGTGAAGCGAATGGATTTATAGCACTAAAAATAGAGTAATTTCCCCAACTACATTCTTGTTGATGATTGGAAGGAATGGAAAATGCCATTAGTGCACAAGTGGATATGAAACCCTAACATGTCAAACATACAAAAATATGGTAGATGCATTGATTAAGATAGGTGGTTGTTTTGTTCGATGCATAAACAACTTGTTGGAGAAGCTTGCAAACATAGGAAACCCTAATTATAGGTTCTAGATTATCTCAACGGTGGTGCACATCTCGAGAAGATGATTGCAATTCAATGAAGAAAGAAGACCTTCAAAAAATTGTCTATGTTAGATCTACAGGAGTAGTGTGGAAGAGCATATAAAGAGCCAAGAGTGAAGATAGTGAATGCACATATGTGTGTAACCTAGACACAACACAAATCATCATCTAAGTTTGCATTCAAGTGACTGCAGGTGTATGAAACACTACATAAAGGAAAAAGTGAGATGAACAAAATGAGTTAGAGGTGCAAGAAGGTGTTACGACTACAAGAGGGTGTGTTGTGTTTGCAAGAATAGTATGTGAGAAAATAGTCTATAGTGATATAGAGGTGCAAGCTGAGAGTTATAAAATAGAGATAGAGAGGAGATTGAGAGAAGTTGCAGACAAAGAATGCATTATTTCTCTGTGAGTAGAACCTAAAGAAAATATCTTATCTAGGTTAACATTAATAGTGTAGAGGAGAGAAAGAAGAGAGTGCATAGAAGAGGGGATGTGTTGTTGAGAGTGTAGCATCAACAGTAGAAAGTGAGTTACAGAGGGTGCAACAAAGTATTGTGTAGTTGCAAACTAAGTTGCAACATCATTTATTTATTTTCAATAGAATAATTTGTAATACTATCATTATAAATCTAATTGATTGGTGCCATAAGATAACTGAGTTGGTGCTCCTAAAACTAGGGGATTGGTGTCTCCTTAGGGTTGGTTCCCTTAAACCTTGTAACAAAACATTATTTCTTGTGAGGCTGGATTAGGACAGTAGATCCTAGCAGCATTTCCTACCATGGTTTTTCCCATCTTGGATTTTCCACGTATATCTAGTGTTATGGGATTTTATGTGCTGATTGTATTTATGTTTCTACATCTTAAGTCTTCAATCTACACATTAAGGATTTAAGGAATTAATAGATGCATAAAGAGTTTAAGGAGTTAGTCTACACAAAAGGTTATTAGAGCTAAGTTTTAGTATCTACTAATTCACCCCCCCTCTCAATAGATTTTTATGTTCCAACAATTGGTATTAGAGCCCTAGGTTCCTTAGGAGAAGCTTAATCAGCTTGGATAGATCTTGGTTAAGTGAACACAAAATGGTTAGTCAGGAAGGATCATCTATAGAAGAAGTATTTCTCTTTGATGGATCAGACTATAAGTGTTGGAGCAACAAAATGAAGACACCTATAGAATTACTAGGGTTTGATGTGTGGATGTCAGTTAAGAAATGATACAAAGCCCCTGTCACTCCTCCCACTAACACATATGAAAATAAGGATTTTTAAGATGATGCTAAGGAAATGTTTGCAATTCTAAGTAGGTTGCCAAGATTGGTGGTTGTCAACATCATGTATTATCAAACAACACATGATGTTTGGGATAAATTAAAGATGATGTATGAAGGTGATGATTGTAAGGTGCAGGCCAAGATTCAAACACATGAAGGTGAGTATAAAGTTTGAAGAAAAGTGAAGATAAGAAGAGTGTAGACACATCCATGAGAGATGTTGCAAATAGAAGGGAGATGATAGAAGCATCTACATGTGGATCTAAGAAGTTTGATGAAGAGGAAGCTAATTTCATTAAAAGACTAAGGAAAGGCTCCAAAAAGCATAGAGGTAAGCTACCCATTAATGGTTTCAAATTTGGTAGAATAAGTCTTCGTGCTGCTAAATATTCTCCTAATGAAAAGGATAACTCTAAGAAAGAAGAGGTTAGTAAAGAGAAAAATAAGGATTTGAACGCAAAAGGAGAAAATAGGTTATCAGGTGTTTTTGGTAGCTCAGATGATGAACATGAGAGTACCTATGAGATTGAGGGGAATGAATTTCTATCCATGGATTTTGAAACAACTCCTGATGAAGAAGTTGAAAGGTCTAGTAAAAAAGAAGAAGAAGTTGAAACCTCTAATGAAAATGGAAAAATGGACCTTGAAGGTAAACTCATCTGTGCTCTAGATGTGATTAGAAGGTTGAAGAAAAATGTAGAACAAAAAATAAATGCATAAATAGATATAGAGAGGCTAACTAAAAACCTTGAAGAATCTGATCAAATGATAGTTAGTCTAAAAACACAAGTGGAAGAAGCAAAGAGAGTAGAAGATGTAGTTAAATCTTAGCTACAATCTAAATCTAATGAGTGCATGAAGCTAGAGGAAGAAATTGTGGCTCTTAGAAAATATTTATCAAATGCTAAGAAGATGATTAATAAAGGCTTGAAGTTGAAAGGTAGATCTAAGATGTTAGATGAGTTGATCAGATCACAAAATCCATCAAGACCAAGAGTGAAGATTGACCTTGGTTGTGAGAAAGGGAAGAGTCCTACTTCTGCAAGATTATTTGATAGATTAGAGCAGAAGGAAGATGTTGTACAAAGGAAGATAAATTCTACATGAGCTGTTCAAGGAAAATTTTCGCATGAAGAATGCCTCTAGAAATGGAAAAAAAGATAAAGGCACTACTAAGGTGAAGAAAGCAAAAGAGGAAAAGAATCCTGCAACAGATAAGAAGATGAAGAAGTCAGTCCCTGAAGATTTGAAGAAAAATTTGCATACTAAGGGAGATGATACAAAAATATTTACAAGGATGAGATATGCAAAGATGTCAAATCAAAGAAGACCACCTCATCCTGCACAAAGGAAAGATATGACTAGGTATTACTTATTTTTCTATGGTTACTGTTATTTATGTAATTAGTTTGGTCATAAGGCATGTGAATGTAGAGTTGCACCAAGAAGGAGCACAAAATATATGCATAGGAATTCATTCACTCCTATAGTAAACATGAATGTAATGTGCTACAACTATAATAATCTTGGTCACATAGAAAAGAATCATAGATTAAACTTTGTAAGACCAATAGAACATTATGAAAGGAAGAGAAATAGGTCCCTCCAGAGTGAAAAATGGTTCACATGTTTCTAATAATAAAGCTAACAAGACAAAAAAGAAGAATACGATGGTGTGGAGAGTGAAAGGTCAACAAGAGGCAACACTCAATGTGGCTACTCCTACTTTACATCACTAAATCTTAGTGATAGGGCATGAGTCCAAGGGGAGCTTAATTAGTGTCTTATTCATCCCTAGAAATGAAAAGGAGATCAAGTTAGGTAAAATATGTTTTACAAATTTCTAACAACTTGATGGTTGCAGTTTGATGATTACATTCATTCTCCCTGTATGTCTTGTCAAAAGGAAAAAATATTTGTAGCTGAAGGAGAAGGTAGTTGTGCAAATTGTTAGAAACCAATATCTGAAATGCAAACCAGAAAAGCCTTCCATAGAAGAGAAAAACAAAAAAGTAGAGCTATTGCAAAAAGATGTGCAACATAATATTATTCAGGAATTCAATAATTACAAGATATGATTTGCTTTATAAAAGCAAAGATGCATACCCCTAATCTTATCTTGAGCAACAAGATAGATCAATAAGATAATGATGAGAATAAATAAACCTAGGAATTAAATATTACCTAAGTAAAGTTATGCAAGTGTAATTAAATATTAATTACACTAACACCCCCCCATAAGTGTAACTTAGGGAGACAAAAAAAATGCACCTTAAACTAAGATGAATGCAAGAAAGCATGAATGGGTCCCGACAACAAGGCCTGATTAGGTACCCAAGTACAAATGCAATAATGAGGTAGAGAAGGAAAATCTAGTGGGACAAAACCCCCCTATAATAAGATGACTACTGCAAAGAAGCACTAGAAGAACACTGTGGAGTAACACTGGAACCACAATCTGACAAGCAAGGAAAGATACTTTTGTCTACAACTAAAACCAAAAATAGAATCATAATAAATGCATGACCCGATGCCACAAAACACCGGAAAACTCACAAACCTGAACAACACTAGAATCTGTGAAGCAATAGTAGATGAGATGATGACAAAATATGGAAACCGTGTATCTCAATGCCATGCCAAACTGAGACTAAAAATATTCCATGGGAAGGAGTACCAAAAAAGACTCTGGAACATTAACCATAAAAACATGGCCCTCAAACTAAGTAGAATCTGAACCAATGAGGATCAAGAAACATAATCTCTCAACTAAAGTGTGAACCGATGAATCTGATATGTGTCAAGTAATAGCAAAAAATGTGGCCAAAAGAAACTAGGAAACCAAACAACCCATGCGAGTTTCCATCAAATCAGGATGAATATGGAGATAAAAGTGCAGTGCACACTCTAATTAGATTATTATGCAAGAAACCCCCTCATGGAACTTTATCTCAGTTCATTTATTACAATAACCCAATGATTGTAAAAGGAGAGAATGCTAACATGCATAAACAAAAAATAAGATGATGTGGTATTGAAATGAAGTACAAATATTCAAGTTTCACCTTTCCAACTTCCAAAACATCCAAGTAATTTCCAAAACACCCATCAAGACAAATTTGGAATAATGATAAACTTGGGATAGATACAGAAAAAAGTGCATGGACAGTAAGATAGAGCTCCTCAATACCTTTCCAATGCCACAAAGAAGACGAAAATTGGAGATCATGGAAAAATGTTATGAGCTTGAAAGCCCAAAAATAACATCTTACTTTAAATAGCACAATAAATGCAGCTAAATAAAAAATACTAAAAATAAATTGCACCCTGACAAGAAAGTTCTCAACCATATTCGGACACGATATCTCATTTGGCTCCCATTTCAATACCATATGCCTGCCACGCCTAAAAGAAAAAAATCAAGCCCTTGGAAGGAAAACCGGGGTTAGGAGGGGACAAAGAGGGTCAATCGTGACAGTCGACGGGCCAACATCTCCATGAGCATAAATTTGATAGCCATCAGAGGAATATGTTGCCAGAAAGGAATATTTCCCTTTCTAATGGGCTTGGAGGCTAGGGCGCAGCCCCCGGGTCATCAATACCATGACCTACCGCGCTGTGGAGCGTATCGGGCTGAGCGCATAGCACCGGTCCTCCAAAGGACTACCGGGCAGAGCTAAGGAGAGTTCACGGGGATTGGGATGCCCCGCCCATGTGACTGTGGAAGAGCCAGCGACACCCACGAGGGCTGAACACCGGGCTTAGAGGTGCTGTGCTGGCGAAGCCAATCGGCACCGGCGACCTAACACGCGTGGCTGGCAAAGGTCAGCTTGGTGGAGCGGTGGTGATGGATTCTTCAAAACTAGAGGTGCCAACACTAATTCCCAAAACACATTTAAATTTATTTTTATTTTCATGCCAGGGCATGCCGGGAGGCCGCATCAAGTAGAAACCACATTTGAAATGCAAACTAGGAAAAGCCTTCCAAAAAAAGAGAAAAAAGAGAAAAGAAAAGCCATTGCAAAAAAGATGTGCAACATAATATTATTCAGAACTACTAATTACAAGATATGATTTGTTTTATAGTAAAAAGATGCATAACTCCTAATCTTATCTTGAGCAACAAGATAGCCTTACCAAGATAATGATGGGAATTAATTCACCCACCGCAAAGGGGAATAAAGTTTCTTTTCCTTTTGTTGAGAAGTAGAGGCTACAACTACAACAATATGGAGCATCCCATAGAAAGATGTTTTGGAGCATCCCTTTTCCATTGATATCAAAGGGAGAGAGAGTATGCAAATGCTTAAATATCTAAGCAAGGGGGGAGAGTAAAGATGATACTAGCACAGAGCATGAATTGGTATTAGTGAGCATTTAGTTTTTCCATCTGTGATGTCCTCAATTTTTACCTATTCTAAATGTGAAAAAAAAACTAAAATACAATGAAAAAACACAAAGAAACACCTCAAAAGATTAGCCTAAGGAATGATAAAGCAAAGAAAATGAGCTAAAATGAAGATTGTAAGACGATTATACTTTCTTTGTTGTTGAAATTCCTTGGTTGGCCCTTGATTTTGATTACTTTGTATGCTCCTTAGATGGCTATTGATGTAGCTAAATGTAAGATTAACTATATGATGGGATATCAATGCAAATGGCTAAAATGGATGGGTAGATGAGAGAAAATGCTTGTAAAATGAGTGCACAAAATGACAGCATAAGGTTGCTCAAATGACTAAGTGTTGAAAATGCCTTAGAGGAGGGGGTATTTATAGAGGAAATTGAATTCTCTAGAGAATTCAATGGTTGAGATTTATCCAACAAGGCCAAGATGAAGAGCTAAGGTGAGTTGAGAACTCACAAGCCCTCACATTTTGACATGTGGAATGTGAAGTGGCTAAGGGTGAGATGATGTGTAGGTGATGTGGAAGGAGATTCCATGATGTAGAGGAAGGAAAAGTACCGTCCAAGTACCTTGGGGAGTGAGAAGATTTCCTCAAAAAGGAACTTCATGTCCCCAAGTGAGAATGAAAGTGACATTTGAGGAATTTTGGAATTCCTCAAAAATCTCCATGGGAAATGAGAAGGTGGTTGGAGAAATAAAAGTGAATTAAAAATTCACATTCTTAGGAGAATATAATGGATAAGAGAGGGTCTCCAAAAAGGTGGGAATTGGTCACATGTGGATGAAGTGACAAGTCAAATGTTCTAGAAGTCTTGGAAGGATAAAATGTGAATTAAAAATTCATATAAGGAGGAGAGAGACCTAGGATGAATAAATGTGAATTAAAAATTAACATGGGAAAGAGGGTCAATGCTAAGAAAGGAAAATGAAAAGGTTGACTAAAAAGGGGTGCTAAAAGTGGCTAATGAATTTGATTAAGGTTGTGCAAATACTTGATTAAAGTAATTAATGAGAGAGTAGAAGCAAGTGGCAACTGTAGGAGGATGCGACATTAATCCTTGATTAAGAGGATGCACATCTTAATCATGAATTAATTAAATTAATCTAGATTAGAGAGGGATTATGGAGGATGTGATAGGGAGAGAGAAAAAAAGAATTTTAAATTGATTTTAATTCAAAAAGGTTAAGATGACTAAATTAAATAAATTGATGTATTTATTTAATTTAGAGAGGAAAAAGGTGTAAGGTAAAACATTTAATTGTTAAATTAAATACTTTAAGAACCTTAGGCGGGAGGTGTAATATTAATTAAATAAATTAATATTGACAGAATGGATGAATAAAGAGGTAAATTTGATCATATGGGAGCAATCAAATTTGGATGTCTACACCATCAATGACAAAGGGGGAGATTTTTGGCATATAGTTGTCATTGATGTCAAAATAAGTATCAGAAGTGAGATGGAGTTGATCCTATAAAGGAGAATGTTGACATTAATGTAAAAGTTTCATTGATCTCAAAGGAGTATTAGAGGAAATATGGAATTGATCATGCAAGGGAGATGTTGGCATGATGGTATATCTGTTGTGTGCTTAGTAGTGTGCTTGAATGACATAGAGCTCAGAGGATGTTGTGAGAGTAGTGTAACTAATTCTGGAAGCATGTGGTGTTGGTTGATGACAATGGACTAACTTGGGAAGGTTGTTTGATGTTGTTGTGAAAGTGTTGAAGAGATTGCAAGAGTTAGAGCTTATTGCTTATCAAATACCTTGAAAAACACTTAGAAGCTTTGAAGAGAATTAGGTATTAGTCGTCAGGCTTATCGCTTACCAAATGCATTGAAAAAGACTTATTCAAATTTGCGTTAATTATGTAAGGTTTCGGGCATTGGGCCAAGGTTTTGGGCATTGGACCTCAGTCATACCTCTTACTGAGTCCCTAAGAGTTAGTCATTTTCATTTAAGTCTGATCGGGCTTCTGACTTTGGACTTAAGGCTTATAGTATGTTGAAGGCATTGGATTTCAAACATTAGTTACTAGTTATACCCCGTACCAGTTGCAAAGGAATAAAGAAATGTTCCAAGTCCAAAGGATTTTGAACCTCAGATTTTGGACTTCAGGAGTACAACTTACTGTGGTGTTTCAAAGAAAACTATATGAAGGAACCCCGCCATCCAAAAATGATTTTGGCATCACAATTTGATAGGGAGGCTTGCAACTCATTGAAAGCATGGAAAGAGACAAGGTGGAAGAGAAAACTCTGACTTTTGATGAGTTATTTGTTCTTCATTGTTCCAAAGTTTTGGATGCTGGTCTACGATAAATGTGAAAGGTGATAGATGGTAGAGGGTAAGGCCAAAGGACAAACCTCAAACCCTGATAGGTATAAACAGGCCTCAGACTTAAGTTTTTGGACTTGCTTGTCAAATGCTACAATGCACAAACAAAAAATAAGGGAGATAAGTTTATTGTAAAGTTCACTGATTGGAGTGATGTTTGTTGGTTGTTTTACTTAGGCTCTTCATGGTATGAAGAAGAAGGAATCCCTGATCCCCAACAACCAATAGAAGGATAGTGACGTGTGAAGACTTAGAATATTTCATGAAGATAGAAATTTTGGGTAATCCACATGAGAAAGGATTTCATGAAAAGTGATGTGATGGTGTTTTTGGGTAATTCACATGAGAAAGGAATTAGCAAAAAAGTTGGTGACTTTGGGTAATCTGTGTGATCAAGGAATCCATGAGAAGGGTGTCTTCGAAGAATCCACACTCCCTTGGATTCTATGAAAGGACAAGGCTTCAGGAAATCCAAACTTCCTTGGAGTTTGTGAAAGGGAAAAATTCAAGAGGAAGAAAAGAAGAGAAAGGGTTTGAGAAATCCATACTAGCCTGGATTCCACAAAAGGGAAAATTTTGTGATGGTGAAAGAAATTGTGACAGTGGTGTATATGGTCAAATAAGGAGCTGACACATGGCATGTGTTGGTTCCCAAATCAGCAGATGCAATGAGTCCTATAGAATATCCAATTTATAATATTTAGACTCAAAGATGGATTTGGCCAACAAACAAAATTAATCAAAGACTGAAATCTCCTACACTTCAGGCTTTGTTAAACCTAGGATGGTAATCCCAACAATATATTTACAGATACTCTTGTGTGCCAAAGTACCCAGTATACTATAAATAGATGATTCTCCTTAGAATCTTAACTCTAAAGGCTTGGCTGACCTATACAGTAATGCCTAGGTTAAACATGAGAGATGTAATTCGTTAAACTCTTCACACAATTAAATGAGACTAAGAAGTAATTTTGATTTAAAAAATGTAGTTGCTCACATATAGTTTTAGGAAACCGCAACATTAAGAGATCAATCCCATATCCTAGGGTGGAGTCATCTGAACCATGTAATTTAAAACCTAACACGACATTCAATCTTTTATAATCATACCATCAGATGATGCATTACACCATTGATACTAGCAATTAAACTAGCCATACTTAGAAATCCTAGTAGACAACTGCATAAACCTCCATTTGTGTTACTACAAATTAACTCATTCTTTGTATGAGAGTAATAACATCAAAAAAACATACAAGAAAATAAACGAAGCTAAATAATAACAATCTTTGATTACTCATATTTAGAATTTATGCAAAGTGAACAATGGAGACAACCAGTTCAGAATAATATGTCATATACATTCAACTATGACTATGTTGTAATTACATTCTTCATTAGAAAACTCAAACTACTCCAAAAATATGAAAAACTAGCATTATACACTTGAACCCCTATTACAATAGTGTTCCCGTGAAAAACAAAATGTGCAACCTCTTCCAAAATGAGAGAAGAAAATATATAGAAAAGGGAGAAACCATAAAACTACATCTATAGTTGACATCTGACATCTTCAACTCCCTTGATCTGTAACTACCCTTTGCTTTCTCAAGAAGTTTCAATCTACTCCCAGATTCATGCATCTTTCACTTGCTTTCCTTCAAACATAAAATATTCCCCAATGATGATTTTATTCATCCATGTCTTTCCATTGAAAATATATGCTTGTGAAATAAAAAGTCTTTGAGAAAGTCTTGTCTTCTTCTCAATTACCCTTGTAAAAAATAATCAACTTCATTGTGAAAAAATTCATTCTCCTCTCCATTTTTACCCAACAGCCAAGAATTCCCTGTTCTATAAAAACTTTACTCCCAACAAATAAATATTCACTTTTATAATGGAAGCTTTAATATAAAAGTTACCCATTCCCTACTCATCTTCACTTAATATTTAATACCCAGTAGCAAAATTTTTTAACTTTTGTTTTACCCATGGAAATATTTTATCAAAATATTTGCCCCCGTGGTCAAGATTAAAATATTATATTTTAAAAGAGGAGCTTTTAAAATATTACACTCGACAAACATTTTAAAATCAAAACCAAACCATTATCACACAATCAAAACCGTAAACCATTGCAAAGAACATTATGGATTGTGGAAACTTGATATCATTAAATTTTTTAAAAGTTAAGAAACTTTAAAATTTCACTTGGGCCCACCATAGCCTTCCCTGCCAATGATCGTTTCCCCATTGCTGCTTGGTGATGGAAGCAATAACTTGCTCGGGCTCACGGGGACAACATAAAACAATAAAGTGAAGTATTTTTAAGTCATAAAATATTTCTTCTGGAGACCAATCCTCATGCCCCTATTTCATTGTGCTAATATTAGCCCTATTCATTGCGGGCTAGCGAGGAAGGCTTATCTGATGGCATTCTTCACAAATTTGCTCCTACTCTAGCATTTGCAACGCATATACTCCTCTTTGACAAAGGCTGAAGGCATCAAATATTTTCTCCCTATAATTGTTCACATTGCTGGGTCGTTTTTGATAGTGCAGGGACATTTTTGGCAATGCTAGCACTCAAATTTTATTTTAAACATGCTTAAAAGCTCTACCCAGGCATTAGGATAGGTTAGGGGATTAATTTCAAACATATAACAACAAATTTGAGCTCCAATTGACCCCCAAAAGATGCCTGGAAGCTTAAAACGTGATTGCAATATTCCACTCAGAACAACACATCTCAATCCGCAT
This sequence comes from Sequoia sempervirens, assembly GCA_007258455.2. Classification (NCBI taxonomy): domain Eukaryota; kingdom Viridiplantae; phylum Streptophyta; class Pinopsida; order Cupressales; family Cupressaceae; genus Sequoia; species Sequoia sempervirens. Next base: position 18,058,967 of record VDFB02373365.1, on the reverse strand, counting down.
CAAAACGCCTCAAAAGACCTCCAAAGGGAAGGAAGGACATCAATTTGCTTTGTAACATAGACTGCAGATCAAAAACTACCCCAAACAAGGCTACCAACAATCTCCCCGCTTCCCTGTGAATCTTTGTATTTGTGAGCAAAAGCCTTCATGGGCTAGCGGGAAAATAATATAAATAGCATATAAATTGATTATCTTCCATCCAATTTTTAAACAAGTCATTGAAAAATTATTTTAATCCCCTTTAATCCCCTTCAATGCTCTCCTCTAAGTCTCCACAACCGTGAGCATTTCTTTCACAGGAAAGTGGGAAAAGCTCTCGTTTATAAAGAAATCTTTGAAATATTTGATGTTTCCCTAATATGACTTTATTCCCGTGCACTTTCACTTTGACAATATTTAAAATATGCAAAGAATTTTAAATATTATGTTTTTTGAAATTTATTGCAGGCAAACCCGGAAACCTAGAGCCGCAAAAATTTGCGTATGCACTTTATAATTTATTTAGAGAAAACCCATTTCCTCAAAGCTTGCATCACCAAAATATTTCAGGTACCTTCTTTGTAAACTAGCATGTCGGATGCCTTTGTCACGACTAAAATGCATTAAAATAATGCATCATATGATCTCCCTTTTTAATGAAAATGGAGCTATAGATATTTCAAGCCAAAACAAGAAATGGGTTGTCCTTAGATTTGCAAAATTTGACACTTTCTTGAACACCACTTTTGGCCCTGTCGCGATCAAAAAATGATTGAATAACCCATCAAAACTTAGCCTAAGACCCTGAACCTGAGCAGGAATGTAGAAATTTGACCCAAGAATGGAGTGCAACAATATCCTTGGAAAAACAAGTCACGAGGTGAAATATATTAAACATCAAAGTGCCCTACTCAGACTTTTCTGCAATTGTTCCTATTTAAAACCAATTAAAGCTCACCAAGTTGCCATTTTGAAAAAATATCAAATCATCTCTTGGGGAACTGCCACTGGACACACAAGGTCATTTGGGTACACTAAGTATGTTTGCAAGAGGGATTTACTTGAATCATCATTCATCACAAGATATTGAGGGTCAAACTTGACCACCTTGAAAAGTTTTTGAAAATGTAGGTGCAAAATAGAGCAAACTGCATTTACTTTTGGCCTGGTAAAAATAGCAGATCAAATCATGAGGATTTGAAATCGGACCAAAGAGTACATGAATGTGGGGAGAATGGAAAGAAATAATCCATTTGACATGAAAATCATGCAGTTGCAAAATATCAACTCAAATAGGAGGCTAACTCGTAGGATTGACAATATGCAAAAAACAAAAAGTTTTAGAACCCTTCAGCTTCGCTTTTCAAAAAACTGTCAAAACTCATCATGGGAAGCTAAAAACTGACATGTGTGTTCACATTGGTCACATGAGTATGTCTACCTAGGGGTTTAGCATGAAAATCAATTGGCTTCGAATTGTGACCCTCCAAAGTAGGTCACTTAGGAAGATTTTGCAAGTGCACATCTGAGAGTGTAGATCAATTTTTTCAACATGGTCATTCAAAATTGGAAAATTTTGAAGGTGCCATCAGCATGTATGAATCAGTAGAAGACTAATGGAATGGTATTTGAGGGTGAATAAGATTGTGACATGTGGTATAAGTTTATTGGTTGATTTCACATCTTCATTGCGAATCAACACACGTCTTTTGGTAAAAAATTTTAAAAGTGATTAAAACCTAATTTTGATGGCAATGATGAAATGGAAATTCTAATCGAATAATGTTGATTTAATTGATAAAACACAGGTTGAAGGTGCAAATACATAGGTGAATGGCATGTATCCACAAGTGAATGGCGTGATTCCATATGAAGGTGAATAGGGTTTCGATTCAATGGTGAAGTGAATGGATTTATGGCATAGAAAATGGAGTAACCACCCCAACTACATTCTTGTTAATGATTGGAAGGAATGGAAAATTCCATTAGTGCACATGCAGCTATGAAACCCTAATAGGTCAAGCATATAGAAATATGGTAGATGCATTGATTAAGGTAGGTGGTTTTTTGGCTTGATGCATAGACAGATTGTTGGAGAAGCTTGTGTACAAAGGAAACCCTAATTGTAGGTTCTAGGTGATCTAGACGGTGGTGCACATCTTGAGAAGATGATTGCAAGTCAGTGAAGAAAGAAGACCTTCAAAAAATTGTATGTGTTAGATCTGCAAGAGTAGTGTGGAAGAGCAGAGAAAGAGCCAAGAGTGTAGATAGTGAATGCACATATGTGTGTAACCTAGACACAACACAAATCATCATCTAGGTTTTCATTCAAGTGAGTGTAGGTGTATTAAACACTATAGAAAGGAAAAAGTGAGACGAGCAAAAAGAGTTAGAGGTGCAAGAAGGTGTTACAGTTGCAAGAGGGTGTGCTATGTCTGTAAGAATATTATGTGAGAAAACTATCTATAGTGATATAGAGGTGCAAGATTAGAGTTATGCAATAGAGATAGAGATAAGAGTGAGAGCAGTTGCAGAAAAATAATGCATTATTTCTATGTGAGTAGAACCTAAACAAAAATATCTTATCTAGGTTCTTTAATAGTGTAGAGTTGAGAAAGAAGAGAGTGAAAAAAGAGGGGATGTGTTGTTGAGAGTGCAACATCAATAGTAAAAAGTGAGTTGTAGAGAGTGCAACAAAGTATTGTGCAGTTGTAATGTAAGTTGCAACATTGGTTTGTGTTCAATAGAATAATTTGTAATACAGTTATTGTAAATCTGATTGGTTGGTGTCATCAGATAATTGAGTTGGTGCTCAGTGTAGGGGATTGGTGTCTCATTGGAGTTGGTGCTCCAAAAACTAGGATATTGGTGTCTCCTTAGGGTTGGTGCCCTTAAACCTTGTAACACAACATTATTGCTTGTGAGGATGGATTAGGACACTAGATCCTAGCAACATTTCTCACTGTGGTTTTTACCATCTTGGGTTTTCCACATATATCTAGTGTTATGGGATTTTATGTGTTGATTGTATGATTGCATGTTTATGTTGCTACATCTTAAGTCTTCAATCTTCACTTTAAGGATTTAAGGAATTAATCTACATAAATATTTTAAGGAGTTAGTTTTCACAAAAGGTTATTAGAGCTAAGTTTTAGTATCTACTAATTCACCCACCCTCCAGTAGATTTTTGAGTTCCAGCATACAAGGTATAAACATGAAAATAAGTAATTCACAAATTATACACATAATTTTTAAAGTATACACTTGAATACACATGACTCATATCTATTGAAGTGTGGATTTATAATGCAAATGTGGACACCATCAATAACAAAGATTTGTATTAATGAAATAGCCATGTAGGAATACATTAATATACGTCAATATAAGTATAAAATATATACAAAATAGCCATATAGGCTTACACGAATTCCATATAGGCATACAATGTCAAGTATATGCAATACAAAATATGTCCAAAAATGCCACATAGGAATACAAAAAAGGACCCCACTCAAAATTCATTTCCCTCCAAGTGAATGAACCAAATGGGTGGTCTTTGGTGGTTGAGTGGATGGTGATGCGTGTGACACTCATTTACCTTAAAATTGAGGGCTCCTCCTCCTCGAGTTTAGTTCCTCATCAAGCTTCAACAGTTACAATAACAAGTAAAGACATTATATATAGAAATTACATTATAAAAAATGATATATTTAGAAAAATAATCACTTACCACCACTAGACAATCTCTCTCCTCACGTGAAGGATTCACATGCTCATTTTTTGGTGTGTCCAACTCCTATAGAAACCATCTAAATAGAAATTAAACTATGAACCAATAATCATTTGATTTTTCACTAACAACTACAACAACGAATGTAATTTGAAATTTGCTAATTTGCCTCATACCCCTATGAGAGGCGTCGAGTTGTCTATTGCACAAGATACACCTTGCTAATTTACCCTATCCACATTTGGAGGTGATTCCACTTCCATCATCTAAAAATAAAACAACAAATTATTCAATCACAAAAAGTAGAATACTGATGCAGGTCACGGCTTATAATGTATGAGATAATCAACAAAATGTATTTATTAAAATATATATTTCTTACTATTATGCTTACTATCCCTATCCATAACTTGTTTGAAAGAACCTATTTTATGCTTTTATCCATAGCAATGATTCAATGAATTGTTTCATAAAATGCTTTGGTAGACATGTATGAAAAATGTGGTAGCATAGAGAAGGCAGTGCACTGTTCGAAAAAATTTCTCAAAGAAATGTGGTCTCATGGTGATGGAATGTCATGAAAATTTTGTTTGTCATGGCATTCCATCACCATGAGACTACATTTCTTTGAGGCATTTTTTTTCAAACATTTCATTGCCTTCTCTATGCTATTATGTTCGGATGGGGTGGATGGTATAGTGTGGTCTTGGTTATGAGATGGAGGGGGATCATGAGATGAAGAGGGATAGGTGTTTTGATCATGGGGGGAAGAGGATAATTAGATGGGGTGGAAGGTGTACTTTGAGACCACATTTTGAGAGTGATCATACAATGAAGTGGAAGAGGTACTTTGATCTAGATACAAAGGATGTCATTGCATGAAGTGGGGGAGAGGGAATTGTGAGAGGGGGGATGAAGGGATATCTTTCTCTTGAGATGGAAAGATATCATTAGATGAGATGGAAGGTATATGTTGTTATTTATTGGAAATGGGATCATGAGATGGAAGGGGATCATATGATGGAGGAGAAGGGTTTCCTTGATGTTTATATGGAGGGGAATCTATGTTAGCATGCTTTGGATTAGGAGATGGACATAGTTCATTTGATATGCATGGTTTCATGAGGGAGGAAGGTTTTATAGACTCTTCAACTTGGATAGATGGATTGATAGGGGATTCACTTAAGATTTAGGGTATTAGGGTTTATCTTGATGTGGGGGTGATGAAGGTGGATGCATGATATGGGAAGATTTCACCACTTTTTTTTTGCATGGGGAAACAACCACATTTGCAAATAGTCCTTGGAGGAAGTTATTATGAGAGACATGGGATGGATTTGCTTAGTAATAGTGGGGTGATGTGGATTTTAAGGATTTGGGATATGAAAGTGGAATAAGAGGTGGAAGCTTCTATTGATTGGTAAATTAAGGATGAGGATGAGGACCTTGAAAAGGATTTGGAGGGGAATTTTGGCTAAAGGCTTGGTTTCTATTCTTATGGAAGTAAGTTGTTTGAAAAAATTCCTCGAAGAAATGTGGTCTCATGGTGATAGAATGCCATTCCATCACTATGAGACCACATTTCTTCAAGGAATTTTTTCAAAAAACTCACTTCCTTGTCTATGGTATTGCTTACCATTATGCTTTGATAGTTTTTTTCCAAGCATCCATAGTTTGTTGGAGAGCACCTATTTTAGGCTTTTAGCCATAGAAGCAAGGAAGTGAATTGTTTGATAAAATGTTTTGGTATACATGTATGGAAAATGTGGTAGCATAGACAAGGCAATGAGTTGTTTGAAAAAATGTCTCAAAGAAATGCAATCTCATGGTGATGTCCATCACCATGAGACCACATTTCTTTGAGGCATTTTTTCAAACAACTCACTGCCTTGTCTATGCTATTGCTTACTATCATGCTTTCATATATTTTTTCCAAGCATCCATAACATAGAAAAGGAAGTAAATTGTTTGAAAAAATGCCTCAATAAAATGTTGTCTCATGGAATGCCATGACAAGAAAATACAATTGGTAGCTACTCCTAGTTATTAGTTATGTTATGTGAAGTAATTGCATCACTCCTTATGTTGAATTTCTAAAAAACTATATTGTAATTGAAAATTTGTCATCTATCAACATCTAGTTATTAGTTATGCAATGTGAAGTAATGATTTGAGTTTGAAAGATGTGCAATGCAATGTAATAAATGATATGAATATAAACTACACAAATCTATTAAGTACAATTCATTAGTTAAACTCTTTATTCTATTACCTGAGTGAAGGTTTGTACTCCACTAGCATTGGGAGGTGTTATTGTGAAACCTCCAATAGTAACTTATTCAACACCCAAAATTAGATATTAGAATACCATTCATATAACAATGCTAATAACATGTAATATTTATAATTTTTTACTAGTTACATACCTCAGTAGTAGATGTGGTGGAGTAAAAAATAGGTGGAGGGCCGGTGAAAATAATATCAACACTATGACCCTTGTTGGAAAGAGACTACAGTTATGCTTTGGTCTTGTCATTGATGGCAACCCTAGTTGATAATTGGATCCGCATGACACAATTTACTCCTACCAGCAGTCAAAGTGAGGTCAGTCAAGATGAATAGAGTATCCGAAAAATTGCCGTTCAATGATTCATATACAAATTTACAATTTTTACCTTCAGTTGTGGATCTCACAAGAAGTTCATCAGTATATTTCTTGTGTTATTCAAAAATATTAGTACCAAGTACCAAGTCATGTGCAAGTTTGGAGATTCGGTTGATACTTCTTTGTTTATCAATATTTTGGGGCTGACTCAGTTGATAAAATGTGTTGTGGATGTTTAGGGAATGTTTATTTGAATATCTTTGTGTTTGATCATTATGTTTTGGGTCCAAGCTAAGTTGTAGTTGAACGTTGTGGATGTGCATTGAATTTTACTTATGATTTGAGCCAACAAGTTGCAAATTTTCTAAGTTTTATTTGGAGCGAACTTGTAGTGATTAAATCCTTAGTTGCGGATATATATGTATGATCTCTTATATCATTTTGATATGTATGTGTGGTGTGTCGATGTGTGTTGCAAATTTTTGAAGAGTATTAGAGTGATTTTATGCATAGTTTCACTTGCGCTTAAAGATTTTGTCAAGCGAGTCAGAGCATAGTAGAGAAGAAGTTCAGTATCAGTGAGAAGGATAGAAGATCGACATCAGAGGCCAACCTGAATTGTAATCCAGTATTTGTAGATGTTATTCTTTCAGTTCATTCTCTTGGATATAATCCAAATCTTTGTAAGGCAATGTGCCTTCCTATTTTGAGTAGTGATCTCTAGGCAGTGTGCCTGAATGCAAGTGCATTCCCATTTTGTAATCTCTCTTTTGGGTATACTCAAAACTTATTGTGGATTGGCAATCCACCGTGGTTTTTCCCCTAACAGGGTTTCCACGTAAAAATCCTTATGTTATGGTGTTGTGGTTGTTTTCTTTCTATTTATGCATACTACTTTTGGTTGAATGTTCTAAGTGGATTAAAGATCAGAATAATAAAGTTAATTTTTGCAGAACACTGATTCACCCCCCTTCTTAGTGTTGCTTGTTTCCAACAATTGGTATCAGAGCTAGTTCCTTGAAAGAAGTCTAACAGCTTGGGGAGATCTTGGAAAGTTCTTTCAATGGATACAAGCAGTCTTCAACAATAACTTATGGTGGCCTTGGATGATCTTGACCAGTCAAAATCTAAGGACCGGGAACTACAGGAAAATCTTGAGAATTCAAAAAAATTCATCCAGTCATTGAAAGAAAAAATCAATGAATCAAGGGAGAAAAGAAAGGAATTATGTGATCAACTCAAGCAAAAGAACATAAGCACAGATGATGAAAAACTCAGTCATGCTTTAAAGGAGAAAACAGAAGAGTGTGAAATTTTTTCTAGAGAAAATGTTGCCCTGAAGCGTGAGATGGAGTCCATCATGATGAGGATTACCAAGGAGATTGAAGATAGAAAGTGTAACATCTAGAAAATGCAAAAGAAAGGTTAAAAACACACACTCAATGCGATATAAGCTCTAATGCAATCTAAGCTAAACAACAAAGAACAAAGGAAAGCTAAAACATAAATAAACTAAACAATCTCACCCAATATCTATGTAATTCAATGTATAACCTCAATTTCCTTTCTCCATTTTGTCGTTGTAGTATAATTGCCCTCATATTTCTCTTGTGCAAGTATAGCTTGTGATAGTGATTTAGCAAAACATCGAAGATTCAAATAATAGATATGCTTCCAAAAGTCATAAGATTTCGGGGGAGGGTGAAATGACAAAAGACAGATCAATTTATAGAAAATTGATCATTCGAATGACAGGCCAGGATCGAAAGAGCAACGGACGGTTGAGATCAAAAGATTAGACATGCATTCTAATAATTATTAATAGTGATGTGAGTGATACAAATTAGAAATAGAAATAAAGATTAAATAAATGATTTAATATTCAAGTTTGGTATTCAAAAATAGAAGAATAGTCTCTGCATGACCAAGATAAAGATATGATTAAAGAAACGTTTTGTTTGAATGCACGCACAAGATTTAATTAATTAAATAAATATATTTAATTAATATGAATGTACACTCAAACGAGTTAGAATTAGATGACTTAATGATATGACAAAGAGATTCCTCATGAAAGCAAATCAGACATTAAATCAAGAGTTAACTGATTGATTTAAATAGATCTTGAGTCAAGTCAAAGTGAATACTTAGATAACTTACACAATTATCTAAATATAGAAGAATGGGTTAAAATAGAATTTATGAATTAAATAATTCATTTAATTCAAGATTTGATATTTGAAGAATAATTAATTAAATAAGATTTATTTAATTAAGTGATGAAGGGATTAAATGAATAATTAAATAAATAAATAAATTATTTAATTATAGTTGAAATATGAAAAAGGTAAATTAAATAAGAATTTATTTAATTGAAGAAGAAGGATAAGGTTAATTAGCAACATAATTAAATAAAAAGCGTTTATTTAATTAATCAGATAGAATAAAGATAAAGTGAATTAATTAAATAATTAAGTTTAGTTAACTAATGAAGAAATGAAGAAATTTAGAGAATAATTAAATAATTGATATTATTTAATCATGACCATAGCAATACGAATTATGAAGAATATTGAAGTCATAGGCTTAGACCAGATTTTAGTGTCTACATTTACCCCTCTTTGATACAATGTCATTTTAGCATTGTGTCAAAGAAAATTGATAAAAAATATGCCCCAGTAATGCCCCGGTGTAAAACAGGTGAAGGTATGCCCCCTCAGGAAAATTGACAAATTTTTTAAAAATTTCAAAAAAAAATGGAAATAGTCCTGATTAGTCTATTTGATAGCTAGAAATGTAGTAGAGTTGATGAAATTGAAGTTGGAAGTGTTAGGGACGGTACGGGCCAATTGAAGTTGGAAGTTACATGGCCAGTAAAAAGGAATGCCACCAAAACCCTAGGTATAAATAGAAAATGGGGTAAAAACCCATTCATTTTTACCCACATTGCTTTGAAATTTGAGATTTTTGTTCTGCACCCTTAGTGAAGATGTCACCTCTATTGGTTCTTAGTTGTGATCATATGGTTTGTCCTTGATGACAAAATCCCTTTCAGTTGATTCTACTTGTTGACAGTTTCAGATTGGTTTCTCATGCTTTATCTTGTCTCAGGTTATCTTTTTTGTACATTGTTTTGGCGATAGAAAAAGAACATATCGGCGTGAGAATGCCAGGGTCTCCCCGATCCTTTTTTCTGATAAACGTCTGTGTTGCCTATCGGCAAGACATTTTTGATGTCATGACGATTGGATTTTACATACAAGCACCTTTCGGCAGGACTTCTCCATGGTTTCGCGACAGAGGGTGATCCCTATCGGCAGGAGCTATACCGTCGGTATGAAGTCACAACGAGATTGTTATGTCTCACCGACCTGGAGGTTGAATGGGAACACATCAACAAGAGTTGCAGCATCGATATAATGTCATAGCGAACCCTGTGGGTCTCACCGATGGAATACATATGGACCTTGTCGGCATAGGCATTGAGTTGTCTCGACGAACAAGAATGATCACGTGGGCTTTCGGTAAGACACAGGAAGCTCTACGAGAAGTCACCCCGACTATGCATTGTCTTAGTGAAGGCGGATGAAGGATACATCTCGGCAAGAGTGTGTTTTTCTTTCAGCGACTCAGAATGGATAAAGTCTTTCGGTGAAACATAATGAAATCTACATATGGTCTCCCCGATAACATTTTGTCACGGCGACCCACATGAGAATGAAGGTTACATTTCGATGAGAGAACTATTGTGTCTTGCCGACCGGCACAAGAAAGAACTTTTCGGTGAGAAACTTTTTCATCGAAGTGAGGTCATGGCGAAGTTGTTGTGTCTTGCCGACTGCTGATAATGAAATACATTTCGGTAAGACTCATGAGTTTCGATGTAGAGTCTCAGCGAACCCGTCAAGTCTTGCCGACAAAGTCTAATGAATGGCTTTCGGTGAGAGGTTGGTAATGTCTCGGCGATCAAGTATGTATCGCGGGGTGTTTCGGTATGTCTCAATGAATTCTTTGGGACCTCTCCCCGATTATGAATTGTCTCAGTGACACTGGATGAAAGGATGACTTTTGGTAAAACAAAGCATTATCTATGAAATGTCTCCCCACAGCAGAATGTCACAGCGACAAATAGAGGGATGACTGATGGTGATAAAGTTTCCTTTGGCATAACATTTCATCGATGAACAAATGGATACTTCTTGGTGAGACGTTGGAATTTGATAGGATTACAGGGTTGTCTCAGCGAATGATTAACGAAGACTCAATCACTGTGGCCGACATGGGAATTTCTAAGTATAGTTGCAGGCCGACATCATTGGTTGGCATCGAATCTCAGAACAGTTACATGGCAGAATATTCTTTGAGTTTCATTTGTGGGCAGTCATGGTTTTGAAATAACGGATTATTTGTAGCCCTCTGGATAGGCGTTACTCTTGATTTTTACCATCATCTACAGATTGTCATTATTTAGCTTCATATTCTAAAATTAGCAAGTGAGTATCAGATTCTTGTGAAAAATGCATTCTTTGAAGACCTTCTTCATGATAGACATACTTGAAATGTATATAAAAACTAGTGTTGAAAACGGTGAAAGCTCTCTAGTTGTAATTCTGGAATATTGTTCTTTGGCTGTATCAAAAATGTATTGAAATACTCTGTATTAAAAATTTGTAAAACAAAGATGCAGAGATATATTGTAATATTATTTTCTATGTAATATTTTAAGGATTCAATTTTTGAATTCTTAGGGTATTAGGTAGACGAGAAAAAACAGAGAGTGATGAGCTTAACTAAAACATAGAGAGATCCTCTGAGATATTATTATTGTTCAGAAATATAATTTGAGGGGTTGGTACTCCTTGAGATAGATATCTCTAAACGAGGGGTTGGTGCTCCTTGAGTGGTGCTCAAAAATCAGCCTATAAGGCATTGTGAATAGTTGATTAAAAGTTAAGCCTGCAAGGCATTTCAGGAGTGGTTTTTATACCCCAGGAGGGTTTTCCACTCGGCAAAATCTTGTGTCTCTTTGTTCTTCTGAGTTCTCACTGCTTTACTGTGTTGTTGTTGTTTCAGTTCACTGTTGGGATTATTACTTTTCTCAATTATGTTTATGAATGATTACATTCAACTCATAAATGCATTAATCAGAGTAATATTGAGATCAAATCTGAGCTATGATTTTGAATTTTTGGAAATTGGTCAAATCTGTTAAGATAGTGATTCACCCCCTCTCGTCATTTTTAACTCCAACAACCTCTTCCGTACACCCACCAACGATTGTATAGGATCCGGACCTTCAGGTGGTCGATCGATGCGGGCCCCCTGGTATGTACTTGGATCTTGACTTTTGAATTTTTGGTTTTCGTGCATTTTTATGCGTTTATTTGCATTTTTTTGTCATGCGTCGCTTTTTTGAAAAATCATATTTGAATGCGTAATCAACACATTTTCATGTAGATCACCACATTTGTAAATTCATGTATGATGCTTAGCATAGGTTTTTTCTATTTTGACGCATATGAGAAATAGTTATGCATTTGTATTTAGAATAAATGCATGTGCTTTTTGTTCAACGCATTTGTAAGTATTGCATCGCATTTACATTTATGATGGATATTTGTATGCGTTGACGTAATTATTCGCATTTGATTTTGAATCACATTTGATATTTCTAGATGTAATTATGATTTAAAATGACGCATGTGAAATTTTATGACGCATTTGGTTTCTTGTAACACAATTGCAAAAGAATGACACATTTGACTAGCATTTGATTTTGTCACTTTTCATTAGGATAGGTGATTGATTCTAACATGAGGCATGTATAATGCCATTGCAGGTTGTTTTGGACCCTGTTTATATGTGAGAGTTGAGACCATCGACTTTTCGCTTCTAGAATAGTTTGCAGAGTGCATAGAAACAATTTTTATGGCATTTGGGTCTCCTCCATGTGATAGACATGCCCATCATTCAAGCAAACCGGGGGCTACTGATAGTGTTGTGTGAGCGGTGGCATTCAGAGAACTCTTCATCTCACCTACCTATTGGAGAGGCTACAGTTACTTTGGAGGATGTCTATAGGATTTTGACACTTCCTATTAGAAGCACTAGGGTGATGTATGATACTCAAAGGGGTTTCACTAAGATGTACAGATATTACCCTCAGGAGGATATTAGACAATTAGGTATTGACCATTATGAGATTAGATGGCATGTATTGGCTCAAAGGTATAGGCAGTTAGACTGTTTATTGTGTCCATTGATAGGTGGTATAGTCCTCCCTGACCGTCGAGGTCATGGATTTCTTGTGGGATGGGGAGAGATGTTGGTTGGTATGTTAGAGTTTCGAGAGGTGTATGCTTGGGGCCCTTGTCTTCTTGCCATGTTATATTTTCATTTGCATGACATAGCCTACTGAGAGGCACAGTCTATAAGTTGCAGTACCACACTCTTGATGGTATGGGCATAGGAACACATTTCCATATTTTGTCCACCGGTTATAGTTGATGTGCAACATGGAGCACCCTATGCCTTCCATTATGCGAGGGCTAATACTCAACACCATATGGGAGATACTGGATATTTCAGACATGCTGTTGATACCATGGTACAATTCACATGGAGACCATACTTGGGTTGTCCAAAGTGGTCAGATGAGAATGATCATTTTCCATATTTCCATTAGACAGTATCTAATTGTATAGACTATTTCGCATGTGCATATTATAGAGAGACATTTTCCAGATCATGTGCTGCAATAGTTCAGAGAGGTTCAGGAAGAGCCTAGAGGACGAGCAGATTTTGCGAGGTCTTCATGAGAGATCCCACTGTGGGGTGCAGGGATACCAGTGGCCACTATTGAGGCAGATATTGATGCATTGCAGGCAGTGCAGTGAGGGTGGAGAGATGGTTTGGCAGATCCAAGTACCACCGAGGCATATGATTAGTGGTGGGTTGTTCATAGGTTGATTCCCCTTACAGACCCAGATCAAGATGCACTGATAGAGTGACAAGGGAGAGGACCACGTGGGAGGCGTGGTAGAGGAAAAGGTCAGAGAGGTGGAGGTGGTCATGGAGGTGGTCGGCGGGGTAGTGGGAGAGGGAGGTGTGGATGGAGGGGACGAGGGCCACCTTTATCACTTATCTATGAGGAGGGACATGAGGAGGAGGATGTGAACATACCAAAGATTGGCAGAGGTGTGGAGGAGGTGCATGTTGATATTGGCAGGTATGAGGAGCATGCCATAGAGGAGGAGGCAGGCAAAGAGGAGGTAGAGATTGATGCCTTTGGCTTACTTGGTTTTTATTACGATGGTGACAAGGAGGGGGATGATCAGGAGTGTGAGGTCCGAGATAGGATTTTGGAGGAGTTAGAGGATGAGGATGATGGTTTGGAGAGGGTGAGACAGGATGATAAAGGGGTAGTTGATCTTGACACTACTACACTTCGTGCCCAACTTGTATCTTTGGAGGAGAAAATGAGCGTTTTGATGTCCGAGCAAGATGTTTTACGGATGGAGAGGGACAGAGCCTACATGGATAGGGATCAAACCATAGCTCAGAGACAGGATACCGAGCAATATTTTACAAAGATTAGAGCTCTTTACAGTGGGCCAACAGAGGCATTTTCTCGAGAGCTAGTCATATTTGTTGAGAGGGCTTCGTATTACAGAGATTTGTATGAGGCAATAGTTCCTCCAGAGAGATGAGCTCTGAGTTTTTCACAGGCATGTAGTGATAGGTCCCAAACTAGGATCCACATCAGGACAATTAGCACAAAGGGTGTTGAGCAACCATGCAGATATAGTCCATACGACAAGCCACATTCAGGTCATAGGTCATCAGGATCTCGACATCATCATCTGCACACTCTAGTCATGATAGCAGTGGTAGTTCGGGATAGGGACATTTCTTGATATGTACTGAGACATTGTATTATGATCATATAGCCTGCGGGCTTCGATATTTATTGATACATTATGACATTGTGGTGTGACACTTTTGAGCAATATATATATATGATTTTGGTGGTGATTCTCATGATATGCAGTTCTATTTATTGATTATGTAGTCGTTTATTTATACATGTTATGTCTATATGAGATACCTATGTGATGGATGATCATATCTACTTTATGATGTGTTTATGCAGCCTATGATGTGATGTTGATTCTATGTGATGATGTATGTATTAATATCTATGATGTCGATGGATGTTATGTATGCAATTTATAATTATGAGATGCGATATGATGTTATATGTACAATGCTTTCTACATGTGATGTGTATAGATTTGGAATGTGATGCATGTATTTACATTTTTTATGTACATGTAATGCTTATGATATGTAATCTATGATGATGAATGTCTATTATACCATGATGTCCTAGATTTGATAAGTGCCTATATGTTTGTATATGTCAAATGCAAAATGTATGTATGATTGATGACATATGATTTGGAAATGATATTTCTAACATGAATGTGTATGTAGGAGGATTTATATTTTTGTGTGTCATAGGACTCCATCATAATGCAAGAAAGAAGAACTGTTAGTGTGGAAAGAAAGATTAAAATAATAAAAGAAATGAGATGGATGTTAGTATTAGCAATCTTTGATGTTTCGTTGTATCACTAAAGGAATTGCACTTTATCATCGTTGGGCAGGACTAATACAAATGGAGAAAAACACCATGATATGACATAGATGAAGGTGTACAAGGTCATCCACTTGCTAACAACAAACAATCACAGACAAGGATTTCCATAACTCATACTAAGGGCACAATTTCCCTAGTCTTTTTGTCAAGAAAAACCACAGACAACAAACAAAATAAAGATGGGTCATGAGACGCCATCGCTCCTCTAAATCCTTCATGGGACATCCTTGAGGAAACTAGTAACATGACTCAAAATCAAATTTTAAAAGACAGGTGATAGACACCAATCAAAGAAAATAGAATTCTGATGCATTGTTGCTTCTCTAAATCATTCATGGGACATCCTTGAGAAAGCTAGTAACAGGATTCCAATCATAAAATGAAATTTCAATAGACAATAGTCAAAGAAAATAGAATTATGATACATTGTTGCTTGTCTAAATCCTTCATGGAACATCCTTGAGAAAGCTAGTAACATAATTCCCATCATAAAGTCAAATGAAATGATAAGATAAATAATCCATAAAGTCAAAAAGCCAGTAAAATATTTTCCAAAACTTGATTTGTTTTAATTGATAAAAGGATTGATTGATAGAGCCTGGTTTCAGGAGATACACATACCTAATAAGACTTTGAGTCTGGTTTCAATGTTATGACTATTTGTATAAGTCATGACAAAGCCTGGTTTCAGAAAGACATGTATCGTATAAGACATTGAGTTTGATGTCACTGATGTAATAACCTATGTAAGGTTATGTTGATTGTTTAACAATGTTGATATGTAGGAAAGGACTCATCTTGTATAAGACATAGATTGTTTTGTTGATATTGATATTTAGGAAGGACTCATCCTGAATAAGACATAGGTTGATTGTTTTGATGATGTCTATTTCCAGGAAGGACACATATTGTAGCAGATAAATTTGATATGTTTTGGTTGTTTCTTTGGCAAGTTGTTTGATTTGGCTTAGAGACATTGCTGACTTGTTATGATGTACTAAAAATTGACTGTGTGTGATGACGAACCCTAAAGGACTAACCTAGTTCGGTCTCGGGGGCTCATCGATTGATGGCCTTGCCTATGTTATACATGTAGAGACCTCGTAGTTCGATGCAACTTTGACTGACAAGACATGACTACAAGTAGAAGACATGTGTGATAGTGAATGTGATGAACCCTAATGGACTAACCTAGTGTAGCCTCAGGGGCTCATTGATTGATGGCCTTTCCTACGTTATACATGTAGAGACCTCATAGTTCGACATGACCAATGACCTTGTCATATAGACATATGGATTGAATCATGATTTTATATAGACAAACCTAAATGGACTGACCTAATGCCTCGAGGTCACATCGGAAGATGGCCTTGCCTACGTCTAGTTGCAGAGGCTACGTAGTTCGACAAATGACAAAGACTGACAAGTGCAACTAACTTTGACTCTATTTTTGGATTTTTGACATGTTTTGATTTTTTTTGTCTTTTTGAAGTTTTCTAATGTTTTTGTGTTTTCTTAGGTCATTTTGTGATGTTTTTGGATTTTTCTATGGTTTTACGTCTTCAACATAGCCAATGTAAGAACCAATATGATGCACGTCAAGTGTTTTCCCCTAGTCAAGTATAAGACCAATTGATTATGAATAGGATAAAATGGGGGATTTGAAATGCACTCGATGTCAATCGTTCCAGGTTATGGGAAAGACTACCACTTATTACAAATGGTATGTACAAGCCGCATGGATGGAAAAGATAAGTAATATTTATAGGGATAGGTAGTATGTACAAGGAAGTGGACTATGTATAGGGATAAGGACTATGTACGGGGAAGTGGACTATGTATAGGGATGCTAGATTAGAATAATAGTAGACAAAGGAGCAAAGTCAACTACACATGGCACCTATTTGCTAGGTTTTCACCATGGTACCTATCCAAAGCGCCACCGAAGTGGTTTTCACTATTGGATGACTTATTTCTCTTTACTATTTTCTGGATTTTGATTTTTGAGGCTACCAAGACGCTTTGTTTGCCGTGCCTTTCACCTAGGCACCATTTCTTATTTTTATTTTCTTGATTTTGATTTTTGTATTTCTTTTGATAATTAAGACAAGGCTCTTAGAAGCTATGCATAGAACTTCTTTAGATGAAGACTATTGATAGGTGCTGACAATGGTTCTCCTTCAGGAGTAGAGAGTTGATACACGCTTGATCCAAAGGCTTTCATGACAATGTAGGGTCCTAACTAGTTAGGTTCAAACTTTCCTAGTTTGTCTCTTTCAGCTTGATTCTTGGGATTCTCCATTAAGACCAGGTTACCAATGTCAAAGCTGGTTCAATACATTCCTCATATTATAGCTATGATGAAGGCATTCTAATATGCTTGGAGATGGTCTAGTTCCTTCTATCTTCACTCATCTAGGAATTCTAGCTCATGGAGTCTTAATATTTCTTAGTAATCTTCATCATCAAATGTGCCTTTCAAGAATACCCTCAGGGAAGGAATCTCGACCTCAATAGGAAGAATGGCTTCAAAACCAAATACTAGTGAATATGGAGTGGCACTAGTGGGAGTATGAATGCTTGTGTGATAAGCCCATAAGGCAGGAATAAGTTGTAAATGCTAATCATGACCAACATCAATGATAGTCTTTGTGAGGATTCTAATGATAGTTTTGTTAGATGCCTCTACTTGGCTGTTACCTTGTGGGTAGTATGGAGTGGAAAAGTGATGTTGAATATGAAATTCATCACAAAGATGGCAAAATTATTGGTTCTTGAATGGGAAACCGTTATCTGTGATTATGGATTGAGGGACACGATACTGACAGATGATATAGTTTAGGATAAACTTAGAGATCTGTGTATCGGTAATGTATGTCATGGAATAGCGTCAATCCACTTGGTGAAGTACTCAATCATAGTGATAATGAACTTATGGTCATTGGAGGATGTGGGATGTATCTTACCTATGTGATCAAGTCCCCATTGGGCAAAGGGCCATGGTGATGTTATGGGATGGAGCTCCTGTGTTGGTGCATGTATCAAGTCTCCATGAACCTGACATTGGCAACATTTCTTTACAAAGACATATGAGTCTTTTTCCATAGTAGGCCAATAGTAACCTAATCTCATAATCCTTTTAGTTAAGGTAGGACCACTAGAATGGGAACCACATATACCCTCATGTACCCCACACAAGGTTGCTTGTGCTTCATCGAAATTAATACATCTTAGTAGGGTATTATCTAAGGCATGTCTATATAAGGTGTCTCTGACGATGGTGTATATGGCTGATTTTTGAAGGAATTTCCTACGTTGGTTATTTGAAAGGCTAGGGGGTATGATTTCAGCATGGAGGTAGTCATAGATTTCTTTGTACCGTGGGAAATTAGGACCAACAATGTCACATACCATCTTAGAATCTAGGATATCATAGGCCGGAACCAAAATTTGTTCTACCAAGAACTCAAATTAGGCACATTGCTAGGAATGTCTAGAAGTGATGCAATTGTAGCCATAGCGTTTGCTACCCTATTTGGAACATGAGGTATCTAATGAAATTTGACCTTGTCAAAGTTCTCATTAAAAATATTTTCCATTTGTTTTTATGGAGCAAGCTTCTCATCCTTAGTCTCATAATCATCATTTACCTTTCTAATTACCAATTGAGAGTCACCATATACCTATAGGTTCTTAATTTTCCACTTAACTGCCATGTGTAACCTTGTCACTAGAGCCTCATACCCTGTTATGTTGTTAGTACATGGGAATGTAATCCTAAATGACTCAAGGATGGAATCACCCTATGGTGTGATAAACAGTATACCAGCCCCTGAGCCATGGTTTGTATGTGAGCCATCAAAGTATAGTTTCCATGTTGTGTTTGTGTCAATTGTGAATATAAACTCATTAGGAAAGGTTGCAACTAATGGGTGATCTGCCTGTATTGGTGCGTCGACTAACTGATCAACAATGACTTTTCCTTTAATAGCCTTTCTCTCTACATACTCAGATATTATACTCACTAAGTATCATAACCCATTTGGCCGCTGACCTCGTTAATGCCGCTTACTGTGAATATATTTTAGAGGATCTATTTTGGCAATCAACATTGTTTGATGGTTTAGTATATAGTGCCTTAGTTTTTGAGTAGCAAATACTACTATAAGATAGGCATGTTCAATGGTACTATAGTTGAGCTCATAACCTACCAAAGTTTGAATGATATAGTATACTACCCTTCCATGACCTTCATCATCATTCTATGCAAGCAATGCCCCAGGAGAATGGGTTGCTGAAATATAAATAAAATGGTCATCCTTCTCAAACGTGGCATTAAGACTGGTGGTGTGAGTAGATATTCTTTGATCAATTGAAAGCCTCTTTTGCACCTAATCGCCCATGCAAAGGGTGCCCCTTTCTAAGTAAATGTTGAAAAGGATGTGTCTTTTATCTCGCTAACTACACTATAAATCTTCTCTTAATGGATTGCAAATTTCCTTGTAATGTCCTTAGCTAACTGAGATTGGTTGGTGGAGGCATGTCTATGATTGCTTTTACCTTGGTTGGATCCACTTCAATGCCTTGGCTGGAAATGATATACCCTAAAACCTTTCCTAATTGTACCCCAAACACACATTTCTTGGGATTTAGTCTCACTTTATACTTCTCTAGCCTTTGAAATATGTTGTCTAAAACCTATAAATGTTCTACCCTTGTCTTGGATTTAACTATAAGTTCATCAACATAATCCTCCATAAGAGTGTGTACAAGATCGTGAAAAATGGTGGTCATGGCACGCTGATAGGGTTCTCTAGCGTTATTGATTTTGAAGGGCATAACATTCCAACAATACGTATCCCAAGGACATGTGAAATTTGTTTTAGGTTGGTCTTCAGTTGCAATTCTGATATGATTATACCATGAAAATCCATCCATAAGGGACAACATCTTGTATCCTACTATCATGTCCACTATCATGTCTATGTTAGGAAAAGGGAAGTCATCCTTAGGGCAAGCTTTGTTGATATCTCTAAAATTTGTGTAGATGTGGATGCCCCCTATTGGTTTAGTGACTAGTACAAGATTGGAAATCCAATTTGCATAGTTGATTAATCTAATGAAACCAATGTCTAATAGTTTCTTGAGTTCTTCCTTGACTAGTAAAGCAATCTATGGGTGCATTTTCCTCAATTTTTGTTTCACTAGTTTTACACTTGGTTGTAAGGGCAAGTGATGTAGAACAAGTTCATGATCTAGCCTAGGCATGTCTGCATATGACCAAAAAAAATTATTTGTCTCTGTGTAAAGAAGTTGTGGAATTTTGGCTACTCTTCTTTTGTCAATGACATTGCAAAAAAACTAGTTGAGGATTCTCTTATGTGCCTATGTTGACTTCTACTGATTCTTCAATGAGCATGGGTGACCTTTCTTATGCAAAGGGGAGAATGTTCAAACCTCCATCCTTAGGTGCCTCCATGAGGTTTTCACCTTTGGTTGCGTCCTTTATTTTTGCTTTTTCACTGTCTAGAGGCGCCTTTCATTTTTCACCTAGAGACTCATCCTTTTTATCTTTTTTTATTATTTTTCTCATTTTTGCAACTAGAGGGTTGAACAAATTCCCCAAAATATGCTTTGTTTTCCAAGTCAATGGTAAAACTAGCCTTGTGATCACCGCTAGGTATGCCTTCTCTCAGTCCCAGGAACTCAACAATTGCTTCATCATTTTCAAAAATGTCTAAGACAGGTGTGTCTTGTTGGTCCCAATCAATGAGTTGGGGATAAACTAGGGGCATGTCATTGTTGGAGTTTTCAAAGTTCAAAAGAGTCAAGGTAAGGACTGAGTTGTTTATATGGTCACAAAATTCTTGTACTAAGTCCTTTTTGCTCTTTTACTTAGATCTAGGTGGATTCTGAAGTGGGCCTAATGCCAAAGTTTGGTTAGATGTATTAGGTTTCCAAGAGGTAGGATCAAGTGATTCCCAATACTAATTTTTAAACCATTCATCCTTTGTCATATTCTTTGGTGGACAGGAATTCAATGGATTTGGTGAGGATCTCAACATTAAGTCAATTTCTCCAAATAGCTTTTCAAGGTTCATGGAAGAGGTGGAGGATAGGGAATCCCACTCATATTCATTTGAGTTGAGGGAGTCACAATAGTGTTGGTTAGATGGCTCGTGAGATGTCACAATATCTTCTGAAGCACTTTCTTCCTTGATTAAGGGTGATGTGGTACTAGGAACACCAATCTGAATCGATTGAAACCCAAGCCCTAAGCCTTTTGACCACTAAGAAACAAAGATTGGTTTAGTTCTCCCATCTTGATGCAAGCCTAAGCCACTATGTCCACTATATCCCTTACTCTACATGATTGTGAAACCTTTTCCATATAGATGTGTAGGAATGTGAGCAAGTGAGAGAGGTTCTTCATTATCTTCCCTCTATAACTAGGAGGTGACATCTTCTGTATTTACAGATTCTTTGCTTAATTCTCCCTATTTAATGAAAGTTGTTGTGGGAGGAATGTGTATAGTGACCATAGATTGTCTCCTATATGGTGTAGGTAAACCATATGACTTAGGAGGAATCAAATGGCTAACACAATAAGATGTCTTCATGTAATATTCTCCACAACCATTGTCTTAGATCTCAACCCTAGGAGTGGTAGGAAATGAAGGTGAAGTGGATGTTCTAGTGAGAGTGGATGGATCAACATAGTGAGATGAATTGGATGATGAAGCCTCCTAATTTACTGGCACTTGATGTTGGGGTATCTCTTTTAGATTGGTGCAATATTATTGGAATGGATCTTGGTCACCATCTATTGTTATTTCAGTGCCATTGTAAGGGAATTTGAGACATTGATGATATGTGGAAGGGACTACCTTCATGGCATGAATCCATGGTCTTCCTAGCAAAAGGTTGGACAAAAGGGTGAGATCCAAGACCTAGAATTTTTTCTCCATTACCACCCCCTTTGATTTTCATTCCTCATCATCATAAGCCTTAATGACAATAATTTTGGTTGTTTCTACACATGCTTCCAAGAAACCTAATGCCTTAATCAACTTTAAAGTGTACAGATTTAACCCTACTCATTCGTCTACCAAAACTCGTCTAACTTTGGTGTCATCAACAAGGACTTCAAGATGTAAAGGGTCATTATGATTTGTCTTTTTAGTTGTGTATTCTTGTTTGGAGAACGTGGCATGATGATTATTGGTCAAGTAGCCTACCATTTCCTAGAAATGAATGACATCAAGATCATTAGGAATAGTGGTGCTTTGTAAAGCTTTGTCTAAAATGGATCGATGCTCAGGGGAGATATATAATAGTTCCAAGATGGAGATTTGGGTTGGGGTCTTCACCAATTGTTCAAGTAAGTTATAGTGCAACTTGGAAGTTTGCGGTGTTTTCTGCAATGGAGGACCTTGGATAGTGATCTTAGTATGACGAGTGTTGACAGCACACTCGGGAGTTGTATTGATGGTAATGGTATTGATATTCTCATTGGCAACATGAAGGTGATTAATGATTTTACCACTATTATAATCATGCTTGATATTTGCATAGTTGGCCAAAATATTGGTTTTGTTACTCGAACTGGGGACATTTCCTTTCCCATGGTAATGTAGTGGATCAAAAAAGACTTGATGATCAGTGTTTGATGACTTTTGTTTATGTCCGCTAACTTCAATAATTCTCTTCTTGAAAAGATCATGTCTAATATTTTTTAGTTGGCAACAATTTTGTAGGTTATGTCCCTTAGTTCTATGATAATCACAAAAGGAATTGTCATCCCACCAAATTGGTTTAAATTGTCCTGGATCGTATTGTCTTGGCTCTTGAATCTATATAAGATTGTGTTGTAACAGTTGTTTGAACACTAACTTGATGGGTTCCCCTAAGGGAGTGAACTCACGCTTTTGAAACCTTCTCTGTTGTTGCAGACGTTGAGTATTTTGGACCGTGTTGGGAGGTTGATTGATAGTGTTAAGCATGTTGGCAGAAGGGTTAGGTCCTTGTAATGTGATGATTGGTCCTGCTTGTATAGTTTTAGCATCAACTACCCCATCATTGGTAACGCTTTTGTTTTGAGACCAAATTTTTTTTCTGTCATTAGGGGTGTTTTGCACTATCAAATTTCTATTGGATGTCGATGTCTTAAGTTCTCCTTTTTCAATGAGATCCTTTTCTATTATAACCCATTTTTCCACTAGTTCTGAAAAGGATGTGCAACAATGTACCCTTAAGTTACTCCTTAGTTTTTCATGAAGGTTTTCCTGGAACATAGTGACTTTTTGTTTTTTAGGTATCTCGACAAGACACTGGTTGGCTATAGTCCTCCATCTCTAGAAGAAAGCGATGAAATTTTCTCCTTCATTTTGTGTTGTGTGACACAAGGTTGCTATATTTATCTTGTGGTATATGTTGAAGGAGAATTGCTCAACAAATTTCTCAGCCAGTTCACCCCATGATTTGATGCCATAGTCTAGACCTAAAAACCACTTGAGTGCAATTCCTACAAGACTTCTTGGAAATAGTCTCATAAGATATGTGGGGTCATAAGCAACATCTATGTACATTGTAGAAAATTCCCTTATATGTTCTATCAGATTTTGTTTTCCATTGTACTTAGGAAGATTTGATATGACATACCCGTGAGGGAAAGGTGTCATGTACAATGATTTATCAAAGGGAAATGGGCATATGTCCTTTGTTGAAAAGGTTTTATTAGTTGACATTGCCATGTTATCCATTTGTGTTTGTAGTGCATGCATTTGTGTTTG
Organism: Sequoia sempervirens; assembly: GCA_007258455.2. Taxonomy (NCBI): domain Eukaryota; kingdom Viridiplantae; phylum Streptophyta; class Pinopsida; order Cupressales; family Cupressaceae; genus Sequoia; species Sequoia sempervirens. The sequence goes on along the minus strand of VDFB02373365.1, from coordinate 18,035,195 downwards.
CAAGATGTCAACCTGGGTTAATGATGTATTGGGTAGATTATGTGGATCTATGTATGTATTTTTAAATCCAAGGTCTCGTGATGGGTTTTGATTGAATGTTGGTATTTGATATGGATTTGGATTTGGAATATTGGTGAATGTGTTCTAATTTAGAATATGTGTAAATGGGTTTTGACTTGGAATCTATGAGAATGAATTCTAATTCAGAATCTATGTGAATGGATTCTGATTGCTAATTTAGGAGAATGGATTCTGATTCAGAATCTGTGTGAATGGATTTTGACTGCCAATCTGGGAGAATGGATTTTGACTGCCAACGTAGGAGAATGGATTCTGTTTTCCATATTGGAAAGAGGGAACTCCTCCTATCTGTGTAGTCTTTGGTATAGTACCAATGGCATGAACACTAGGTATGGTTCTTGACTATGGTATGGTACAGATGACACTAACATTTGGTGTAGAAGTTGACGTTTTAGATCTTTTATTCCCAACAAGAGGACCGAAGGGAGTGGGCGATGATTCCCCCACAGTGAAATTAAATCCTAATGTCATGCTAGATGTACCAAATGGGGATGTATGAACTGTCGTACTCTGTGTAGGTATGCCAGATGGTATGGTTGTATTAACCTAAGGTATAGAGGTACTAGCAGTTGTTGCATTTTTTCCTTGTGTAGGTTTAGTCTGTAAGGTGCTGCTATCAAATCTTGTAGGTAAGGTAGCACCTTCAGTTAACAATTTGGCTAAGTAGTATTGGTGATCATTTGCTAGATACTCATCTACAAAAGAGGCAAACTCAGGGTCTTGTGCAGCAGCCTCTATGTCTTCCAATCAAATGTGTCCTTGAGGGTATCTAGTGGTAAATTTTTCCAACAAAGTCCTATGAGGTCTTGATGAGAATGGATTGATGAATTCATTTGGGTTCAACATATTTTCTCTCTCTTTTCTCTTGGACTTAGTTTCAACCATGTAAGATAAGCTCAATATGAGAGGAATGCAAAACTATGTTTATGGATAGTATGACTCTAGTCTATGTTTTTCGGATTTTCTAAATGAAAAATAAGGAATGTTCTAAGATGAAACTAATCTAGAATGACAATATATAAAGATGCAAAGTCAAAGCAAGCTTCTAAGGTAATCATTTTTGTAAACTTGAGACGAGGGTACCAACTACCTAAAGTCTAACCAAGGTGTCAATTTAGTTACGTCAAGGAACCTATGTAGGACAAGGACCAAAGATAAGGTGAGCTCCCTAACTAGACTGATTAGCTAGGAGGACTCTTTGTAGGACAAAGGATTTGAGGACAAGACTAGATTCAATGATAGATTTCGTTGACGCTATGATTTTTCTAGAGTGTAGAAAGTGGACCTATTCTAAAGTTCGTAAAAATAACTTTCCCAAAAGTTTGATCTAAAGATAATATTTATTCTAAGATGAAACTAAAACTCAAAATTGGGATGAATATAGTAAATGACTAAATGATACCTAAAGGATGCAAAATTGAGCAAATCATTTCAGGTTTTTGTCTAAGGACTACTGTGAAAAGATAGATCAAAGACTGGTATGACTATGTCAACTAGACTGTAACTGTAAATGTTGGTTTTCTAATAATTAGGCAGATGCGTTGCAGAATATGACAGATGTGATTATGTTTCACATTTGCAGTTTTTTGGTGATCAGTTGCACATTTCCAATAAAATTCAGTATCTAGTATCAGACAGATGCTGTGTAGTTTCTTACAGATATGACTCGTGATGTAAATTGTGACTCAGACTGTAACAGATGCAATTTTTTTGAAATCTATACACTGGAAAAGTTCTATGAAAGTGGAAAATGCGTCATTCCAAACTGTAGTTGTGGCTCACCTTTTTAGACGCGTCTCAAAATTTAACAAGTTTGGTCTCCTAAATCAGATGCGGTTTTTGATAGAGAAAATGCGAGCTAAGCTAGCAGATGTGACTCTAGGCTAAATAGATGTGACTCGACAAAACAATTGTGACTCTCTAGTGAACATTTGTGACTCTATTGACAGTTGCATGTTTTCAGTGAATTGAGAGATAAAATTGATGTTGTTTTGTGATCAAGTTCTAGAAAACAAAGACAATCATAAGACAAAGTGTTTTCAGTTTGATTTTGGACTCTAAGAAAATTTAATTTGACAAAAGACAAGCACATCCTAGGCTGTGTAGGATAGTATATACTGAGTTCTCACTTGGTTTCCCAACTACACTTATTCAAGGTGGATGATTAGTAGCTTGACCCCTCTAGCTCCTCTCCACAACTCATTAATGTCATTCGAGGTAGCCAAGCTACAATACCCGTGAACATCCCATGGCATACTTTCATCTCTACACATGATCCATAAGAATATGAGACGACTTCACAGGTCTAACCTATTGCACCAATAAATAGAAGGATTTTGGACATTACAAACAAAGGTGTTTAATTTGGGCATTCCATTCATAGGGCATGATCCATGCGGCGAGAGTCCCCTTTCAAATCCATCTCATCAGAACCATACATGTGATTCATTGGGCTTTCCCCAAGAATCCACTTTTATATATTAGCTGGAAGTCCCTCAGGTTTAGGGTGCTACCGGTCTGAGTCGTCTTGAGGTGAGTAATTTTTCCTGCCAGGACAGGCCCAATTTCTAGAATCAGTAACCATTTCTCTTACACCTAGGATCACATGGATGCACAAGTGTAGAGGATACTTCAATATACCGAATTGTGAGGGTAATAACGAAATTGTGCTTTCACACCAAACATAGTAGACACTTGTTAATTTTAATCCAAATGAAAGATTTGCTACACTACCAAACAATTTGTTTCAAAAATTTAGCTATGGTCTTTGACATGCATTCTACAGAAAGATTCATTAGTATTTTTGATATTGGTCTTCGACTATCTATTTGCAAAAACTTCGTTAAATCCTCAAGACATGCACTAAAAATAGAAGATTAGTGAAAATAAAAACATGAAAGAACGCTTTGTAAATTGAAAATATAAACCTAAAAATTTACCAGATGCTTGTTTTCTTTCTGATGCATCGAGATTTTAATACCACCCGTCAGTTGTGAAAATAACAATATGCGTGAGTTTTATAGATGCATCATTTTTTTTATCTCAGATGCAGTCAAGTAAGTCAATTGAATCATTTTGAATATCAGATGTAGTCCAAAATTTCAGTTGCATCATTTCATCAAGCAGTTGCGTCTCTGAATTTCAATTGTGTTGTTTCATCAAATAGATGTGTCGTTCTGTACAAAAACCTACAAAAATTGAATAAAATTCTATGGATACGCGAAGATGGTGTCTTCACGTCGGGTTCACCAAATGTAACATCTAGAAAATGAAAAAGAAAGGTTAAAAGCACACACTCAATGCGATCTAAGCTCTAATGCAATCTAAGCTAAACAATAGGGAAGAAAGGAAAGCTAAAACATAAATAAACTGAACAATCTCACCCAATGTCTATGTAATTCCATGTATAACCTCGATTTCCCTTCTCCATTTTGTCGTTGTAGTAAAATTTCCCTAAGATTTCTCTTGTGCAAGCATAGCTTGTGATAGTGATTTAGAAAAACATCGAAGATTCAAATAATAGATATGCTTCCAAAATTCATAAGATTTTGGGGGAGGGTGAAATGATGAAAGATAGATCAATTTATAGAAAATTGATCATTTGAATGACAGGCCAGGATCAAAAGATCAATGGATGATTGAGATCAAAAGATTAGACATGCATTCTGATAACTATTAGTAGCGACTTGAGTGATACAAATTAGAAATAGAAATAAAGATTAAATAAATGATTTAATCTTCAAGTTTGGTATTTGAAAACAAAAGAATAGTCTCTACACGACCAAGATAAAGATAGGATTAAAGCAATGTTCTATTCGAACGCATGCAGAAGATTTAATTAATTAAATAAAGATATTTAATTAATACGTATGTACACGTAAAAAAGTTAGAACTAGATGACTGAATGATATGACAAAGAGATTACTCGTGAAAGAAACTCAGACATTAAATCAAGAGTTAACTGACTGATTTAAATAGATCTCGAGTCAATTCAAAGTGAATACTTAGATAACTTACACAATTATCTAAATATAGAAGAATGGGTTTAAATAAAATTTATGAATTAAATAATTCATTTAATTCGAGATTTCATAGTTGAAGAATAATTAAATAAAGAATATTTATTTAATTAAGTGATGAAGGGGTTAAATGAATAATTAAATAAATAAAGAATTTATTTAATTGAAGAAGAAGGATAAGGTTAATTAGTAACATAATTAAATAAAAAATGTTTATTTAATTAATCAGATAGAATAAAGATAAAGTGAATTAATTAAATAATTAAGATTATTTAATTAATAGAAGAATAAATGGTAAGGTTGATTAATTAAATAATTAAGTTTATTTAACTAATGAAGAAATGAAGAACTTTAGAGAATAATTAAATAATTGACATTATTTAATCATGACCATAGAAATACGAATTATGAAGAATATTGAAGTTGTAGGCTTAGACCAGATTTCAATGTCTACAGAAAGAAGAATGAAGAAAAGCTTGCTCAATCCTTGAAATAAAAATCTGAACAATGCAAGTGATTGGACAATGAGTTGGAATAGTCTAAGAACAATGAGGAAGTGCTTGAAAAACAACTTGATGATCTCAAAGATGAACTTACTGTTGTAAATGAGTACAAGGATAAATTCAAAGCAACCTCAACCAAGCTTGATGAACTAATTAAAGGCTAGAGGACTGATGGTGACAAGCGAGGTCTTGGCTATGAGGAAGGTGAAAGCTCTAGATCTGGACAAAGGAATTTTGGACAAGGAAGATTCCAACAAGGAAATTAGATGAATAGAGCCAGAAGAAATCTGGTAAGACAACCAAATTCTCAGAGATTCAATGGTTACTGTTTTTCCTGCAATAAGTTCAGACATATGGCTTCTCAATGTAGAAGTAGGATGAACACAAGTAGACCATGATTCTCAGGTTTGTGCTTTAATTTCTATAAGTATGGTCATAAATCAAATGAATGCAGAGTTGTGATGAACAACCTTAATAGAGATGCCAAATGCTATGCATGCAATAGACTTGGGCATATTTCTAACCAATGCAGATCAAGGTAAAATCAGTGGAATAGTTGGTCTGAACAGAGAAATGTTGTGTGTTACAACTACAACAAATTTGGGTATATTACTAGATTATGTTGGAACATAAGAGGTCTGGCAAGATAGAATACACAATAGGATGTCAAATGAAAAGGGAAATTCACTATAGATGTGATCAAGAGGAAAATGTAAAAGAAATGGGTGAAGAAGGAACCCTCTTTTGAAGAAAATGTGCCAGCACCAAAACCTGCTTATGGTAATTCCTCCAGGAATTAGTCTTAGGCCTTTGGCCTAGGGAGTTGACAGAAAAATACTTTAACCCCCTGTAGGCAAGTGATACTAGAATGTGGACCAGTCTAGTAGGTGGATCAATGATTTTCAAATTTTGTGCAACCGATTTGAAATGGTACTATGCAGTATAGTGGATCCATAGAAGGTTTATCTATCTCTACACATGAAAAAAAGTAACTGGATGAATTAGGGTTAAGGAATTTATTGCAACAAAAAGGGTTAGTTGTGCAAGTGATAAAAAGCCACTTTTATCTTTCATATCACTTTGCATTTTGGAGAAAAGCAGTTTGAAAGAGCCCTAGAGTGAACTTTGTTGAATTGTGGAAAGATTCATAGTGTGAGGAAGAATCTACAATCGAACCTCAATCTAGCAAAAAGATATTTTTTGAGAAGCCTGTGAATTTCTGAATTTTCAATCATGTCCACTCCTCTAGTAGTCGAAGTCAAGGAGAGACCTCATCCTAAGTTTAAATGGAACCCTTATAAGTTTACTGAGACCAAGCCCTTAGGAGCATTTTCATCTGTACCGTACGAAGTTCTACATACTGAGGATATTAGGGCATATATTCATGCAAACATTGAAGAGTTAGGAACCTCTCAAATAATGAATATGTATTCCCATCATATAATTGGAAAGATTTTTATTGTAAAACTAGAATTTCAAACCCTAGAAGAAAAGAAGTTTGTGCAAGTTGTGAGATTTCCCATATTTGAGGAAGATGAATGGGTTAGATATATCTTGAGCCATGTTCATGATGAGTTTATGTGGCTAAATGTACCCTTCAAAATCACAAAAGAGGCTATATATGTAGTAATAGGTTTGAATTCCATCGGTAGACTTTTAGTCTTGAAATTCATAAAGAATGATAAGGTTACTGAGGCAATAGGTGCGCAATGGGATAGAAGGGAAATGACAATAGATGAAATTGTTGAAGTGGATGTGAAATTTGCATTACTGGTCATTGGTTACAAGATATACCATTCTAGTCAAGAAAATTTTGTATCCATTACGACCATCTATGTAGCTTATGAAATGATAAAGAAAAATGCAAAATATGACTTGTGCGAGTTGCTTAGAAGTCAGTTGATGGAGAACTTGAGCAAAATCAAGAAAGACAAGAAGAATACTTTCAAATATGGTAATATTCTATTGTGCTTATTTTTCTATCTGATGAATGAGGTTTGGGGCATTGGGAATGTTCATTGGCAAAGAGATGAGCTTGTAGCTGTTCAGATAAGGAACAAGTTGTTTCGAATGGGTGATTGTCAAGTCAGGAATACTACCCTTTGGGGATATTTCAAAAACTTCCAAGATATGATGCATGCTAGAGAAATAATTCCCACTTCAATTGTGGAATAGTACAAAGATACTATCTACTTCATGGTGGATATTGGCCAATGTCATATGGAAGTTGTTGATCCCAGAACAATTTGGATCATGCAAATGGGATATGAAGTAGAGGAAAAAAATTTGAAGATTGTCACAAAACACTTGCTGAATTCACCTCTAGATTAGGGAGAAGAGAGGTTTGGATCATATGCAGAGAAAAGTTTGCAAGTTCATGAGGAATTGAGAAAACCGGTGATAGCAAGGAGAGTGAGAAAACAGATAGAAGTTCTTATAGAAAGGATGGGCTTACCTATAGAAGCTTTGAGAGAAGCAAGAAGGAGGAGAGATGAGGCAAAAGCAACATAAGTGAAAGAAAAAACAAAGTCTGCTATTCCTAGTGCATCCTCTACCCACACTAGATCTACAAGGAGTTCCCCTGTAGCAAAGCAAGCTCAAGACAAGTCTTTCGATAAAAGGAAGAAGAATTAAATTTCAAGAACATATAATCCTAATTCAGAAGAAGTATTGAGAGAAATAAAAGCTTTCAGAACTCAGGTTATCGAGTTAAAACATTCTGGTAAAGAAGAGAAGGAAAAGAAGGTTAAAGTTGATAAACCTGGTGTGTCAGTTGATGAAGTTGTGAATGCAGTTGTCAAGGATGGTAATCTCAAGCCCCTCTATGAATTGTTTGAAACCTTTGATGAATCTGGTCAAAGAATTTTAGAAGCTACAATAAAACATATGAACATTTTTTATAAAGTTCTTATTGATATTATATTTGGCTTACCCAAGAATTTGTATAATATTTTGGAGTCAAGAAGATTAAGTGCTAGAACAAAAGAAGAGAATATGAGGAAGAGAGTTCTTACAAATTTGTGTCTAGAAATGTCAATTGAAGAGATGGATTCACTCCTTGAAAGAGCTAAAAAGGAATTTAAGAGCAATACAAGGGTGAATAAACTCATGATTGGTGAAACTGAAGCTGTTGTTGGTGAAACTAAGGAAATTATGGAAGAGTTATGTCAAAGAATAAGATTAGCATTGAGGAAATGAATGCTAAAAATGTTCTGAGAAATGTGGAAGTGAATGAGGAGGTAAATGTAAATGAGGAGAATGTGAATGTGGAGAATATGAATGTATTTTATCCTCCAGAATTTGAGGATATTTTGATTCCTCCTAGTGTGGAAGATATAAAGACACCTATGGAAACTAAAGTTCCTAAGGTGGTATTAGTTGAGGAGAAGGTAGTGCAAAATGAAGAGGTGGAAATGCCCAAAAGTAATCCAGAAACAATCTCTAAAGAACCAAAACCTGAAGAAGAAAAAGTACACGAAATCAGAGTGGAGCCAAGAGATTCTACCAAGGCAGTGAAGAGATCTTTGGTGGAGCAACATGAATTTTTTGATCCTGAATTGGATGAAAGTTCAATCAATCTATCTACTATGTCCCCAATTTAGATGATGAAGGTTGCATCAATTGCTCAAGCTAAGGCTAGTGAGAAGATTCTAAAGTCTCACATAGAGGATAGTGAATTGCTAAGCCTTGCATCTAGAGTCCTGTAGAAATTAATGCCTACTCATGTCATGGACCCATCAGGTTCCTCTTTCAGTGAGCTAAAGAAGCTCATAAATGTTGTAAGTACTCAATTTGATTCTCTTGAGAAATTTGTTGAGGATAAAGTGAAAAAGGAGTTTAATAGGAAAATACTTAATTGGTTGAAGGCAGTGATTGTAAAGGATAAGACTCTATTAGCTACCCGCATGAAGAACATTCAAGGTTCTATATCTGAAGCTAGAAAAGCTTATAAGTCTTGTTTGGTTTTGTCCATGTTTACTGAAGGTAATGAGAAAAAGTTAAAGGGTCTGGGAAATAAATTAGCTACCATTTCTGTTACTTTTGATCCATTAGCTGGTGATGTGTTTCAACAAGAAGATCAAGTAATAGGTTTACTTGACAAAATAAGATGCTTGAAGAATGAAAATGACAGGATTATTGAAAGAGTAAGTGAACTCAAAGGACTAATTTTGTCCTAAGATTGAGATAATGATGAGTTCTTTGAAGGAAGTGAAAGTTTTTGTCACAATTAGTGACCTAGAGAATCTTGAAACTGCATAAGCTCAATCCTATTTAATGTGTGGTCACATAACAGTTTTGGAAAGTCTCAAAAAGGTTTGTGATGACAATTTAAGAGTGTTGAAGCAAGATTTTGTAGATATTTTCAAACTTTTGTAAGTTACAAGTTCCTACCTATATAGTTTTAGAATTTTGTTTCGTTTTCCCCAGTTTTTTCCATTGATGTCAAAGGGGGAGAAGTGTACAATGAAAAATGCATAGTCATCATAGGGGGAGTTGTCTTCTCAAGGCTGAAGTTTCTTTTTGAAGTTTTGTAATGGAATTATAACTGTTGTTGGTTTTAATCTGACACTTAGTCATTTTTCACTAAGTGTTGCCATCAATGCTAAAGGGGGAGATTATTGGCAAGAGACACTACAGTTATGCTTTCGTGTTGTCATTGATGGCAACCCTAGTTGGTAATTGGATCTGCATGACACCATTTACTCCTACTGACAGTCAGAGTGAGGTCAGTCAGGATGAACAAGTTGTGCAAACCCCAACCTTGGTACCTACAAAACAAGGAGAATAAACACCCCTGTTAGATATTGTAAGCCAAAACAAGGATTCCCATGAAATCCATTTACAAACTCAAAATAGAAAAGAAAAAAATGAAGAACCAAATAAAAACAATGAAATAGTTTGAACCTAATTTAAGTGTGCAAACTCATGATCCCATGTAGAATTGGTGCCAATTTGATGTGAAAATTGGCCCTTTCCCAATTCCTATGATGCAAGCTTCAAATGTTGAAGAGATATTGATCCACTTTGTTGGTGAAGAATGGAACTCCAAGCCAAAAATCTGCAAAACCTAGCTATGACTCAATGATGATAGATGGAATTCAAGAGATATTTGAGCATGGTAACTTTGCTTGGATTGTGGATGATCAAAATGAGGATATGGGCTCTTTATTTATAGGATTTCAAGATGGATGAATGCCCAAATTTGAGCAATGTGGGACTAACATTCATCCAATGATATGATGCCACTTGTTAAGCTATGAATGGATGATGGATGTGCAAGATTTGGGGTTTGTGCCAATAAATGCATATTTTTGAATTTCAAATTTGTTGAAATGACATGCAAGAGGGAAGGAAAATGCAATAAATGCCACTTGGCTCAAGGCAAAGGACATGTAAGATATTTTAAATGCCTTGTTGGATGTACATGTTGACTTGGAATTTTTGAATTCAAATTGAGAGAATATTCCAAAAGATGCCTTGTGAGGAAAATAGAGATTTAATAAATGAATTAAATCTATTTTCATGTGCAACTTGCATTATCTAGAGGATGGACATGAGATGAGATTAAATTAATCAAGGGTTAATTAATTTAATAGGAGATTAGATGATGTGACTTTATTTGACTCAGATTTATGGATTATTTAAATCAAATAAGAGAGGAATATGATAAGAGGCTAATTAAATAAGGATTTTGATTTATTTAATTAAAAGGGATGGTGTTAGATTAAATCAAATAAGGTTTTAATTTATTTAATTTAATGGATAGATTTTAGAGATTTAATCAAATAAATTGATTATTTAATTAAATAGGGATAATTAGATCAATGGATTGATTTAATTAATAAGAGAGATGACTTGATTAGATAAAATGATTTATTTAATTAAGAGACAAATATTGATGAGTTTAATCAGATAGGCAATTTGATTAAATGGTTAGACGAGATGATTCAAGGAGAAACGATGTTAGTAAGTTAGGATCAATGCATGATGTCAATCATATTTTACGTGTCCAGTATCTCGACAAATTGGTGTTCAATGATTCAAGTGCAAATTTCTAGTTGTTACCTTGAGTTGTGGATCTCACGAGAGGTTCATCAGTATATTTCTTGTGTTATCTAGAAATCCTAGTACCTAGTACCAAGTCATGTGCAAGTTTGGAGATCTGGTTGATACTTTTTTGTTTATCAATATTTTGGGGCTGACTCAATTGATAAAATTTGTTATGGATATTCAGAAATGTTTATTCAAATATATTTTTGTTTGCTCATTATGTTTTGGGTCCAAGATAAGTTGTAGCTAACCATTGTGGATGCTGCATTGAATTTTACTTATGATTTGAGCTTACAAGTTGCAAATATTTCTAAGTTTTATTTGGAGCCGACTTGTAGCAATTAAATCCTTAGTCGTGGATATATATGTATGATCTCTTATATCATTTTGATGTGTATGTGTGGTGTGTCGATGTGTGTTGCAAAAAGAGTATTAGAGCAATTTTATGCACTGTTTCACTTGGTAATACAAATATTTTGGTCGTTTGTTCTTATAGAGTAGAGAAAAATTTTTAGTATCACTTAAGGAAAAAATGTTGACATCGTGAGTTCCAACCAAAACTATAATCAAGCATTTTTAGATGCTATTATTTCAGTTCATTCTCTTGGATATAATCCAAATCTCTATAAGGTAGTGTGCCTTCCTATTTTGAGTAGTGAGCTCTAGGCAATATGCTTGAATGCAAGTGCATTCCCATTTTGTAATCTTTCTTTTGGGTATACTCAGAACTTATTGTGGATTGGCCATCCACCATGGTTTTTCCCCTAATAGGGTTTCCACATAAAAATCTTTGTGTTATGGTGTTTTGGTTGTTTTCTTTTTGTTTTTGTATATTACTTTTGGTTGAATGTTCTAAGTGGATTAAAGATTAGAATAATAAAGTTAATTTTTGCAGAACACTGATTCACCCCCCTCTCAATGTTGCTTGTTTCCAACAACCCTAAAATTTCATTAAAATCATTAAACTAAACTAGTTAATATTATATTTCAAAAAGGAAATTTAATAAGTTAAATTCAATGCACATGCTAACATTTACCTAAGTATCGAGACTAAAATCCTCATTCAAGATAACATATGCCATTGCTAACTGGGCAACTGCAAACATATCCCATGCACCAACCTCCTGAATGTTTGTGGGGTCATATGTACAGGGTGAATCGCAAACTTGACAAGAATGGGGTGGAATCCTACCCCTCGAACTCTCCTCTAGTTAATGTTGCACTGCATGACTCACATGTTGTATGATACTCTAGGTTAGAGAGATAATAGACTGTAGACTGTCTACCTTAGCACTCTCCTTCACGATGGAAGGGATAGAAACATGCTCATAAGCTAGCCTAGCAAGTGTTCATCTCCCTTTTTGCACTTGGTCTATCCTTTTTTGACCCACCACCTCTCCCCTGAGTCTCGCATATCAAAAAAGTTAGGGATTTTGTTGAGGATGAACTCGCAATAGAGTTTCCTTAAGAAATATTGGGGGACCTCATTATTGTTGCATGGTGGATGGTCAAAAACCATCTGCCACCTCTTCCAAAAAAATTTCTTAATTGCTTGGTGGTTGCACCAATAAATAGTAAACCTCTTGATATTAAGGTCAAGAGTTTGATTTGTATGTGGGTTAGTGAATAGTGAGCATAAGTCATATTTTGTAATTATTTTGTTTTTTACTTGTTTGTATAATAGTTTATTTGCATAAAAATAACTGCACTCCTACCTCTTATCCACCTAACCACTTAATTTATTACTAATTGCATCTACATGTGTTAACATGGATTGAAGTGAATTTGCAAGCCTGGTTCTTTATGAGGTTGAACTTATAGGATCGTTCAACCTCGCAATTAACTCCTCAATTTGTTTTTTGTTGTTTTCAATTTTCCCCAATAAATTTTGTTGAGTCCCAGGAGGATGTTGAGGAATTGTTGGAGGATTTTGTTGTTGTGGTTGTTCATCAGGATTTTGTTGGTGTGCTTATTCATGAGGAGGAGATGGATTTTGAGCAGGAGATTTAGGTGGATTTTCAACTCCTAGTAATTAAAGAAATTAACATTAAAAACATATTAAATCTACCTAATTAACAACAAATTCATAAAAAACCCAATAAAATATTACTCCTCTGAGCTACTCATCAATGTGGTAGCATTCTGGCAAAGAAATAGTAGCAATTCAGTGAAGAAAATCGATGAATTTGAGGTCTCCACAATGTGAGGGAACCTTGGAAGGGTTTGCAGGCCATGGATAAAGAAATGTGATAGTATAAAATGACTTAAATTTGATTTTTTTCTTATAAAGAGTCATAACATGCTTTCATTATAACACAAGCACATTATAATGCGCTCATGTCATGGCTTTTCAATTTTTTTAAAAAAAATTGGCCACAATTTAGGCCCCCAAATTTTTGCACCTACCCCCTAGGAACAATTAATTTTGTGAGGATATTCATTCCCAACCTTGTAGCTTTAGTAAAACCTCTCACCTTTATGCTAAAGAAAAATATTTTCTTCAATTGAACCAAAGAAGGGAAGGATAGCTTTGCGACTATGAAACAAGAAATTTCTTAGGAACCCACTCTTGCCAACCCCAACTATGACAAATCCTTTACACTTTTGGAGGAGAAGAAAGCACATGATTTTTCTTGACCTAGCTAAAAAATGAAAATCTTAAGTAATCCATTGCCTTATTTAATGAAGTACTTAAAGATTATGGGATCAAGTATGACTATGTTAAAAAATATGTCCTTGTTGTTGTTGGGGTATTGAAAAAATTTAGACATATGTTGTCTAACAACAGGATCTAGTTGATGGTCCCTCATGTCAGCATCAAATAATTTCTATTGAGTAGAGATATTAGTGAAAAATAGCTAGGTGGGTCACTAAGGTGATGGGATATGGCATTGATGTTAGGATCACCAAGCTTGTGAGAGGAAAAGGGTTGTTTCAACAACTTCTATCAATATTTGAGGCTCCTATTGAGGCCACCCTTGTGTTATAGGAGCCCCAAATACCAAAAATTGAAACTCAAAACAACTAGGTGAATGATATGGCTACCTTTTTACAAGAAAGAAGGTATCCTTTAGGTCTAAATAGGACCAAAAGGAGACATTCAAATTGCAATCCATCCCCTATGTCTTAGTGGATGACATAATTTTCAAAAAGGACCTCAATGGAGTGTTGTTAAGGTGCATTGAAAAAAAATAGGTTAACAAATTGTTTGAAGAATTCTATGATGGCCCTTTAGGTGACCATTTTTCTACAAGGATCATTACTACTAAAAATGAGGGTTGGATATTATTGGCCAACCTTTTTTAGTGATGCTCATAGATGGGTGAGGAATTGCAAGAGGTTTGATTTCTTCTTTGGAATGCAAAGGTTAGTTTCCCTTCCTCTTCATCCCATTCAGGTTGACCAACCATTTGCATAGTGGGGGTTGGATTTTATTGGTGTGATAAATCCATCATCTAGTGCTTGTCATAAATGGATTTTAGCAACCAAAAACTACTTCACCAAGTGGATAGAGGTAATTTACTTGAAGGATGCTAGTCAGGCTTCAATTTTGAAATTCCTTGATAGAATTATGACCAAGTTTGGTGCCCCTTCCACCATCATCTCCAATAATGCCAAAGTTTTTATTGGTACCCAAATCATTGATTGGGTAGTTAGGCATAGTATATATTTGAAAAATTCATCAAATTATTACCCTAAAGGTAATGAAACTACTACCTAATTTTCACCCATGGGTTCAATTAGGCAGGATAAATCATGTGACAGGGTTCAAGAAGGCCAAATGGAGCATTCGCACAAGGGAAAAAGTCATGAATCTGATGCTAGGTCATAGGGATTTCAGTTGGGAAGCCTTCCTTGTTCAAGTTCGACATGAAAATCCTCTGAGAGAGTCACCAAGACCTCTAGGAATGTCTAGTCGACTAAAAGGATCTTGCTGAATGAAGGCGCCATCGCCAAAAAAGGTCTAGCTGGGCCATTGGGAGTCTCACCAAAGTGAGTTCTGTCACTCACTGGAGGTCTTGCTAACCGTGGTTGTCACAAAGTTGACATTTTTCACTAGGTCAGCATCAAGGAGATCGTGTGTCACCATAATGTCTCGCGACGGGCAGTGTCCGGGCCGACAGCCAAAGTCTTGACAACAAGATAGGCACTTTGGTGAATGGTCATGTTTTAGGATATGTCTCCTCGAGTAGAGGGTGGTCTTGCCAAAACAAATGTGGGCTCAGTAGTGTTTTCCTTCACGCGGAAGTCTTCCGACCGATGGGAGTCACGCTTTGAATGGGATGTTGCACCCAAAGAAAGGAGCCGAAGCTTAGTTAAAAGGTCTCACCAACCAAGGAATGTCCCAATGCATCGATCAAGTCTTCCCCAAAGAATGAGATAAGTTTGCCAAGAGTTATTGCCTTCGACAAAGGGTCTTTCATTGGAGTAGTGATTGTCTTGGCGACCACAAAAGTAGATATCGGTATGATTATGGGGCCTCACTATGAAGTCTTCCTAACTTGACGATGTCTCGACGAAAGGAATGCGAAGCCCGGTAAAGTGGAGTGCGTTTGGAGTGACATCAATCAACTCCCGCCGAAGATGAAGGGTCTCGCAACGTTTCAAAGGAACGCCTCACTAACACCTTTCATTTGTCTTATTTAATTAAAGAGGAGCTTGGGGAGATGTCAAAATGAACTCAGAAAAGGAAGCAGAGACCAAAGAGGGTCTCACTGACTGAGCAAGCTCTCACCGAAGTGGAAATGGGGTTCTGCGAGAAGGAGGTCCCTTCGCCAGGATGTCCCAGCGACCAATCGAAGTCTCCCCGAAATGAAGGTTTTTACCAAAGAATGGGGGATTTCAACATGATGTCTCAGCGAAGGAGTTGTGTCTTATCGACATGGATGTGCTCGCCAAATAAAAGCGGTATCAATGTGACTCAGTGGTGCTCGGGTCATGACTTCGCACTCACGCATTGTCTTGTCGATGTTTTTGGTGATATCAATATGACTTCTAAAGCTCGCTAAGACCTCCAGTGACTATCACATGTTGTGCCGATAGTTTCAAGGGGCATAATCGCATCGGTGAGACACTTCCAAGCAATCTCACAAGATGCGACTGACTAAACAAGTTTTGATCGCCAAGAATCTACGAGTATGCTCAACCAATCAGAGAAAGCTACAAGTGAAGTGTTGGCAGCGAAACCAGATGAAGAAGATCAATAGGATGAAAAGCAATGTGTATCTATTCTGAGCTCAGAAGCATTCAAAGCACTCGGGCGTGGAGGTTTAAATATGGACAAGAGGATCGTAATGAATGTGGTAGCTACAAAAAGATCCAAGGCTTCTTTTGGGAATTTCTCTCCACCATGGAAAACAAAGACACTAGGATGCAGTGACATCTTCCATGCAAAAAGATCTAGGGTAGATCTTTCTCGAAATTGGGATATCTTTGTAAGCCCTATAAATGACACATTTGGATATATATGAATTTGTTCCTTTTTGTAGAGAGAGTTCGGATAATGCATTGAAGGGAGTTAGTGATTTTTATCAATCCTTTCTCGACTAAATGTATGTTTTGTAACTCAACTGGAATCTGGAATACAACACAGAGTTTACCTTGGAAGCTATTGTTCATGTTTGAACTACTCTCATTTCTATATTTCTCTTTTGATTATGCAAGTCTTTAACTATGTTTTATAAGTCTACATTCATACCTTAAATTCGTGAAATTTATCTTTCCTTCCTAAGATGTGTATGTAAATCAAGCCTGTTAAGATTGACGCATAAGTCTAAAAGAAGTTGTGTTGAGTATGTGAAACAGTTGAAGTTAAGTTTCCCAGTGTATGTTCATCTTGTTTTTCATTTCATAATTCCTCATCAATTCGGTGTATCACCATAGTTTAGCTTAACTTGTATGCATTCCTTCTCCTTTTACCCTTATAGAATTAACAGTTTAGGTGATACCCAAAGGAAGTAGGCCTTCTCCAGAGGTTCATTTCAGATTCAGGTGACCCACAACCTTGAAATGATCCCATGTGTCTCTAGAAAGCTCAGTTTACATAACTATGCATAGGGTGCAATTTCTAGGTGACAACATTGACTATCGAGCACTTGTGATCACATCTATAAAAAAAAATCCATTTTGTTATGCTTTGATGGATGACCATGTGCTATTTTAGAACTCCCATCTAGGAATATTAGTGTGTTGAAATAATTGTTTACAAACCTAAAATCCTAACACAACACCTTTTTGGAATGAAAACATATTCTTTCTTGATAATTGGTTACATTGTGTGTAATAATTCCATGAATATCCTCATTAATTTTTTCATCTTTTTCAAAAAATTATTTTAATTATTTCTATAATCTACCTGTTATGCCTTGCATAACCACCCCATTTTAATTTTTGATCAAAATGGGTCCCCCTTGTCTTTGTTTTGTCCTTGGTACTTTTTCTTGGGTATTAAGAGTTGTTATTTTTCTCCTAAGTCCTTGTTTCTTTTTGGTCTGGCGGAAGTGGATCCGGGATGGAAATTGGACTCAAAACTATGTGAAGGTTCCAAGTTCGGGTTCGGATCCAGTTCTGGCCCTGCCCTTGCCTTGTTTTTATTTGTGTTTTTTGTTTGTCTTGCACTCTTGGGTCCATTTTCCCTTGAGTTGTCTTTTTTGTTTCCTTTTGTTTTGTTTCCCGGAAAGCGAAGGAAATAAACCAAACTTGAACTTTCCAAAATTTCAGATCCGTTTTGGTTCCAACTCGCTCCCATTGGTTTTCTTTATGTTTTGTCCATGTTTGTGTCTTGTTTGGGATGGGATTCATTCTGATCCTACTTCCCTTTGTTTTTTGTTTCTCATTTTTCTTGTGTCGGTGTTTGTTCCTTTGGTGGGAATGGAATAAAACCAAATCGTGGAACTTTGCAAAAGGTTCTCGATCCAGCTTTCATTCTGACTCACCTGTCCTTTGTTGTTGTCTCTCTTTCCACGAGGCCATAACTAGAACCATAATGGAATGTGGAGGCTTACATCAAGTTCCCGGTTCTAGAATGGCTCTCGCCTCCACCTTCCATGGTTCCCATCCCACTCCCGCACGTTCCTAGTCTAGGATTTGTTCTAACTCCTCTCCCACACTGTAATGGACCCAACCTCACATTGGTGCCAGCTCTCATTTTGCACCCACACTTGGAATAAAAATGCTTGAGGTTGCCATGGTTCTGACCTTGCTTCTGTTTGGTTATGATCCCAACAAGCATGCAAACTGTGGGAGCATAGACATGCTTTGAGAACTGTTTGACCACATGACATAAAAATGAAAGCATAGACAAAGCATAGGGGTGAATTGTTTACAAAATGTTGCACTAGAGATCACTTCAATGAAATAAAAATGACTACAGAATGGAAACAAAACGAATTTGTGAGGTGGCTTTAAAAGAAAAAAACTTTTGAACTAGTGCAATTCATAGGTGTGGAGCCAAGTCCCTCACCCGCACCAAAGGTGAAATGGCATGTGAACTGTTTAACAAAATGCCTCAACAGAGATATTATCCCATGGTATGGAATTGTGATTACAAGGGATCACACAAAATGTAGTGTTTGAGAAAGGATTTTAGAAACTTCTAAGTAGGTGCAATTCACCTATGTGGAGCCAGATTCCATGACCTTTGCTAGCATCCTTCTCACTACCTTGGTAACATTATTGCAAAGTTTAATGTAATGATTATGGAGCATGCATGGTGAATGAAAAGTAGACAAGGTGTTTTGATTGTTGGACAGTATGCACAATGTGGAATCCATTCGAGTCAGATTGCTTTTAAGTCTTATCCAAAGATTCAAATACAAGTTCAAAAGATGGAAAGAAGTGAGAGTTGAAAATCAAAAGGCATCAAAATATTAAATTTGTATTAAGAATGATTTTATTGTTATTTTGTTTTAAAGTAACATTAACTTCAAAGAGGATTTAATTATTCTTTCAAACTAGGAATGAAAGTTTAATTGCATTTAATTAAATATTTTAGATATTTAATTAATTTTTAGAATTGGTTAAATATTATGAATTGGTTAATTTTATAAATTAATTAATGCATGTTTATGTTTGTAGATGCTTTAAAGAATATTGGATCAAGATGGATGATTTTGTAAATCTGACGTACATAGGGAAGATATCTTCTGAAGAGATCATCAAATTGACGTAAGTTGAAAGTGTGGTGGGCAAGTTTAGTGTGATCTCCAAGAAAGGATGTAGATTTATGTAATGAAAAAGGGATAAACTATGAGTTAAACTAGAGGTTGCAATCATGAACTAGAAGCTGCTAATGTAACTGAAAGATGTAGTTGTTAACTGAAGCTAAACTGGAGCTAAAACATGAGGTTATCTTTATGGTGATTGCATACACACAAAAGCTATAACTTTTGATGTCTATTTTTTGGAGGGAATTATGTAAATGATTGAGCTATTAAATGTCAAATCAAGCTCATTGTAAAGTGTGAGATTTTTAGAGTTAGACACTTAGGAAAGTTAGTTAGAAGTTTTATAGATTAGCTGATTAGAGTTAGCAGTAGAGTAGATGAAAGAGTTTTCTACAATTTTGAGTTTAGTTGAATCAATTTGAAGATATTGGTTTTTGTGCACTTGTGAATCTTTCCAGATTTGTAAATGTTGTTTATCTTTTTTGAAACAATAGAAGTAGCTAGATTTAAACCTGCTTTAAGTTGTATTCTGGAATGATGTTTGTTTTGTTAATCATTCGATTTGGAATTCTTTGAGGAATGAAGTTTTATCTTTTCTTTTGTTTGAAATGGTGATTTTTGATCTACTGTTAAAGTTTGCACTGTGAATGAATGTCCAACTTTGTATTGATTATAGGTTGATTTTTTTTGCAGTTCAATTTAGGAATTCCTTCAAGAGTAACAATTCTGGTTAACTGAATGAATCAACATTCTTTTCACTCTTGTGTCCCTGATCTATCTTTTGCATTTTTTTATACCCCCAAGTTAGAGTAGGTTTAGATAGGAATTCAATCTTACAACAATCAAGAAGATTAATAACCAGCAGGCCCTTTGAAATTTACAACCTCTTTGACCACTCAATAAAACAACACAGTTGAGAACCAACTACAGAGACCTTGTAAGATAGGTGGTTTTAGATTAGTTATCTTTTTCAAGAGAAATAGAGTAGAAATATTATGTTTGAACATTGTTGTGTCAATTTGGCCATCACCAGATCTGGCACTAGAAGGAGGGCCCTTGAGCAATTTTTCTTTGTTGTATGGGAGTGGGTTAGATCTTGAAAAACCCAGCTTCGATGGATAGCCCTTTGTATATCCCCAGAATTATTCATGAAATTCTGCCTCACCTATATAAAAAGCTTCCTTTATTTTCTGAAAATGGACAAAAAGCTTCAAATCATGTTAAGATTTGCTAGGATTTATTGAATTTTCTCAAGGTTCGATATGAAGATATTTCTTGTCAATTGTTCATCAAAACACTTCAAGGTACAACACGACAATGGTATGATAATCTTTCCCCAAATACTATTTGTTCATGGATGGAGTTGGAAGTCTTATTCTTAGATCAATTTGATCCTTATACGTGTATGTGAAACCCATCACTTCAATTTTCAGCCATGAAAAGAGCACCAGATGAATCAATTATGCAATTAATCATAGGTTCCTTCTCATGCTTAAGCGAGTTACAAATTCAGATTTGGTTTTTAATGATTATGTGATAAAAGAGCATTATTATTGGGGTTTGAATAATTTATTGGTGGCAAGAATTAAATGTTGTGGTGAAGTTACCACCTTATGGGATGCATTTAGCAAAGCTCTC
Source organism: Sequoia sempervirens (assembly GCA_007258455.2). Lineage (NCBI taxonomy): Eukaryota > Viridiplantae > Streptophyta > Pinopsida > Cupressales > Cupressaceae > Sequoia > Sequoia sempervirens. The sequence goes on along the minus strand of VDFB02373365.1, from coordinate 18,014,738 downwards.
TTGTTGGCACAATCTGGTAAAAACGTTGGAAACCTGCATAATCAAAGTACGAACTATAATGATCTTGTACTTGAAAACTGCCACCCCTCACATCTTTGCACTGGTTTACCCATGATACCTACCCACATGAAAATTCAAGCTTTGCAAAATCCAATAACAGAAGTAAGTATTCCACCTACTAATGAAGTTGTGACTATATCATCTATTTTTGGTCATACTCCAACACATGATCCATTACATCATAATGAAGATGTAAGCGAAATATTTGATGAGAAAATATACCATTTTGATGTTTTATTTGACAAAGAGCATGAAATGGATATAAATTCAGAGCATAATAGAAATATCAGTTTAGAATCTAGTTTCATTGGAAATGTTAATACTAATGATGATATTGAAATAAATGAGATATCAACACAGGATTGTTGTCATGAGAAATCAATAATACCTTTCAACACTTTGAACAAATCTTCTGACCAAGATGAGAATCAATGTGATGAGGGATGGACAAAAGAGCATGGTTCATGTTGGCTGGATATACCACGTATGCAAAATTGAATAAGGGAGAAGTTGGAAGAATTAGGAGATCTAAAGCTATCAGAACTTGTTAGGCCAAATGGATGTAGGATACATCGAACAAATCAACATTCTCAAATGGATTACCATGTTTTCCTTGGTAGGATGGAGTTATATTTCAAACAGTTGATCATTGTTGAAAAAATACTTATGGAAGATCCTTGGAATACTTGTCCACTCAAGGAGGAAGATGAAATAGCTAACACACATGAAAATGATAAGGACTCCATCTACAATGATGAGAGTAATTGTGAGAACATGTTGAGCTCTTCCCTATCATCTAATGACCTTGACCCTTGCATCGAGATGGATTCCATGACTGATAAAGTTTCCCTACCTTTTGCAGATTTTTTGTATATGGAAAGTGGATTTATTGATACATTCATAGACCCTTTCATGAGCATTAATAATGATGAAACATTTGTTGACGAGTTAACATAGGAAAATGACTTTGTTGATTTGAATAATGAATAGATTGAAATAGAGAACAACACACTTCTAGATAAGATTGTGAATCAATCTCATGGTCAAGGACAAGGAATTGAATGCCAAAATGATTCTTCAAAAGAAGAAGGTCAAATGGATGTGCAAATTCACCAAGTGTTGCCTGATGATCAAGTACATCAGATTTATGTATGTCAAGAAAATAGATTGGATTTTGATTCTAATTAGAATTTTGACATGAATAAGTTGAGTGTTCTATTGCAGCAAGGAATGTATGATCAAATTCAGCTGGATGAAGCAAAATAATATCAAGTGGACTATTAGGAGGCTACTCAAAAGATTGAACCACTTCATCATGGTGAAGAGAAAGAAATGGGGGAGTGCCTCCTCAGTTTTGATTCTATTTATTCAAATGATTTGTTTGAGGAAATTATTGATTTATCATGCATTAATGCATTTGACCTTAACAATGACGAACTTGATGCTGAATTGTGGCATGTTTTAGTTGATGATATGCAAAAACATGAACTGAAGATTTTTTTTCTTGGTTTTGACTTTGTGCATTCAAATGAGTTGTTTGAAGAAAAATCTTGTTCACCATGTACCAGTATCTCTAGAATTAATGATGATGAGTTGGTTGCTAATTTTCAAACTCTTTTGGGTGACATGTTTGAAGAGAGTGCTAACAACAGTGCTTCATTTCCTGAGGAAAAGGGTTTGCAAACCTTGCAAGTTGAAAACATGGGTGATTTGTTGCTTAGTCCATTTGAAGAGATCAAAGAAATATGGGACTCCACATCTTAGTGTAATATAGAGGTGTTGGTAAATGGATATTCTAGTTGCATAACAAACCTTATTGTAGATGACTCATGTAAGATTCATTATTTTGGTTCTCCTTCTGAGGTAAGTTGCTCTAATTTCTTATCAGTTGGGAAGGCTGCCATAATATGTAAGGAAAATGTTGAACAGATTGATTTAAAGGTTGAGGAAGCTGACCATGTAATTGGTAAAGTCTATGCTGTTGAGAATGAGGTTGAGGTTGATAATCCTAGTGAAATCAATTGTACTAGTTTTCTATTTGAAACTAGTAACGATGAGGATATACATGAAAGTTTTGAACCTGGTTTGGATCTCTTGAATGCCAATGGCACATTGCTAATGGATGTCTTTTACGTTGACTTGAATGTTTTGGAGTAGAGTGAAGTGGTATTCCATGAGCCGAGACCTCGTGAAGAGGACATCATACAACATCAACACCCAACAACACTTGAAGGTTTTCTAAATCAGGTGGTGTCTTTCCATCATCCTATGTCTTTTAATGATTTTCAGTTTGATTATGATGTTGGGGATGAAAAAATGTGTTTGTGGGTAAATCATGACAAGGATGAGAACCCACAACTGTTAATATTTCAAACTTTATACCTTCATAATGAATATATTGCATTTAAACTTTACATTTCTGAGTATAAAGAAAAATTTGCTAGGTTTAGAACTATACCTAGTAAATCAATCAGGTTCATGTACAAATTTTCATAGTTTTATGTTTTTAGAGCTTGGTTTTAGAGTTAGTTTAGGATTAGGATTGGTTAGTGTTAGTTTTTGGTTTAGTTAGTTTTTTTTTTTTTGTTTTTTGTTGTTTGTTTTGGTTTTTTTCTTTTGTTCTGTTGTTTTCTTTTTTTCTTGTGTCCTCTTGTTTTTGTTTTGTTTCTGGGTTTGTCTATTTCTCTTTTTTTTTGTTATTTTTCTTGTTTGTTTGTTTGCTTGTTTTGTCCTTGTGGTTTTTGTTTATGTTGTGTCTTGGGGTGATTTCCATTTTTCTCTATTTCAAAATATAGAGTGGTTATTCATTGTATGCTAAAGGTACTAGGAGAGAAGTTGGTTTAGGTATTTTCAGGTATGTCTGTGGAAATTGTTTGTTTCATGACCTATGTCCTATGTTATTTTTATATAATGGTCTAAAAGGTTAAAACAAATAGGTATATTGTAAGAGATCTCATAAACCATGGTTGAATCTGTCACAAAAATAGATAAGAACATCAGTTCTACATAAAATCCCATTTGTCTCTAAGTGACTGTATTTTAGATCTGAGTGAAAAATATGAATCCTGATACTGTCATGAGGTCCATTTTAGTTCTCAACCCCAAATTTCAGATTGCTACATTTGAGTATTGAGAAAATCTAATAAAGAATTTCTTCAAGAAAAGCTTATAAAATGAGAAGAAAAGAGAATCATTGAATAATGACAAACTCAATACAAGGGTAATTCAAGTATCTCTATTGGGGCTATGGATGCCTAATTGGTAGTAGAGAAATACTTTAAGAGAACTAGAGGTATCTCCGTTAGGGCTATGGATGCATGTTTGGTAGTAGAGCAATACCTAAGATATCATTACATGATAGTCATAGGGATTCAACTTACGTAGTTTGAATCTTGAATACAGTTGTTAAATAGTAGAAGGAGCTTTTAAAAAAATAGATGTACCATGCATGCACACACTCAGATTCAAAGTGGTTAATGTTGATTTACATTTTGAGATTCTAGCTCAACCTTGTTTGTCTTAACTAATCATACTTGAAGTTTAAAATTTTCATGAACTAGAGGTTTTGGGTGATTGAATTCTTCAGTGTCTTGAAAATGGGTAAGCCATTTTTCCAGCCAAGTTGCCATTTGTTATGCCCTACATAACCACCCCATTTTAATTTTTGATCAAAATAGGTCCCCCTTGTCTTTGTTTTGTTCCTTGGTGCTTTTGCTTGGGTCTTAGGAGTCGTTCTTTTTCCTCCTAAGTGCTTGTTCCTTTTGTCTAGTGGAAGCGGAGCCAGAATGGAAATTGGACTTAGAATTGAGTAAAGGTTCCAAGTCTGGGTTTGGTTCCAGTCCCAGTCCTACCCTTGCCTTATTGGTTTTCTTTGTCTTTTTGGTTTTCCTTGCACTCTTGGGTTTGTTTCTCCCTTGAGTTGTCTTTTGTTATTTTCTTGTGTTTTGTTTTCCCCTAGTAGAAATGAAATTGGAAATGGAACCGAACTTGGAACTTTGCAAAAAGTTCTAGATCCAGTTTTGGTTGCAATCCTGCTCTCGTTGGTTTTCTTTGTGTTTTGTCCCCATTTGTGTCTTGTTTGGGATGGGCTTTGTTCCAGTCCCGCTTCCCTTTATTTTCTGTTTCTCAATTTTCTTGTGTCGGTATTTGTTCCTCTGGCAGGAGTGGAACTAGAATTGGAACCAAATATGGAACTTTGAAAAAGGTTCCAGATCTGGTTTTGGTTCCAACTCTGCTGTCATTCCTTTGTTGTTGTCTTCCTTGCTGCAGGGCCGAAACTGGAACCAAAATGGAATGTGAAGGCTTACATCAAGTTCCTAGTTCTAGAATGGCTCCACTTCCACCCTTCCATGGTTCCCATCCTGCTTCCACACGTTCCTGGTCCAGGATTTTTTCGAACTCTACTCCTGCATTGTAATGGACCTGACCCTACACTGGTGCCAACTACCATTCCACACTTGGACCTGGAATAAAAACACTTCAAGCTGCCATGGTTTCGACCTCACTTCTATCTAGTTCAGATCCTTCCAAGCATGCAAATTGTGGGAGCATAGACACGCTTTGTGAATTGTTTGACCGTACAACATAAAAATGAAAGCATAGACAAAGCATGGAGGTGAATTGTTTACAAAATGCTGCACTATAGATCACTTTAATGAAATAAAAATGACAACAAAATGGACACAAAATGAATTTGTGAGGTAGATTTAAAAGAAAAAAAACTTTTGAACTAGTGCAATTTGTAGGTGTGGATCCAAGTCCCTCGCCTGTGCCAAAGGTGAAATGGTGTGTGAACTGTTTAATAAAATGCCTCAACAGAGATATCATCCCATGGTATGGAATTGTGATTACAAGGGATCACACAAAATGCAGTGTTTGGAAAGGATTTTTAAAACTTCTAAGTACGTGCAATTCATCTATGTGGAGCTAGATTCCATGACCTTTGCTAGCATCCTCCTCACTTCCTTGGTAACATTATTGCAAAGGTTAATGTAATGATTACAGAGCATGCATGGTGAATGAAAAAAAGGCAAGGTGTTTTGAATATTGGACAGTATGCACAATGTGGCATCCATTCGAGTAAGATTGCTTTTAAGTCTTATCCAAAGATTCATATACAAGTTCAAAAGATGGAAAGCAGTGAGTTGAAAAGTGAAAGGCATCAAAATATTAAATCTATATCAAGCATGATTTTAATGTTTTTTTTTTTAAAGTAACATTAACTTCAAAGAGGATTTAATTATTCTTTCAAACTAGGAATGAAAGTTTAATTTCATTTAATTAAATATTTATATATTTAATTAATTTTTAGAATTGGTTAAATATTATGAATTGGTTAATTTTATAAATTAATTAATGCGTTTTTATGTTTGCAGATGCTTTAAAGAATATTGGATCAAGATGGATGATTTTGTAAATCTAATGTACAAAGGGGGAAGATCTTATGAAGAGATCATCAAACTTAAGTAAGCTAAAAGTGTGGTGGGCCAGTTTAGTGTGATCTCCAAGAAAGGATGTAGATTTATTTAATGCAAAAGGGATAAACTCTAAGTTAAACTAGAGGTTGCAATCATGAATTGGAAGCTGCAATTGTAACTAAAATATGCAGTTGTTAACTGAAGCTCAATTGGAGTTGAAACATGAGGTTGTTAGGAGAAATAGAGTAGAAATATTATGTTTTAACATTCTTGTGTCAATTTGGCCATCAACACTACCTAATGCAATATTGTAAATTTAATATCTCCCAAAAAAAGGAATTTTAGTTTGAATTTTTTTGTATTGTGTCCAATAAAGTCATAAATTCATCTATAAAATGGTGTTTATCCAACTTGAATGGGTCTCTTGATTTAATTTTTTTGGCTAGATCACATCAAACTATGTGAAAAATGTGTGACACAAAAAATTCACAAATACCATATAAATTGATAACTTTTAGCTTAGTGTGAAACTTAAAATTTAAAGGTGATCGAATATATTTGAATCAAATAATTTATCTTAAGAGAGGGGATCAACACATGATGATGATTATCATTTTTGATGCAAAAATTTTAAATTTTTGCTAGGTCAAAAATAGGCCAAACAACTGGCTCTGAATGGGGACAATGACCTTATGGATGTGGCAAGGACCTTGAATCTCTAGAAAGGAGGAAGGTAATTTATCCATGGGCTATAATAAAAAAACCAACAAAACATGAATAGGGGAAAGATACTTGACACAAGCCAAAAATGGAGCATACAAAAAAAATGTATAGAGACCCAAACCAATAGGGCACTACAAAATTCTTACTTAACCTATGTACATGGTAGGAGAAACCTAGCTTAAATTTCTCCAAAATGATTAAGCAAACCCATTGACAAGATAAGGAAAATAGATGCTAGTGTGGAATAATGAATGGAAACTATGAAGCATCTATGAACTTAGTTGCCACTTTGCTCCTTGAACATTAGTTTTGATATTTCTAGCATTTGTAACTTCCCTAGATACGATAGTATGTCCAAACAACCATTTTTTTATTGAAAATATTTAAATATTAAACTAATTCAACATCCTCTTGCATTTTATGAATTGTTTCTTCTTGTATGACTTAAAGTATTGCAACCTTGATATTTTTGATGTACTTTTGATGATTTGGATCTATAATTGAATGATATAAATCTTTCTTTTCAATTAGTGGATCAACATAAAAGATATTTTTAAAACAAGGAGAATTTTTATTTTATATCTCAGAGCAACAAGTGGAAACACAATGAGGTAGACCATATTCTTGGATTTTTCTTAACTGATTGTCAATTATCTCATTCTTCTTTGATACTTCAAATTCCTATGTTTTCCTTAGCATGATATCAACTATGTGTGCCAAAAAATAGTTAGAATATAAAGATACATTTCCATAAAGCCTATCTTGCATAAGGTGATCTTCATCCTTTACTTCTTTTTGATCTTGTCTTCGACATGTGCTATCATGGGAAAATATAGTAGCTCCTTCCTTTTTAATTAATGCATGCTCTATTGAATCTACATACTAATGAATATTTCTTGAAAACAAATACCTAAAAGAAAATTAATTTTTAGGATAAGCATCACTACTAAATTCTTCATCTTCATGTCTTGACTATATCTTCACAAGGATAGAAATATCGCCTATCTCATCCTCAATTTTTTTAATCCATTTTATTTAATCAACAAGGCCTTCTTATTCTATGTTCAATAAATGGGAAATAAAGATATCCTCGCCACAAAGAAAATCATCATTTGAAGTACTTACTCACTAACTAGGAATAAAATTGAAATGGAACTCTTCTTGAAACATTTTCTCTTCATCATTTTCTTCAAGCTCAGGCTACATGTATGTTGAGATAAATCTCAATTTCTCCTTTTTATGTTCTTTGCATTGAGTCTAATCTTGAGTTTCTTCTTGTTGGAAGAATAAGGAGTTTTTCATTGATGCATTTGTTGGAAACATGAGCATGTGGGATGAGCACAAGTTGTACAATATGTAATTCAATCTTGTCATTGATGTCAACATTGCATTCCAATATGAAGACCATTGTGTAGATCAGTTGTATAGTCTGGGCATGTTTGAAGATAGTTATCCAATGGAAATTCACAAGAATTACTTGATGAAGACAAATGAAAGAGAAATTGACTAAGTGTCAATATAGGTAATTTTGTGTACAAGAAATCCAGTTTTTGGGTTTGCATTGGTCCGCTATATAAGATCTTGCTCTACGATTTTGACATAATTTTTTTGGTTTTTAGGGGTACCTAAATCCGAATTTTAATATTGTTTTGGCTTCTAATAAAGAAGTTATAAGTGACAAAAGTTTTGGTCTGGAAGCAACAGTGATTTCTAGCTTAGTATGCATATTTTGGTAGATTTGCACTTCTACGTGGATTGGAATCTAGCTTTGCAGTTTTGTGGAGATGTTGACAGGTTGTAATAGAGTGTGTATTCCAAATGGCATTGATTTTAGAGGTCCACATGTTTGAATGTGGTTGAACAGTCGGAATTTTTTTTTATTAGGTAATTACCGGTGCTAACCTTATAAGTTTTGTGTATTGGGGAGTTTGAATAAGTTTTGACCCATTATGTAGGAGTTATTTTGGGTCCATTCTAACCTATTTTAAATTGTTATGAGTTTTTAATCTTGGTGCAAAGCATGCATGAATGGATATTGATCCAACGAGTTATATTTTGTATAATACATCCAATTAGGCCAACCTAATTGATGTGGTAGGTGTTTGTGGATAAAGCAGATATATATGTAAGATATTTTTTATTATTTTGGTGTGTGTGTGTGTGATGAATATTAGTTGATGTGAATTGTGTGAGTATAAGGAAAATTAAGAGTAGAGTAGAGTATTAATTTAGGTTATCATGAAGTGTGTAAAGTCTATATTTTGAGATTTAATGGAATTCAAAGTCCTAACTATGTCCCATAATTTCTTCTATCATTTATTCTTTCAATGGGCAGTGAGTTCACTTGGACAGTGAGTCGACCTATAGTGAGCACTTCTATAATATACAATAACCAATCATAATATATTGTGAGCTAATCCTCACCGTGGTTTTTCCCATTTTGGGTTTTCCATGCAAAAATATGTTGTTCATGTGTTATGTGATATTTTTTGTTGTTTTTATGCTTTCATTCATTACTACAAGTTGAATATACTATGAGGATTGAATGTTCAAATGTTTAAGTGGTTTAAAAGAATACTAATTTATCCCCCTCTCATTATTTTGAGTGTTCAAAAATTGGTATTAGAGCTCAGTTCCTTGGAAGGAGCTTACCTGCTTGGGGAAGATCTTGGAGGTTGAACACATGGATATTATAAGACTACCTAATCCTCCATAAGAGATTCCTGTTGTTGGATCTATTAAAGAAGATTGCATGTTTGGCATGAATGGAGAACTCAAAGTTGCTCTTGAATATATTGAAAGAATTAAAGGTGAAAACAAATATTTGAAAGAAAATTTCAAAGAAGAAGATGAAGGAATTATAAAATTGAGAGAGAAAATCAAGAAATTCAAAGAAGACATAAGGAGGTCAATGAATAGTTGAAGCATGAAAAGGAAACCATCACTGACCTGAAAGTACAAGTTTAATAAAGAAAAAGAGTTGATGAATGTTTGAATGCAATGGTGAAAAGAAAATTAGAAGAATGCACAAAGCTTGAACAAGAAGTTGTGAATCTAAGATCAGATGTTGAGAAATCAAAGAATCATGAAGACAAATTCAAAATGATCTCTATCATGCTAAAATTATAGATCAAACTCCAAATCAGGCTAAAAAGAAGACTGAAAACAATAAGAGCAATGGCAAACAAATCCAAAATCAAAGGAATGAAGCTAGAAGACCACCGATCAGAAAGCCAAATGCACAAAGGTACCCATCTTTTAATGGTTTTTTTAATTCTTGTAATAGATTTGGACGTAAAGTTGTGGAATGTAGAAGTAGAATGAATTAGAATGTTCAATCTTTTCTCGGTCAGTGCTTTACATGCAAGAGATTTGGTCATAGAGCTAGTGAATGCATAAATCAAATAATGAATGGCTATAACAATAGTATAATGGTTCAATCTTTCAATGGCTACTATTATACATGCAATGGATTTGGGAATAAAGCTAATCAATGCATATATATAATGAATGGAAGTAAAATTGGTCAAAAGAATGTCATATGCTACAAATACAATAGGTTTGTACACATTTCTAAGTTTTATAGAAGCATAAAAATGAAGAAGGATAATCCAGTAAAGAAGAATGGTCCAATACAAAATATTGATCCGATAGAGACAAAGAAGAAAATGAATAAGATTTGGAAAAAGAAGGAAGAGACAGAGGTTAAGGATGAGTCTATACTAGCATATAGTGCAAATGTTTTCTCTAGAAACTAGGTTAAGAGATTTGGATTAGGGGGAGCATTAATAGAAAATTCTTCATCCCCTACCAAAGAAATGGTTATGATGCTTCAACACGTGAATATGAGGTATAAGTCAATGTGCTTGATCTATTGGAGAATATCTCGGTAGAAAATATCATGATGTAGAAATTTGCAAAGCATTTGAAGTTGATTGTGCATATAGTTAAAAGTTTGATAGCTTTATTAGTTGAAGCATTTATTGAAAATTAGGTCATGGTAGAAGGTTTATAAGTGATATCACCTAAGAAAAATTCATTTGAAAACAAGTAGTTAAGAGAAGAAGAGTAGATGAAGAGTAAAGCAGTGTGTTTGAAGTGATTGAGATTTGGTGTGAGAAAAACCCTAACTAGAAAGTGAATTAAAATGTATTTATGGTCTTTACTTACCCCATTTTTTTAGAAAGTACTTTGAAAACATTTGAGATGGCTACTCCAAGGGTTATTGAGGTCATTGAATGACCTTGAACAAAGTTCAAGAAGCATCTTGGTAAATATATGGAGGTCGACCTAGAAGGCGCATTTTCAAGGGTCCCCTATGGTGTTTTGCACATTGATGACATAAGGATCTACATTCATGGAAAATTGGAAGAGTATGACCACTCCAAGCTTGGTGATGTGTGGGAAAAGGAGCTCACCAGTGATGAATTTGCATTAAAAATGGAATATCAAAATTTGGTTAGAAAGAAGCTCGACATTTGGTAAGGGTTTCCCAAATTTTTCCATGATGATGCATGGGTAAGAATTGCACTAAGTTGTATTCGTGAAAATTTTGTGTGGATAGACATGCTTGATATGATTACCAAGGAGGAAATTAGGGTTGTGATGGAACCAGACCAATTTCAGTGCTTAAATAAATGAATAATGAAGTAATAATAGAGCTTACCAAAGCAAGTATGATAGGAGATCCTTGACCATCAAGGACATTAGAAATCCTATGGTGAAGTATGTTGCAATGATGATTGGGTACAAGATCTACTTTTCAAACAAAGAGAACTCTGTTTCGGCCATTGTCATCAACACCGTGTATGAAATTTTTGAGAGAGGAGTTGATTATGATCTATTTGAGTTTTTGATACAATAGCTAATGGAAAAGTTACAAAAGACAAAATATTTTAGATATCCATTCAAATATGAAACATTGATCATATGTTTGTTGTTTCAATTTTTGAAAGAACTAGCTAGAACAAAGAGTGTTGTTTAGCTATAAGGTAGACTTGTAGCACATTAGATTAGAGACTTTCTAAGAGGAATTGGGGATTCCAAGGTACTGGATGAGGCTCTTGTGGGTTCTTCACATTTTTCTAGAAGAGAATGTAGGAAAGGGAGATGACTCCCCAGCAAATGATGGAGAAGTACAAGAATGAAATCACATTCTTGGTGACAAAGGATGAATGCATCATACAATTTGTTGACCCTAGAACAATATGGATCCCATAAATGGGATATGAAATTACTAAAGAGGACATTGTGGAAACTATAGACTATATGCTAAGAAAACCAAGGGACACCTCTGAAGAGAGTTATGGAACATATGAAGAGAAGTCCACACAAGTTCACATGGACCAAAGGAAAAAGACCATAAGTAAAATTATTGAAAAGATGGTCCTACACAATTTGCAGAGGCAATGGGCCTCACAAAAGAATAGGTTGAAAAGGAAAAGGCTATGTCAGTTGTTCCAGGAGGATCATCCAACACAAGAAGGTTTGGTATGACTACTGCTTCTCTCTGGTTACCCTAAGTGCCCCGAGACTATTCCTAACTCAGGAGAAAAGATAAAAGAACCTATAAATGCTTTGATGAAAGAGAAGACCTCTTTGGTCAAAAAAAAAAAGAGCCCTAAAAAGGAAAAATCTGCTCTAGTAGCACAACAAACTGGCCTTGTGAGAAGAAGAGTGAATACAAATTCCACTAGGAACAAATACTTAGGAGTGAATGTTGAGGATGAAGAAGAAGAAGAAGGACCACAATTGGTCTAGAAAAGGAAAGATGAAGTTTCAAAAGGTGAAGCAAGTTCAAAGAAAGTAAGAACATATATTTTGGATACAGATGAAGAAGTTGAAATAGAAAAAGAAAAACAAGCCTTTGTGATCCACATGAGAGAAGAAATCAGAACCCAACAAGAAGAAGACACTGGAAGAAAATAAAAATAAAAAGAAGAAGACTTTGGTAAGGACTCATAGTCCTAGAGAATGTTGTAGACTTAGCTCAAATGTTGGGAATGACTCTAGAAAGAACAAAAGAAATGCATATTGAGATGGCTTCTCCAAATGTGAATGTTGAAGAAGAAGCACAAAGTGATGATGATCAACATGAGGATGGATCTAAATAAGGTAATGTGCAAGATAATTTTCTTCTAGAAGTGGAAGAAATTATAGAGGAAAATGTAGTAGTTGAGGAAAATTCTGGAGAAGAATTTATTGTAGAAGACACTAAAAAGGAAGATACCTATATAGATCATCAAGAACCTATGGTATCTAAGAGAAATGTTGAGAATGTTCAATACCAACCAGAGACAATATCTACTCTAGATAACAAAGATAAATCCATTGGTGAAGATATACCTGAAAAGAATGTTGTGCAAAAGAGTGAGGATGCAGAAGAAAAGAAGGAAATGGAGACACCAGTTGACATCGATGATAAGGAGGACTTGTAGAAGAAGGCTATTGAGGAGAATGTAAAGGCCATTGGTAAACCTTCTAGTTCCTCCATAGATTCTTTAAATAATTTTCTAAGTATGTAGTTATAGTTCCAACCTGTAGTGTCCACCCAATTACTACAACTCCCAATGTAATAGGGACATGTGGACATGGACAATATATCTCCTCTTCACAAGCTTCAATTGGGAGATGCTTTCCATGCATCTGTATGGAAATAAATTATAGAAAATCATCAAAAGAGTGGAGAAATGATTAATGAGGTAGTGAAGGCTTTGTAGGAGGTCATACCTAGTGCTACCATTGACAACTCACTATCTGGTATGGAAAATTCAAAAAATTTACTTGAATTCTTTTAAAGAATATGATATTGGTTTAAAGGGGAAGTTAGAGAAAGAATTAGAGAAAAAGATAAATGATAGGAACTTGATGGAAGTCACAGAGAAGTGTGCCAGTGTACATAATAAATTTCATGAAAACCTTAAGGGTGTACAATCTTGTGTAGTAGAAGAAAAGGCATTATTTTAGTTTTGCATGAAGTGGCCAAGATCTACTAAAAGCATAAAGGATGAGATGCACTCAATTGAGTCCCAAATTGATAAAGATTCTAGTACCTACGATCCAACACATGATCTGGATGGAAGCACAAGGTTCGCTATTGAGGATTTACATCAATAGTTCTTCCAACTGCAAGCTCAAAAGGAAAAGATCATAATGCAATTTTGTAATCTCAAAGATCTATTGAACACTAAGTTCATGTGTTTCTAGTGCCCTCTTGAGTGTTGAAAGATATTTAAAGCTAAATCTAGTACCCATCACTTCAGATGATGGTGAGGAACTCTTGATAGAGTTGGAGACTCAGAGTAGAATTATTGGCATATCCAAGAGGATTTGGGAGGAAGGGAAGCAAGAATGGAAAGCTCACCTTGAGAAGCTACAAGGGTCAATTTATTCCTTTAGTTGATAGTGTATTTCTTTCCTTTTATGTATTTAGTTTATTGTTTCAGACTTCTATGTACATATGTGGATGGTATAAGGTATTTTCCAGTCCAAGTTTTTGATCTAGTTGTGATATATATTACCCTTAGGGGGAGTTAGTTAAGTTCTCATTTGTATATATGCATACATCAGTTAGGGGGAGAATGCAAAATAATGTATAGGGAGAAAAATTATGCAAAGATTAGAGTATATGTATGTGCCCTTTTCCCTTGATTTCAAAGGGGGGGAATATTTTTGGAGACAACTGAGGCATGTCTTCATCAATGAAAAAGGGGGAGATTGTTAGAAGAACAAGGAGTTTTTCATTGGTGCATTTGTTGGCAACATGAGCATGTGGGATGAGCACAAGTTGCATAATATGCAATTCAGTGTTTTCATTGATGTAAACATTGTATTCCAGTATGAAGACCATTATACAAATTAGTTTGTATAGTTTGGGAATGTTTGAAGATAGTTATCTAGTGGATATTTGCAAGAAGGTTTGATCTGGTGAAGAAACATGAAAGAGAAATCGACTAAGTGTCAATACAAGTAATTATGTGTATAGGACATCTAGTTTTTGGGTCCACATTAGTCTGCTTTATAATATCTTTCTTGCACTTTTGACATAATTTTCTTGGTTGTTTGGGGAACCTAAATCCATAATTTCATATTTTTTTGGTTTTTGGTGAAGAAGTTATAAGTGATAGAAGTTCTGGTCTAGTAGCGATGGTGATTTCTAGCTTAGTAAGCATGTTTCGGTAGATCTGCACTTCTCCATGGATTGGAATCTGGCTTTGCAATTTTTGGAGATGTTGATAGGTGTCAGCAGAGTTTTTATTCCAAATGGAATAGAGTTTGGAGGTCCACATGTTTGAATGTGGTTGAACAGTTGGTATATTTTATTATTAGGTCATTACCTGTGCTAACCTAATAAGTTTTGTGTATTGTGGAGTTTGAATAAGTGTTGATCCATTATGTAGGAGCTATTTTGGGTCCATTCTAACCTATTTTGATTTTTTATGAGTTTTGAATCTTGGTGCAAAGCATGTATCAATGGATATTGAGCCGATAAGTTACATTTTGTATAATACATCCAATTAGGCCAACCTAATTGATACATGTTAGGTGTTTGTGGATAAAGTGGATATATATGTAATATCTTTTTAATTTTTTTGGTGTGCGTTTATGAAGAATATTAGTTGATGTGAGTTGTGTGAGTATAAGGTGAATTTAGCGTAGAGTATTAATTCAGATTAGTATGAAGTGTGTAAAGTATGTATTTTGAGCTTCAATAGAACTATATTCCAGCATGTTGAAGATGCATTTGTAACAGTTCAAAGTCTTGGCTATGTGCCATAATATCTTCTATCTTTTCTTCTTTTAGTGGGTAGTGAGTCCACTTGGATAGTGATTCCACCTGTAATGAGCACTTTTGTAATATACTATAACCATTTATAATATATTGTGAGCTAATCCTCAATATGGTTTTTCCCATTTTGGGTTTTCCATGTAAAAGTATGGTGTGCATGTGTTATGTGATGTTGTTGGTTGTTTTCACGCTTTCATTCCTTACTGCAAGTTGAATATGCTATGGGGATTGAATTTTTAAATGTTTAAGTGGTTTAAAAGAATACTAATTCGCCCCTACTCTCAATATTCGGAGTGTTCAACACTTCTATAGCTATGTATCTGACTAAATTTACTTAAATGGAGGATACAGTTGCTAAAGTAGGAAACACTACCACATTTTTAGACTAAATGTAATAGTGAGTAACATTCATTAGAGAGATTGAGAAAGTACTATTTTTATTGATCATCCAAGAATATTTCATTTTCATCATCATTGGCATCACCATAGAGATGATAATTCTATCACTATCCCATTTATTCATCCTATAATTTTTGTATCCTCTTCAATGTATGTATATTTTTCTACAACTATAAGATTTTTACTTCCATCTTCTCGTAAAATCTCATTTTGATATCTTGATTTGGATGCATTGGGATGAAGATCCTTATGATTCACCATTGTATCCTTTATCTTTTTTACCATAAGATATATTTTTGTAGTGTAGGAAAATGTATCCCTTTTTCACACTTAATTTGGGAATAATTAATAATAAAATGAACTAACTTATGCCTTAATTTAGTGTTGTAATATGTATTTTACATATTCACATTATGTTTAGGGCCCTATCAATAATAAAATGGACTTCATTGTGCCTTATTTGTGGTGTTGTAAAGTGTATCTTTACACTTTCACACTTATATAAGGATTTATTAATTAATTGAGGTTAATTTTCCTTAATTGGTCCCCTTTAATTCAAATCCAAGCCCAATTAATTGCAATTTCTGAAGAGGAAAATAAACATTCATTAATGCCATAACATAACACTTCTCATTGAGCAATGTGTGTCCTAGGTAAGTGGCCTAGGACCCATTTGCAAGGGAAAATGGTTCCTCACTTAGGCCTAGGACCTAAATTTTAATTATGTTTTTGGAGGTATTTTAATGATTTCAAATCTATATTCATATGTTGGCTTGTGTTATTTGAATTTTAGGAAATTAATGCTACATATGTATAAATATAAGGTCATTTCACTATGTTTCATCTAGAAATTTTATGAGCAAGTGTGATCTAAGCAATCTAGAGAGTTCAAGAGCATTTCAAGGCATTCAAGAGAAGATTTATTGAAGAATTATTGCAACAATCAAGATCTTATTGTCATGTTAAAGTCCTCTTGCATCATGCATGCTATTTGAGCTAATATGTTGATGTAGTGTTCATGATCCATTCAAGCATTCAATGCATTGTTTCTAGTCAAGTTTCAAGATCAAGATCCACATCCATTGAAGCCATTTCATGTTAGTTGGAGATCCACATTCCAAGGTTCTTTCAAGGGTTTGGTGAGTTGTGGCATTACTTTGTTCATTCGTCATTCCTTCATATTTCATTATTTCATTACAATGTTTAATTAACAAAATGAGGTTTGACCAAGACAAACCCCCATTCACCAATTAAAAAAAAAATTCCCTCTTGATTTGTGTTTGCAGATTTAGGTGGAAGATCTATTAAAGAGAAAAATTGCAAAGTTGTCAAAGTTGCATTTGTTGTCATCATTCTTGCAATTTCATGGAAACTCACCTACAAGATTTATTTTTGGTTGTTCGATTGTGAAAATTGGGGATTTAGAGTGTAGACACTGGAGAAAAGAACCCATAAACTATTTTTATAGAGCCCTAGCTAGGACCCGTTCACCATAGGGAAAATAAGTCCTTAGTTGGCTTCAAAAAAGTACTTTTGGTGATTAGTACACATCGTTTTCCATTTCTTAGATCTGCATTTTGATTTTTGGTTCCATCAGTATTGATCTTAATCTTCAAATTCCAAGTTGTAGGTTGCATTATGGGTTTAATTTTCTATTTTTAATCTTTCTCCCCAAAGTGTGTTGTTTAATTAGGACCCTCGTCCTTACAAAAAAAGGAAATTTGCATATTCATACTTTTTCTTGATTCACCTCAAGGTTGTTAGTCATTTCATTGTGTGGATCTCATTTCCTAATGAAATAGTGGAAGATAGGGCCCATTATTGAGTTCATCAACCCCATTTTGGTGAACTTATCCACTATTTTTCACCTTTTTCATTTTGATGAACCCAACTTTTGACCATTGCATTTTTTGATTTTGGAGTCCACTTTCACCCTAGATTTAGATCTTGCATTCATTTACATTGCATTGAGTCTCATTTAGGGTTTTTTTTAGCTTGAATTAACTTTGTATTTCATTTAGGGGTTTTAGGATTGCATCTTTGCATTCTTTAAATCTAAAAATAAAAAAATTAGTCATTTTGCAAATAATTTACATTACATTGCATCATCATTCACTTACATTTAAAAATTGAAACAAAATTGCACATAAAATTAGGTCTTCTAGTTTGTCATTTTTTCACATTTTTCATTTGCATTCAACCTTAAATTCACAAAAAATTCAAACAGAAACTTATTGTTTTGACCAAAATCTAAAAAACCACTGTAATCAACTCAGATATTTGCAAAAATATTTTTAAAAACCCTAACCTAGGACCCATTCACCCTAGGGAAAATGAGTCCCTGATCAAGGTCATTTCCTAATTTTTTGGGTATTAAAACATTTGTTTTTGGATTCTATTATGCTTTTTTCAAATTTTTGTTTCAATTTTCAAAATTTCTATTAAGTGAAATTAATCATATTTAGCTTCATTTGATAAAGTTAGCGCATTATGTGATTTTAAAATTGCATTTACAAGACATTATTTTTGAGTTTTTGCATTGTGTAATCAGAAAATTACCTTGTTTAGAACCTGAAAAATTACATTTACATATTTGCACTACACTTTACATCCTAGGTTACTACATTGCATTTCACCTTCTTTCCATTTTGGGTGTGTATTGAGTTTGTGAAACTTGTATGAGCTTTAAAACTTGGTGTCCTATTAGCAATACTATTATGAGACGTATTTTGAGACTCATACCATACCATGATGCACCATTCACCATAGATATTGGGTTCTCCAACTCTTTCACTAATATTGTTGATAATCAACCCTCTATGGATCATAGTTTTCACACCTCATTTCCAATGACTTCCCTACCTACAAAAAATGTTAAAACAACGATTACTAATGTCCTGCAAGAAAACATAAGAAGGATGGATGAGGAAATAAAAAAATTGCAAAACATTGTGAATACTGGAAACATTGATTGTAGTGCCATTCCTACTTTAGATAATGTGAGGAAAATGCTTAAAAATTAACATGGAATAGAAATTTTATGTTTCCTCACTTACATAATTAACAAGAACTTTTAAAAAAAAGAGAATGATAATATGCATACCATGGTCAACTTTATTGATGCTAAACCTCGTAAGGGCCTAACTAGGATGCCACTTGATATTGCTTTCTCACAACAAGACACACTTAAACATGCACCCAATGGTCCTCTTTACATAGCTAGAAAAATCAATGACAATCCTACTAATGGGATATTAATTGATCATGTTTGTGTAGAGAACATGATCACTGAAGAATTCCTATTTGTGGATGAGCTTTATCAAGATACATACAAAAAATCAAAAGTTGGATCAAAATGCATAACGGTTTTGCTTTCCCTATGATTGGATCGATAAATCTCCCTCTAAAGGTTGGACCGAAAGAATTAAATGTCTCATTCACCATCATCTCATCGTCGAACCAATTTTGTGTGAAGTTAGAATATCCATGGCTTCACTCCATGAATGTCATCTTGTCGATTGTGCATAAATTTTTTTAAGTTTTCATTTGGAAATGAGATATTTATTGTGCATCATAGTGGCTTTAATCTTGTGTCTTCCCATGGGAACTTTTTATTGGATTTCTTTTGGCCTAAGCCTATTGAACCTATTAGACCCCATGAGGACTTCTTTTTCAAATCCTATCAAAAGTTTAAAGCAAAGTGCATAGCAGAATTATCTCTTAGCAATATGCGTCAACCCATGATTGATCCTTCTATCCTTAACAAAACCTGAACCAAAATCCTTTCCAAATATCCAAGATTAACCTATGAAAAATCCTTCACCTATTTCCTATAATAGACCATGAGACAATCAAACAAACCCTGTTGTGCCTCCTAAAGTTAAAAAAGTTAACAAAGCTAAAGAGAAATTGGTTGAACAACCTCCCATGGTTCCTTTTTTTCCTCCCTTAAGGTAATAAAAGAAACCTTGGTTGATAAACCCGCTCCTACACAAACATAACTTGAAAACCACATGAAAATAAATTGAAATGCTAGAGTGTAGGCGTAGATTTCATGCTATTGCTCATTCGTTACAAGAAAAAGAAGAAAATAACAACATAGAAAATCAAAATCCAAACTTTTCTCAAGAAAGGAATGATGCCTCTTTGCCCTCGTTGTAGCATAAATAACAAAAAACTTCTATGGATATTGTCATTAGACCTCCCATTGTGATTAATCTAGATGATGACATTAAAATTGCTAAGATTTATGAGGAAGTGCATAATGAGCTAAATCTAATGTTTTCCTCTTCTATGAACCTAAATGATGATTCTACTAATAAGAGTGTTGAACTTGGTGCGTGTCCTAGCTCGACACTTGATGTTGTCCCTTTGGCTAGTTTTCCTCCTTTTGCATATACTAAATAAGACTGGGATGTGGATGACCTACTATATGTTGACTCACATGTGCCTTACTAGTCTTCTGCTTTGTTTTCTTTTGTAAGTTTCTTTGTGTGATTGCATGTGCATAATGTGATCCCCCCGTAATGTTTTGTTTGATGTATGACTCTCTTTATGTGCATTCCTCTATTTGTACCTACATTCTTCTATGTCTTTTTATTTGTTTTTTGTTTTCCTTTTGGGGATGAAAAAAGGCATCGATACATTTAGGTATCTTCCATGTTGACCTGAAATATTTTTCTTTTTTTTTGCTCTCTACGTGTCATTATTACTATTCTATGAGTATATGGGAAATGATGAAATTTCCAAGATCTATAATCACATTGTAACAAAGACATACTGACCTCGAATCCATAGATCACTTATGTGTTTTGGGGGAAACCCCTTCCTCTTTTTCAAGATGTAGTTTCATTTAGGAACATATGAATTGGTATAGGGATTTCCAAATAAGCTCTCATGTCTTCTTCAATGGCTACTTTAAAGAAAATTTCTCACATCAATGGTGTTAGTAATCACTTTAAAGTGGGGTCCTACATCGACACTCATGTTTCCCTATGTGATTTTCTTTATTCTTGTGATGCGTCCTTTTCTCGATGGTGTCATTGGGTTTGATGTCTTCTAAGAGCATGATATTTCTTAGTGTATGACTTTCCTCTTAGTGGTGATGCTACACGTTGCATTCCCTAGGTTGTGATTCTCTTATCCTAGATTTATCCTCTCTTGGATGCATTAGGCACGATGATCCCTAAGAAGAGACCTTACACGAATCAAGTGAAGACCCTTTCAACAAACCTTTATATATATATATATATATATATATATATATATATATATATATATATATTGTTAAAAGTGGTAGGACAATTGAGAGGTGGGGTGAATCAGTTGTCACAAAAATCCAAACTTAAAACTTCAACACTTATCCATTCCACAAACACACTTCTATTATTAAGTATGAACATGAAACAAAAATAGCAGAAAGTAAAATAAACACAATGAACACCAATTTTTTAACTGGAAAACCCAATGAGGGAAAAACCATAGTGAGGATTAACTCACAATACAAAGAGATAGAAAAACTGAATATAGAGGCTCACTGCCAAGGGCTCAATACCTACAGAAAGGACTCACTATCCAATAGGGAGGCTCACTTCCTACTAATACAAAAGAGAACAAAAGATCCACCATAGCAATTTGCACACATCCGTAGCCTTAATTAAAATATTGTTGAAACCTTCAGCTCACTGCCTTCAGGAATCTAACACAGTGAAGTACTATTGCCTCAACTCACTTTCACACACTTCTTCTCTTTTGATTTTTGGCTTACTTCATCACTTTGCATCACCATCCAATTCTTCCCAATTCGACTTGTATTTATACCATCTTCAACCTTAGAAACTTTCTCCAAGGTTGGCCACATATGCCTCAATTCATAAATTCGAATTAGGTCAGAAACTCAACATTCCTGCAGTGGAAAGGAATGAGAGTGGACCAATAAAAATAATTAACCAAGACCAAAAATAATGTCTTGGATCAACCACATGATTCCTTAATTAAATTTAATTCTTCAAATGAAGTGTAAACACCAGGTTGGCCAAACCTAATGAAAACACAAATGAACATTGATGTACATGCTTTCCAATAAGAAGATAACACACATACGACATAAAATGCTTCATTATGCATGAGAACACATCTCAGGTTCCTTCAAATACATTTGCAATAAGTGAAATGATCTTCGAACACCAAACTCCTTCCATTAGTCCATCTAGACTGTGCAAACACATACATCAACACAGAAACTTGACTTTCGGATCACCAAACCACACACATCTTTTCAAAAACCAAGAGAACGTCATTATAAGACACATTCTAGATCCACAAGATCTGAAATAGAAAAGTAGAGGACTGCAAAGTAGAAACATTTCCCCCAGTCATGGAAAGCTAACTCTACCAAAATAGTTCACACACTAGTGAATGTAACTTTCACATCCCATATAAAAATAGAAGCTACAACTTAGAAGATATCACCACTAGATCACCAAAAATAACCCTTTAGATCTATACAAGCATAGGATCAACATAGGAGAAATGCAGAGCACATATCAAAGCATATTCTGAACACATTCATAACTCTGACTTCTCTCTTTATTAATTTTCTCAAAAGTACTTGGAAACTCATCAATTCATCACATACGCAACATCATAAGGATAGCTCCATGTACTCACATCTCAATAGCATCTTAATTATACATGCATAATCTGAAACATACTAAACTGGGTTGATATCAATGACAACATTAATGACAACACCACCAAACTTGCTCATACATGCAAAAATCTCCCCCTTTGTCATTGATGGCAACACATGATGTGAAAAACCATCAAAGAAAACATCCTACGCAATATTTTGAGAGAAAAACTTCTCTTCCTCTGCTACTATTTTCCTACTCAATATTCTGGGAGAACACCTTCTCTTCCTCTACTACTTTTTTTCACATGAGTTTCTCTCCCCCTTAGACATCAATGGAAAAGATAAAAAAAACTTTAATCACTCCCCCTTAGGAGTTCACCCATTCAACTCATACTGCAACAATGAAAACATTTTCTACTCCCCCTGTAGAGTAGACCCATTCATCAATCCAGATAAATGAAGAATCTATGAGTTCACTAGATTGATGCACCTTCATGTGCACCTAGTTTGGAGGGCCAATGACCCACAACCTCTCCCTAAGATACTCAAAAGTATCCTTCAGAGGAGCCTTAGTAAATATATCTACAATTTGTTCCCTTTTTGTCACATTCTCCAACACTTTTTCTCTCAGGAAATGATATTTGATAGATATGTGTTTTGTTCTTGAATGCATAACTGGATTCTTTGAAATGTTTATAGCACATTTTTTGTCACAAAAAATAGGAATAGGCTCATCACATATTACTCCAATGTCTTTTAGAGTTTTCTTCATCCACAAAACTTGTGTACAACAAGATGTTGCAGCAATATATTCTGCCTCTCCAGTCGATAAAGAAACCGAGTCTTGTTTCTTACTCAACCAAGAAACCAATCTTTCACCAAGAAAGAAAGAACCCCCACTGGTACTCTTCTGGTCATCCACACAACCAACCCAATCTACATCGGTATAAGCACTCAAGGTGAAATCAGCACCCTTAGGATACCATAAGCCATAATCTAGTGTACCTTTAAGATATCTAAATATCCTCTTTACTGCTATAACATGTGCCTCTTTAGGATCTGCTTGAAATATGGCAACTAAACATACTACATGCATAATATTCGATCTGGTAGCAATAAGTTACAACAACCCACCAATCATAGATCTATATTTTCTCTGATCAGTTTTAACAGATTCATCATCTTTACTCAACTTACATCCGGTCACCATAGGAGTACTAACTGGTTTGGAATCATTCATTCCAAACATCTTCAAAAGCTCTTTCATGTACTTAGATTGTGAAATGAATATCCCCTTATCAGTTTGATTTACTTGAAGACCAAGAAAGAAATTCAACTCACCAATCATGGACATTTCAAATTCTTTTTACATTTCTTCAGCAAATCTTTTACACATGCCTTCATTTCTGCCAAAGATGATATCATCAACATATACTACCACTATTAACATTTTGTTACCTTGCACTTTCAAGTAAAGATTGTTTTCAGCATAGCCTTTGTTGAATCCTTGCTTTGTTAGGTATCTATCCAATCTTGCATACCAAGCTCTGGGTGCTTGCTTCAGTCCATACAATTCCTTTATCAACTTACAAACCATGTCTAGTTTGTCAGATAACTAAAATCCTTCGAGTTGTTCCATGTATACTTCTTCCTCCAATTCACCATTTAGAAATGATGACTTGACATCCATTTGATATACTTTGAAATTCCAAAAACATCCTAATAGCTTCAAATTCTATGCCTTCAACTTGTGAGTATCCCTTGCATACAAGTCTTGCCTTATTTCTTATAACTTCACCATTTTCATTCAACTTATTCTAGAACACCCATTTTGAATCAATTACATTCGTATTCATAGGTCTATGAACTAATTCCCATGTATGACTCTTTTCTATTTGTTGCAACTCTTCTTTCATAGCTCTCATCCAATTCTCATCTTCACATGCTTTACTCACAGAATTAGGTTCAATTTTAGAGAGTAAACACAATTTTACCTCAGCTGCTACTTTACTTCTTGTCTTCACACATTCACTCTTATCTCCAATTATTTGTTCCTCTGGATGATTCTTTTGCACATACTTAGGAGTCTTAGAAATGGGTTCCAATTCATTTTCTTCTTCTTCTTCTTCAATATGTTCTTCTTGTTCTTCTCCCTTATCCTTATTCTCTTCAAGTACTTGTCCACAAATAGGATCATCGGGTTCAACTTCACTTATCTCAATAGGTTTGTACATGTCCTCATCAACTTTCACATTATCACTTTCAACAATCCTCCTCAATATTTTATTGAAGCATCTATATGCTTTGCTAGTAGTAGAGTACCCAAGAAAAATTCCTCCATCACATCTAGCATCAAAATTTGCAAGATTTTCATCATCTCTTTTAATGTAACATTTGCTTCCAAATACCTTAAATTAATTCACAACAAGATTCTTACTAGTCCATAACTCAAAAGGAGTCTTTGTGCTATTGCCTCTAATCTAAACTATATTAAGAACATAAACAATAGTGTGTATTACCTCTCTCCAGTACACATCTGGTACATTTGATTCTTTCATCATGGTTCTTGTAGCTTCCTGTACCATCCGATTTTTCCTATCAACTACCCCATTCTGGTAAGGGGTTCTCGAAGCAGAAAACCGTATTTTTATTTCATGTTGTTCACAAAAATTATTAAATTCACTAGAAGTGAATTCTCCACCTCTATCAGACCTCAAACATTTGATTCTAAAATTTTCTTCATTTTCCACTCTTGTTTTCAACACTTTAAACCTATCCAAATCTTGAGTCTTCTCTCTAAGAAAAGCAACCCATTTCATTCAAGAATAATCATCAATAAGGAGCATGAAATACCTATCACCATTAAGTCTTCCTATTCTAGTTGAACCACAGAGGTCAGTATGAATTAATTCCAGCATTTTGGTAGTAGATTACTCTTTTCTCTTAAAGCTGCATCTTGTCTATTTCCCTAACTGACAACTTCTGCAAATAGTATTAGTAGGATTTGTGATTCTAGGTAGACCTCAAACAACATCTCTTGAACTGATTCTGACTAGATTATCAAAGTTTACATGTCCCATTATTTGGTGCCATAAACAACTTTCATTGACTTGAGATACAAGGCATTGACCAAAAACTCCCTTAAGCTAGTAGATGTTTCCATGAGTTCTCCTTCCAACAACAACCATATCTTCGGATCCTTTTCTAATTTCAAAGGTATTATTCTGAAACACAAGTTTAAACCATTTCTACACATATGTCTAACACTCAAAAGGTTATTCCTCAAACCCTTTACATAATATACATCATTAGTGTTGTGTACTCCATCAAAACTAATTGTACCTTTCCCACAGATCTTAGTTGTTGAATCATCACCAAACATGACCAAGCCTCCATCATACTTTTTGAGTTTAGTAAACTTACTTTTATCACCAGTCATGTGATTAGAACATTCACTATCAATCAACCAGTAATCTTCATCCTGGTTAGCATGAAAGGTGGTGACCATAGTACCTTCCATTCCTTTCTTCCTTGCACATTTTCTAGGGTTAGTAGACAAAGATTTATTCTCCAAAGCTAAAAATAAGCATTCACTATCATCACCCTCATAATTAGATTCATCATCAAAGATTCTGGATTCTTCTTTAACATAATACAACTTCTTATATTTCTTATCCTTCCTATCCTTATCTTTATAATCCTTGTTCTTCTTATGTACAACTCTATTTGGACATCTTGAAGCATAATGACCAATATTACCACAATTGAAACATTTAAAGGGAAACATACCTTTATACTTTCTGGTACCTTTCTTCAACTTCCTGATGAAATTCGCTTCCAACTCATCATAACCATCACTATCCAGATCATCTTCAATCTTCATTGCCTTAAATGTAGTTTCTATCTTTTCTTCTTTCCTAAACTTTCTCATCTCAAATGTTGTCAAGGTGTCGAATAACTATTCTTTAGTATACTTATTAGGATCATACATTTCTTCAATAACTGAGATCTTATCACTGTAACAATCAGGTAGGGTTATTAAGATCTTCTCAATTATATCTTCATCTATCAGGTTTCCCCCTTGATTCCTAACTTCATTTGCTGTCATCTCAACCCTCTGGAAATAGCTTGTGAACTCTTCACCTTCTTCTATTTTTAGATTCTCATATATGTGCTTTTCCTCCAACTTCTTTGTAAATTTTACTCTTTCATTTCCTTCATACAGTTCTTCCAACTTCTTCCAGACTTCATGTATAGTGCCCAAAGAAAGAACCTTAGTTCGCCCAATTTTAGATAGAGCACTATAAATATCATACCTCGCTTTCTCATTCTCCTCATAAGAATAAACCTCATCTACAGTAGTAGGACCACTCGCCGGAGAAACATACTTCATCTCAATAGCCTTCCAGGTCTTTTAACCAAGAGAAACAATATATCCTCTCATCTTCACTTTCCAATCACTGTAATCAAATCCATCAAACATAGGGATCACCAACTTATGCGCCATCAGATCTTCCTTAAGTTGTTAAGCACTACACCAAGGAACCAAAGCTTTGATACCAATTGTTAAAAGGTGTAGGAAAACTGAGATGGGGGGTGAATTAGTTGTCACAAAAATTCAAACTTGAAACTTCAACAGTTATCAATTCCACAACCACACTATTTTTTTATTAAGTATGAACATCGAACACAAATAGTAGAAAGTAAAATCAACACAATGAACACCAAATTTTTACATGGAAAACCCAATGATGTAAAAACCATGGTGAGGATTAACTCACAATATAAAGAGATAGAAAAACTGAATACAAAGGCTCACTGCCAAGGGCTCACTTCCCAGAAGATGACTCACTGTCCAACTACAAAGGCTCATTGCCTACAAAAAGGACTCACTGTCCAATAGGGAGGCTCACTGCCTACTAATACAAAAGAGAACAAAAGATCCACCAGAATAATTTACACACATCCACAACCTTGATTAAAAGATTGCAGAAACCTTCAGCTCACCGCCTTTAGGAATCTAACACAATGAAGTACTGCTACCTCAACTCACTTTCACACACTTCTGCTCTTTTGATTTGTGACTTACTTCGTCACTTTGCATCACCATCCAATTCTTCCCAATTCATCTTGCATTTATACCATATTCAACCTTAGAAACTTTCTCCAAGGTCCGCCACATACGCCTCATTTCATAAATTCAAATTAGGTTGGCAACTCAACATTCCCACGATGGAAAGGAATGAGAGTGGACCAATAAAAATAATTAACCAAGACCAAAAATAATTTCTCAGATCAACCACACACTTCCTTAATTAAATTTAATTCTTCAAATGAAGTGTAAACACCAGGAAACCAACCTAATGAAAACACAAATGAACATTGATGTACACACTTTCCAAAAAGAAGATAACACACAAACGACACAAAATGCTTCATTATCCATGAGAATACATCTCAGGTTCCTTCAGATACATCCACAACAAGTGAAATGATCTTCAAACACCAAACTCCTTCCATCATTCCATCTGGATTATGCAAACACATACAACAACACTGAAACTTGACTTCCGGATCACCAAACCACACACATCTTTGCTAGAACCAAGAGAAAACCATTATAAGACACATTCTAGATCTGCAAGATCTGAAATAGAAAAGTGGAGGACTGCGGAGCAGAAACATTTCTCCCAGTCATAGAAAGCTAACTTTTCCAGAACAATTCACACACTGGTGAACATAACTTTCACATGCCATCAAACCAGAAGCTACAAGTCAGAAGATATCACCACTAGATCACCAAAAACAACCCTTTGGATCCACACAAGCATATGATCAACATATGAGAAATGCGGAGCACATACCAGAGCACATTTTGAACACATTCATAACTTTGACTTCTCTCTTTATTAATTTTCTCAAAAGCACTTGGAAACTAATCAATTCAACACATATGCAAAATCATAAGGATAGCTCCATGTACTCACAACATCTCAATATCATCTCAACTATACATGCACAATATACAACATACTAAACTGTGTTGATATCAATGATAACATTAATGACAACACCACAAAAATTGCTCATACTTGCAACATATATATGTATATATATATATATATATTGTTCATAATTATTTAGCATAATACAACTTGTTAACCTTGTGAAGATCGAACCCTCCCTTCAAGGCCACTAAGCATAACACACCTTGCTTTCCAGTAGAGCCTTTCCCTTTGTTATAAGTGTGTTTAGCATAACACAACTTGTTAGGCCTTATGAAGCTCGAAACCAAAGTATGTGTGTCACCCTATCAGAGTTATCAAAGGGATAGCTCTGGTATGGTAAGTACAGTGAGAGGCTATAGACCTAGCATGACTTTCTCACTAATCCACTTTCCTGGGGGCTCACCTAGTGGATGACCTGAGGTTCCATTATCATGTGTGAACGTGTGTGTCATTTGCATAGTGGACATCAAGTTATGCTTGTGAACATGTTGGAAAAACAACCAAGACATGTTCCACATCACGTTAGAAAGTTAAGGCTTAATCTTCCCTATTGGAAAAATAGTTTATATGTGTTCCATATCGCATTGGATAGTTGAAGCTTGATCTACCCCCCTTTTTTCTAGGTCTTTGATGTTGTATGATTGAGTATCTTTGTCATTGTTGCATACATATGTGTCTTGGATGTCTACTTTAGTGTGAGTTTGACATAGGGTCATCCTCTCACTAAAGTGGGGGTTAAATGTAGTGTAGGAAAAAGTATCCCTTTTTCACACTTAATTTGGGAATAATTAAGAATAATATGAGCTAGATTATGCCTTAATTTAGTGTTGTAATATGTATTTTATATATTCACATTAAGTTTAGGGCCCTATCAATAATAAAATGGACTTAATTGTGCCTTATTTGTGGTTTTGTAAA
The DNA here is from genome assembly GCA_007258455.2 of Sequoia sempervirens. Taxonomy (NCBI): domain Eukaryota; kingdom Viridiplantae; phylum Streptophyta; class Pinopsida; order Cupressales; family Cupressaceae; genus Sequoia; species Sequoia sempervirens. Next base: position 17,985,791 of record VDFB02373365.1, on the reverse strand, counting down.
GTGTATCTTTACGCTTTCACACTTATCTAGGGATTTATTAATTAATTGAGGTTAATTTTCTTTAATTGGCCCCCTTTAATTCAAATCTAGGCCTAATTAATTGCAATTTTTAAAGAAAAAACTTGGCATTCATTAATGCCATAACATAACACTTCTCATTGAGCAATGTGTGTCCTAGGTAAGTGACCTAGGACCCATTTTCCCAAGGGTGAATGGGTCCTCACTTAGGCCTAGGACATAAATTTTAATTATGTTTTTGGAGATATTTTAATGATTCCAAATCTATATTCATATGTTGGATTGTGTTATTTGAATTTCAAGAAATTAATGCTACATATGTATAAATATAAGGCCATTTCACTATGTTTCACCTAGCAATTGTATAAGCAAGTGTGATCTAAGCAATCTAGAGAGTTCAAGAGCATTTTAAGGCATTCAAGAGTAGATTTATTGCAACAATCAAGATCCTATTGTCATGTTAAAGTCCTCTTGCATCATGCATGTTATTTGAGCTAATATGTTGATGTAGTATTCATGATCCATTCAAGAATTCAAGGCATTGTTTCAAGTCAAGTTTCAAGATCAAGATCCACATCTATTGAAGCCATTTCATGCTAGTTATAGATCCACATTCCAAGGTTCATTCAAGGATTTGGTGAGGTGTGACAGTGCTTTTTTCATTCATCATTCTTTCATGTTTCATTATTTCATTACAAGGTTTAATTACCAAAATAGGGTTTGACCAAGGAAAACTCCCATTCACCAACAACAACAAAAATTTCCCTCTTGATTTGTATTTTCATATTTAGGTGGAAGATATATTAAATAGAAAAATTTCAAAGTTTTCAAAGTTGCATTTAATGTCATCATTCTTGTAATTTCATGGAAACTCACCTACATGATTTATTTTTGGCTATCCAACTATGAAAATTAGGGATCTGGGAGTGCAGAAACTGGAACAAAGAACCCAAAAACTATTTTTATAGAGCCCTAGCCAAGACCCATTCGCCATAGGGTGAATGAGTCATCAGTTAGCTTCAGAAAAACACTTTTGGTGACTGGTACACATAATTTTCCCTTTCCCAGATTTGCATTTTGATTTTTCGTTCCATCAATATTGAGATTAATCTTCAAATTCCAAGTTGTAGGTTGCATTTTGGGTTTAATTTTTTATTTATAATCTTTCTCCCCAGAGTGCTATTTAATCAGGACCCCCATCCTTGCAAAAAAGGAAATTTATAGATTCACACTTTGACTTGATTCATCTCAACGTTGTTAGTCATTTCATTGTGTGGATCTTATTTCCTAATGAAATAGTGGAAGATAGGGCCCCTAATTGAGTTCATCAACCCCATTTTGGTGAACTCATCCCCTATTTTTCACCTTTTTCAATTTTTAAAAACTTTTCCATATTTAAGAATTTTTTTGAATGGTCCTTACTATCCTCATCATGTAAATGACCTATTTCAACCTAAACTTTTTCATGTTGTCGTAAGGGGGGAATAAACCAATAGGGAAAAAAGAAAATGAATTAAACTAACTTAATTCAAACAAGATCAAATTCCAATCATACTCATGCAATGAAGCTCTAAAATAATGAAATAAAAAAATGTAAGCCTAAAGATAACACAAATTAAATCCAAAACCTTAAAAGTTATAGCATCCCATGTTGGAGTTGTGTTTGTAATGATGTTTGGATGCCAGATTGCTCAATTCAATACAAAGACTCCATTTTTGTTGTTGCAAAAGCTTCAATTCATGTTGATAATGGTGAACTAGAACGTGATAATGTCAATAAAGGTAGAGGATTGTTTTATATATTTCATTTTTTGAGATGAATGATCAAGATTTTGTAGTAAAAGATCCTGATTTGGGGACCGTTGAGAGGAAATAGATTGGAAATATTAGTGGATTTAGATTGGAAAAATTGGTGGGATCAGAAAAGTTAATTTGATTGGTTAGTGGGATTGAAGAATAGATGAGTTAGTCAATTGTTTAGAGTGAGAAATCATTGGTCGCGATCATTTGCTCAATCATAAAAGGAGGGTGAGGATAATTAATTAATTGAATAATCAATTAATATTTTGTGTTGAACGTACAAGTCATGTTTGACTTTAACAAATAAGGTTGTATTTTTTGTTGACTATGTTGAATGATGTCAAATAATTAATTTAATTATTTAGGTTTAGAAAGGGGAAATGGATTAAACTACATTATTAAGTAATAAAAATTTAATTGATTTAGGAGAATAGAGTACATTAGCGACATAATTAAATAATTTTTGTTTATTTAATTAATTAGGAGGAATAAAGTTAGATTAATGATAAAATAGTGAATTAATTTTTTTTTTAATTCAAGGGGTAAATGCGTTTGACTGGAGCTATGAACCAGATACAACCATTCAACAATATCACCCCAACGGGGTTTGAACCTTGGTGGCAAGAACAACAATGCCACCTATAAACCATCACACCATGCCAATACCGGAAAAATAGTGAATTAATTTAAATAATTAAAGATTATTCAATTAATAGAGGAAAATAGGGTTTTTGATGTAAATGATGTGAAATGTAGTGATATTAATGATAATGATTCCAATAAATGGAAAAATGTCATTCAAGATGTGTGAAATGTTTTAGGTCATTTTCACATGTCTACATTTTGCCCCTCTTTGAGATAAAATTATTGGTTGCTTTGTTTCAAAGAATTCAATGTTAAGATCAACATTTAAAAAAAAATTATATGCCCCACTATACTCTTGTGGTTAGCGGAAGGATAATACAACGTTGGGCTACCCCCTCAAGAGATTGGCCGAAAAAATTGTTTTTTGGGTTGGGCTCGCAACAAGGTTTTGTTACAGTTCAAATGTGTAGAGAATGAAAAATTAGGCCATAAGACCCTCATTTATAGTTTAGATGTTCCCAGGTGCTCATAATTTTATGTTTATGTTTATGTTTATTCATTTTTGTGTAATTAATGCTAGAAAACATTTTTAACAATAGCGGTAATTTCACAAAATTACAACTTTTGCCTTGATTTTACCACTTTTGAACCTTTTGTTTTTATTGCTTTTTATTCTCTCTACCATTTTCATTTTTCTTGTTCGAAATTGTTTAAAGTGTTCGCTTTTATTTATCACTTTTGCTTAAAATGTTCACTATTGTTTTTCTCTTTATAAAATGACTGCTAATGTGAAGTTTGTTCGCTATTGAAAAATTTTCTCACTTTTGTTATTGTTGTCACCAAATAACGCACTATTGATAAGTTGCAAAACTTAGCTTACTAGTGAAACATGAGATAACTCCCCTGATTGTGGGCTCAGGTTGTGGGAGTTAACCTCCAGAGACGGTTGGTTCCCTTGATACCTCACCTAAACTAAGTTAGTTGTTGATGCTTGTTGAGAAAAGAGAGAAGGATAACTTAAAAATGAACCTACTTCTTTCTAAGGTGATGCACCAAATTTTTCTCTCAAAACCTATACTATTGTTTTGAACTCAAAATGATCAACAATCTAAACTCAACAATTACACAACTCAATATTTTGTATGTTTTTGAAAAAGTGTTTCATAAAAAGGCTTGGTATGCTAAAAGTAGTGTTTAGAAGGAGTTAAGAGCACAATCATAACATAAACTCTATTCCTATCTAGTTAACAGAAGCTATGACCTTCAAAAATGCATACTTTTCTACTTAAAGGCAAGGAAAATAGGATAGTTTTCAAGGGAAAAACAACATCACCACAAGATTACTTATCAGCTATCTAAATATTTACACAATAAAACAAAAATGAGAAGGTATAAATATCTTATTTTATTGATCAAAAATATTTTACATACAATTGTGTAAGCTTGAAAATGGAGTTACAATTTATCGTCCCAGCATAAAAGAACTTGAAAATATTACAATACATTGCTGAGAGAGAAAAGAACTAGTGAAAAATATGCCTAAGGCTTGCCTTTATGTTGTTCAACAACTTACAAGAAGATAGGAACATGTGTTGAGGAATTCTTCACTCCATCTTTCTGGGTCAATCTCTTTTGGTCGTCTAAAATAGAAAAGCCTACTTTTCAGCCCCCAAATTTTCTCCAAAAGGTTGTTTGAGTGGTGAAAAATTCATCCCTTGACCTCCTCTGCCATCAAGGCTTCCCAAATAGCTCCTAAAAGCTTGTGACTACTCCAAAACTAGGTAAAACTTCCCCTACATTCTTTTCAACTGCTGCACAAACTGCTTTAGATGCTTGGGAGGAACAATAATCAGCCATTAACTATCTCCTAAATATCTTCTCAACTACTCATTATTGTTGTAAACACAGTTGCATCTTCTTAGGCACATGTTCTTGACTTGGAACTTGAATATCATGTGCATATTATTCTTATCTCTATCATGGCTTTATGAAAATCAATAAATCAATGACCTTCAGTATCACAAGAAAGAACTTATTTTCCCTCACTAATATTCAAGAAAGAGCAGCAATTCCCTGTAGACAATCAAAATAGGCCATTCTTTACCAACATTTTCTACACTCTTTTGAGAATAGATTGATGGGAATTGATGACACTGCCCATTTGCTTCATGTTTTGATTCATGTTCTTCATTCTTTGAAAACCATTATCATACTCTGAGTGATATTCTCTCCTCAATTATCATTCATTTGTCATCCTATGACTGTATTTAAGATAGTTGTAATGGAGTTCTTGATTTCATAAGGCTACCATATCATCATTTGACCCTTCATGACTGTATGAACACTGGAACTCTATTTCTTAGGGCCACTATTACCTTGAAACACTTGAATTTTCATATTACTTGCCCTCTTGAAACTGTCATATAGTTCACTACCTTCTTGAGCTGATGTACCCATGCTTTCACACTAATACTTGTATTTGTCCTTGATAGAAAATTTGTGACAATTACAACAACAACCCCTTTCAAAATATAGTATAATATCATTATCATATATCAAAATAAAACTCTAAGGCTTTTACTCTTGCATACCTATTTATGATTGTAATTTTTATATTGGTTGTCTTCTTGACTTGGCATTGGTATCATTCAAATTCCCACGTATAACTTTCAAGAGATAGAAAGTACATGTTTGAGCCAAAGACTCAATAGACCTACCCTCAAGGCTCATCGACATAGTCTTCCCATCACATTCACTATCACTAAGTTATTGTTAAATAGCACTATCATACTCATTCAATGTGCTTTTTCATTGCTTTGCAACTCACTGTATTTATTGATTTTCCATACTATCATTATATTCTTGACATTATTATGATCACATAGCACTTTGATGTCATCAGACTAAGGGAATAATACTTATAGTGTGAAATCCTAATAGAATCTATGTTTTGTCATGATCTTTGCATCTGCCCCTTCAATATTGTTAGAACTCCTTCATATCCTTATTATGAATAAGCTTCTCACTGCTGCTAGTCTAGTATCTATGTCTTTAGGATCTTCAACCTCATTCACCCTAGATAGCAACCCTTTATACTAACCTAGTTATGATGACTAGGTGTTTATGATTTTTTTCCCTTTATTATTCATACCATTGTGCATTGTTATCTTCCCATTGATTTCTTCACTACAAACTTCCCCCTTAACTTGGTCACTTCCCTCATTTGGGTGTTTTTCTTCATGATCCTTTTTCTATCCTCAACATAGTGCATTTTCTTATTCCTTTGGTTGTCATATGAGTAAATATTGTTCATTTGTCTCCTTGTTGTCTTTTCATTGAATCCTTATTTACTATGATTGTTAATGCTTTCTGATTTTTCTTAAGTCTCTTACACTACTATTGAAAGCTATTAGGGTAATAGTCTTACCAGAAAACAATTTCAAATGCCAGCTTAGAAAAGCTAAGTGCAACAAAAAAGGTGATGACTATTGTGCCTTCTACACACACACCCCACTTCAACTGGGGACCCTCTCTTCTCTTTTTATCTTTCACCAAGTTGGTTTGCATTTGCCTCACTTTTTGTGCCCCTATTTTAGACCTAGGTTTGTTAATAAGCCTTTAAGTGAAAATTCCATCATGATCAAGTCATTCACCAAGGTTCCAGGTAGGTTTCAAGCATTTGTGGAAAAATATTTGCTAGTTTTCGTCTCCTGGAAGTTGCGCCATCCTTCCCCGTTTGTGGGTTCCTTGTTATGGGTTTCCTCTTGTGGACCTTCGTCACTACTTCACCATTTCTAATGACATTCTCCATATGTCTTTCCGCAATGGAATTTCTATGTGCTACTTCCACACTCTATTTTTCCGCACAACCTATTCCCCTATAACTTTCACTCATCAATTTTTCACACTCCCACCTATCGCACACACTTCAAAAACTTGTAATTAATGTTTTGCATTTATGGTGTTAAGACTTATAAATAGGGCCTCCCCCTGTCATTTTCACCAACAATTTTTGAATTTAAAGAGCTAAAAGGATTGTTGTATGCATGGGAAATCTCAAGAACCAGATCATATTCTACCCTCCCCACATGCACTACATAGGTAGGTGCTTTCCCCCATTTTCAACTTATCTATTGTCAAGTTCATCGGAGGTCATGCATCTAGGGTTTTTAGGATGCAAACTCATATAAATTTGTAAATTTAAGCTCAACTAATAACACTAAAATTCTAGTGTTTAAAGCCTTTGAGCACTGCAATAGTGCAGGTAATCCTTTAGGAAACCCACCTTTGAGGTGTCATTCTTAAAATGGAAAGAATGCTAATGCCCCTTGCACCCCTCCTACCTACAGCTAGGTCCATCATGGTCAAAACTAGTGAAGTCTTCAAACTATAGAATTAATGCACCCATAATTTCTTTCATGCAGTATCTTGCATGCAGAAGTGTGTCTTACTTTGGCCAAGTCCTTGTGACAAAGCATTGATGTCCACTCAACTGGTGAATCTCGCCTATCCTTTCACCATTGCCTTTTTCAATCCAAAGTGCCAGAAAACCAAGTCTTTAGCCTACTATGGGTTCTCTATGGTGGGTTTCCACATGTGAAATTTAGTCCTGTTCCAATTGCTATTTATGACGAACCTTTTACAATTTTTCGCATTGTGGACTCCAACCCAATCGTTACTGTCAACATGACAAAATTGACTAAGTCCTTAAGATGATGTGGGGAACACATAGTGGATCCCCATGTATAGACCACCACTCCACCTAGGTTGTTGCTAATAGAAAATCCATGGAAACTTCCATCCATGCGGCTTCTACATCGACTGCCTCCATGAGCATCACACCAACTCAAAACATTAGAAATTACTAAGTCAATAGACCTATGCAGGTCCACCCTTGTGGGCTACTGTTGGTATAAGTTTTTCCTCCCTAAACTATTGTTTAATAGGAAATAAAATATGGCGTCCCACTTAACGACCTCCACTTTCAAACTTTTTGTAAACACCTAGATTCAATCATTGATGACATAAGCATGAATTCTTATGATCTTATGATGCACCTATGAAACAAAGGTAAAAATTCTAAGTCAAAGTGTCTTTGCGGGTTCTGCTATGTGGAACTTCATCCACAGAACGTCACCCACCTTAAACCACTATCTAATGACAAAATACTAGTAGAGCTCCACTTCACGGCACCCATACTCCGAACTGCCAATAATGAAATCTTCAGGTAGGGTCACCAAACATAATTTTCTCCACATTCCCAAAAGGATTTAAATGAAATTGACCAAGTAAATCACCTTTGTTGGTTCCACCCCTCGGAACTCCATCCACGGAAGGCCACCTACTTCAAACCATTATTCAACAATAGAACTCAAACGGATTTCTAACTAGTAGCTTCTGCATCATCAATCTCTGCATGAGCCTAAGAAGCCCCTCCAACCAAGGGAAATAATTCCAAATGCTCTAATCAGTATTTCCCCACATGCCTAATAAGTTTGCATTAAAATTGCTTGATGTTTAAACCTTTCAAAAATTCGTCACCATGACTTCATTTGCAAAACTCCATCCTCCTAGAGCCATTTCTAATGGCATTTACCCTGGCTGTTTCTGCTAGGTGAAAACTCACATTGCCAAACCTGCAAATCTACAAACCTCATGAATGTGCATAAAATGGTAAAACTTGATGAATGTAATGATCTCTCTTAGGTATTTGGATGCATTCAATGACATTTTGGCATGATTTAACTAATGTTTTTCCCCCTAATTCATCAAGGCACTTACTATGCATTCTTTGTGCAGGATTTATGGAACCAATTGAGAAAGTTGCTGAGAAATATGACAAGGGAAAGAAAGTTGCAAAGGATACCAAGGGAAAAGAAGAGAAACCCAAGATGAAGTACAAGTTCCATGGTGTAGAATGCACTTCAAAAATAACTTCCAATTGGACAAAGTAACAATACACACCTATGTAAGCACCAATGGGCCATAATCCACTCTTAAGAGCAGAAAGTAATGAGCTACGCATGTAGATGAGGATGGTGACCGATTACTAGCCAATTTGACACCCATGTCAGGGAGGACATTTGGGTTTGAAAAAATGGAGGTCTTCTTGCATTAATCAAACATGGAAGAGATCCTCAAAGGAGAAGCCAGTAGCTTCATTGGGTGAAGATCATCAAAGATGAGAACCTGCACAAACAATTTATGGTAGTAAAGAAGACCCAAGAGTTCTATATGACCTCCTATATTGTGTATCTTCTAGTAGTCACCTTTCCATACAAGGGACTAGATTGTGTTGGCCAACTAGGAATGAAGAAAGGCTAGAATCCTATTTATAATTGCTACCCGTAGCTGCAATACAAAAATTATAAGAAGGATTATAGGTGGGTCAATAATTCCTTCATCATGCACATTTTCTGGACTTTGTCAAAGGAATATCATAGAAGGATGTCACACAATGCCAAAGCAATAGTAAAGGGTTTCAGGTACTAGTTTATCCAATTCTCTAAGTTCACTTACATAAGGGTAGAAGGGTTCTTAGGGTTTCCCTATCGGCTACCCCGGTATCGTAATGATAGAATAACCTTATTAGATCTCACTCGGTAGTTGCAAAATACCCACACTTTATTACATAACAAGCATCGTGTTAGGGTCACATACGCCATTCCATTCGGCAAAGGAATGTATGCTTGCCCTGTTGTCCCATGTACAGAATACTCAAAGAAAGAGCTTGCAAAGTATAACCTGGAATTGCATATAGAAAGAGGAGGTATGGATCCTCTTGGAAAATCAAAGAAATAGGTTGGAAATCAATATTCTCATAGGCCCCACATCAAGGAATTTTGGGTGAATTGTGATGATGACCATAAGGTCAGGATGAGGTACTACATGAGAATGACTACAAAATTTGTAAAGTCTATTAAATTTTTTCCAATTCTTGATCAAGTGGTGGAAGATGACAATGTTTTTTATGAGAGATATAATGCTTTAGCTAATGTGTCATTGCTATTTATTGATTAGATAGAGATGTAGGTTAAAAATTTAGATACTATCACCCATCTAGTGGAACATAGAACTAAAAAGTGGATTGATGATCAAGTAGCCCAACTACAACAACGGGGCATAAAATTGACATTATAGGGAATTAGAAAATGAAATCAAAAGTGAAATGGATAGTGGTGTTGTTGTAAGCTCTTTAGGTGAGGCTCCTAAGTCTCCACCTACCACCAGATTGAGGAAAATAAAGGACACATTAGAACGTCATCCCAAGCATAAAGTATATACTAGGAAGGCTTTTGAGGGGAAAAGACCACCAAAGAAGCCTAAAAGGAAGGGAACCTTTGTTCCTAATATCCCTGCCATCCAGGAGGAAGGGTCTCCTCCACAAGAAGAAGAAGAGAAACCATGGTCACCTCCACCCACTACCTCTGCACTTTCAGCTATCATTGCTATTGTACCATCCAATTTCACTCCTCAATCATTACTCGTATCATCTCTTCCCATGGTGGAAATATCTTTCCACCTCACCTCCACTTCTCTGACTTCTCTAGTGGTTGTCCTTGACTCTTCTTCCTCCACTACTTCCCCGTTATCATATTCCTCACGCCTACCTCCATTTCCCACTATCTCCACCCTACCACCTTCTATGCCTACAACTTCCATGGTACCTATCACTTTTCCTGAGACTTTTGTCTCTTACTTACAAAACATGCCACCTTAATACTTTGAGGTTATTTTGAACCCTCAGATTAAAATTCTCATGGCTCAACTTGCTACAACACTATCTTTCCCTCCACCTCCTACTAAGCCACCTAAAATGGATGCTACCATGAAAATCTATGAGGAGATGGAGAGGTTAAGTGGGGAACAATGAAAAGAGGTGGCACATGTCACTAAGGAGACTAAGGACTCAGATCGTGATGACTATTATAAGTACATTGAGGAGGGTTTGAGAATTGATTTAGATGAAGTAGCCTCATATGAAGAAAGGAAACAAACACTTAAGGATGGATAAATGAGTTTGATACTTAATATGATGTGGAAATCTCTGATAAGGGGCCTAAGGTGAGCAGCCTTAAGGACATGATGATAAAGAGGTGAGCCAAAGGGAGCACCACTCCAAAGAAGGGAAGACTGATAGAAAGGTTGATGTGGAAAAATTTGATGAAATCCCTAGCATTGGCCAAGATAAGGGCCTTCAAGATGAAGAAGTTCCTCTCGAGGGAGATCTAGATAAAGAGGAGGAAAATATAGGAAAAAAGGATGTTGAGCTCGACCAAGAAGCTAAAATTGAGCAGGGAGAAAGTAGTAGGCCAAAAGAAGAAGAAAACACTGATGAGGGAAATGTAGAATCCATTGAACCTAACAAAGGAAAGGTAATAATGCAAGAAGAGGAGCAATACAAAGAAGAAGAAAATATCAAAGATGCTTGTAGGCATGAGGAGGATCTATCAAAAGATAAAGGGGAAGGGGATAATGAATTCACCACTACATCCCCTAACCATCAAGAAGAAGTCCCCTCATGGCTAGAGTAGTAACTAAAAAGAAAGGTTCTCGTGCTCCTGGACCCTAAGGCCCTTCTAGAGGCAATACTGGATCGATCCCAAGTAAAGATGCGTGAGAAGAAAAGGCCAAAATTAAGGTCTCACATCACAATAGACGCGTCAGGCTCATGAATATTATAGGTAGCAACTTTGGTGATCGACAAAGATGTAGACACCCTACAAGGAAAGGATTACCAGGTAACTACCATCAATTTGGGCCCTACATCCAAAGCCCAAAAAATTGATGACTTTCAAGGGTTTGTTTGTACAATAATCAAGCAAATGAATAAGGATCAATCCATAAAGGAGGAGTGGAAAGAACATGTGGCAAAATTAATTACCTAGATACAATAGTGGACCATAATTGAGGAAGAAGCCTCAATGGAATCACAAACGCCCACCTTACTATCAATAGAAGAGATCAATAAAATGGAGAAGATGAAGAATTGGACCGAGTCCACCACTGACTTGTTCAAAAGGTTCATAGACATGGGAAATAAGGGAATTCATTATGTGTCCAAGATGCCTAATGACTATTTGGTTTTGCAAAAGGAAGTTGAAAAGGAGGCTGAGGTGTGTAAAGAATTTCCTGAACTTTACATGATCACATACCCCAAGTTGGAGAGCATTATCAAGCTCTCCGCAAAGATTTGGGAGAAAGATCTAGCCTTTCCAAAAGAAGATCACTAACTACCTAAACCATGGCTACTCAATTGTGAATATAGAAAAGGAGTTCTGGAGAAATATCTAATTGAATTGGAGGCTAATCATGCTCGAGTTGTGGTTCACCTAGCTAAATGTGATGATATCTTAGAACTGGTGATGAAAAAATAGGCTAGAGGACAAAATAGGGAAAAAGACAAAATAACCTATTTTATATTGTAAATTTTGTACTCATATTGGGTGATGTGAAAACCCTAAAGCTGGAATGAATTTGAGTCATTCATTGTAAATTCATCTTGACCATTCATTCTACCTTTTGAAAACTATAAATAGGATCATCCTTTCATTTTCAAAGAGAGATGAATTGTTGTGTAAAGTCTTTTTGCATAAATATATAAGAAAATCATTTGAAATTGATGGTTTCTTTATGTTTCTCTTTATGTTTGCATGATTCAGCCTCCATATGTTTATTTTAGCTTGTTCATTTTTGTTTAAGTCTATTTTCACCTTGTTATTTCATGATCAACTTTAATGGAGACTATATGTTGTAGTATTTTATGTACTTCCAGCTCATAATTTTAGTAATTTATTGATGATAAATTGTTGTGTAAAGTTAGTTTGTGCTCTTTTATTTTCAACACCTATGTTCAACTATATATTCATGCTAAATATGTGAATGTCACAGTCTAAAAATCTGCAAAGAACCTTAGAAGATTGAACTATTTTTGTGACACTGTAGACTATTCTTGGTTAAGAAAAATTTAGTTTGGGAAGTCTATCTACTACAACATCTACCATTGTTACTGTTGTTCCATAGGTTTTTATATTTAAAATCTCTCTAAGCCCTTTCATCTTTTGATATTTCTTTGAAAACTGAGTTAAACTTAGAATTACAACATCAATGTATTGTTAAATCTGATGAACAAGATGAGTTTCAAACTGTTGTCATAAATTTATAGCTATTGTTCATCCATTTTCAAAAATTTGAAACTTCAATTACAGACCCATAACTTCCATGCTTTGTGAACCATGAAGACCCCTTGTGATTACCAGCAAATCACACATCAATAACTAAGTTGTTTTTGCATAGTCATGACCTGACATATGAGGACCTTGGGGTGATTTTCTGAAACTCATTTGTAGATTATTATCTTTCAAGAGAGATAGGAAACTTGTGTTCTATTTGTAACTTGTGTTCTATTTGTGTGGAGAAATGTAAAAACACCCATCAACAGAACTAGCACTAGAAGGAGGGAAACTAGATGAAGATAGATTTAATTGGGTCATTCTCTCCTCAAATATTTCATAGGGTAACCAGATCCACGCTAGATAAGGGAGAATTTCAAGAGTTAAAGACCCCTACCAAGGCTAGGAGAGCCAAGAAATGGGAAGCTTCAGCATCAGCACCACCCACTTGACCTCCATCCCCTCCATCTCCATCTTATCCTTCACTCTAACCAACCTTTTCTCTATTTAATAGCCAAATCAACACTATTACAACTTCCATACCTCATCCACAGGCTACTGCAGCTCAGGAATTACCACCCCCACCTCCATCAATAGCTTGGTTGGGAAATAATCCATCACCATTGTCTTTCAATGAATATCATGACATTCCCAAGAATCTAGAAAGTTTTTGCTCCAAGTTCCATCCAAATGATCCTCAAAGGATAGTTTAAGAACACATTAAGATTTTCCAAACAACCCTTAAGGACATGCAGATTGAACATGAAGATGTTACATGTAGGCTCTTCCATTATTCATTAGGGGATGAAGAATTTTACTGGTACATACATCTACCTATGGGGTCCATCACCTCTTGGAACCTCGTGAAGGGTACATTCTTGTAGAAATTCAAGATCCCACTTAGCCCTATAGACTTATATCAATAATTCATGTTAGTTACAAGAGAAATTAATGAGCCAATTAGCTCATTCAATAATAGATTTCACCGAGCCTATACAAGGTTGCAACCTCCTTATGTGGTTAATGATACTTTATCAATATATGTGTATTAGGTTGCCTTAGACAATCTCACATCACCCTTAAGTGAATGCATTAGCCCCTTGCACGTTTGGTAGACGCTTATGCAGAAGCACTGAAGGAAAGCACAAATTTGGGGTAGCACTTGGCTAGACCATTACCTTCCTTGGGACCTATTGCTAATCCAGGACAAATTCATGGCCTTTGCAATGCCTTAGCCCATCAAAATATATTAATGAATCAGGTTTCTCAGTTTCCCATCATGCCATATCTAGGGCCTCCATTAAATCAGGCTCCACCAATGCCCACTTATTTGTAGACTCCAAGTCAACAGACCTCCCATAGTAGCATAACACACTTTCATACCTATAGAAATCTGAAGCCTCAGATGCCCAATAGAATTAGGCTATAGAACATCCTATTTTCCTCCCAAATTTGGTGCCAACACACAGTAATTCAGATAAGGAACAAATTGAAGAATTAGTTGAGCAAGTGAAGAAGCTTTCCACTAAAGTAACTCATTTGAGGAATCAAAACAATCAATTGCAAGATTATCAAAGGAGCATTCAAGCCAACTACCACAAAGACAGTCATGATTTAGGACCATCTTCAGGAAAAAATTATGAATGAGGTCAACATTCTAGGCAAAGCTTTGAAAGAAGGAAGCCCCAAAGGAAAAATAGAACATGGAATACTAGACCCAACAATGGAGGGGTACCTACACCTCTTGATCCACTTGGAGGTATAGAAAATTTGGCAAGAAAAGTATATTTGGCTAAGGCAGCATTATCCAAATGGTGTAGAATCCATCAAACCAATAGGCATTCTAAGCTTGAGTGTCTGAAGTTTCAAACTAATACCACAATATTTCAAGTGGAGGTGCAAAAAGTTGTAAATAGTTTGAGTTGTAGGGAAATAGTGCATTCAGAGCTATATGATTTTGTCTTGGTCATCAACTAGGCACCCTTCCCTCAAGGTGACAAGAATGAACCCAAGAAAGAGGCCACAGAAAAGGGAGGCAAATCAAATGAGGTATGTAATGAAGGCACCCTATCTCAAATGTTTGATTCAATAGATAATGGTCCTAAAGATGATGAAGAATAACAAGAGGAAGAAGTTATCATGTTCCATCAATGCGCGACCACTTATAATCTGACAAATAGGCAATTTGGTGGTCCATTTATGACCTCTATACCACCCAACAATTTCAATATGCCACCTAACCCATATGCTAGTAACAACCCACCTTACCCTAAGGTCCCAACTTAATATTTCAATAGGAATAAGTAGTCTAATCCAACTAAAAAACAACCTACTAATCCCACCCAAGGCAGTTCATCTGAGGTGGATGTTGAACAAATGGGAGAGTATGTGGTAGAAGAATTGAAGAAGGTTAAAGTAATCCTATCATCTTTCCAGTTGCTAAGAGTAATTTCCATTAGAAATTCATTCTTTAGATCATTGAATGGGACTGCCTCGTCAAAACCAACCCAAGAGGAAACTACAAAGAAAGTCTCATTTGATACCTCTAGCAATGAGTTGGTGGTTAGAGAAACCCATGGAAAGAAGCTTGATCAGCCACCTAGTAAGAACCAACAGTTGGATAAGCAACCAACCAAGGAGAAACATTAGATGCAAAAAAAGGATAAAGGAAATGAAAAGGATAAGGCTCAAGTAGCCCAAGCTGATGCTTCTATAGGATTGTTCCAAGGGAGGTTGGAAACCCCTCCTTTCTTGCTAACCATCTACATGTTCAAAAAAAATATGCATAACTGCCAGCTAGAATCTCGAGCCTCCACTAATGTCATGCTATTTGGAGTATTCCAAAAGCTAGGGATAACCCCGACCCCATCCAAGCGTACGGTGACCCAACTCAATAAGACCGAGGTTAATGTGGTGGGAGAACTAAATAGAATCCCAATGTAAATTGTAGTAGACCCATAGGTGCAACAGGTCATTGATATCCAAGTTGCAGACATTCCTGATACTTATGGTATCATATTGGGAAGAGACTTCACCTAGTCTCTCAATGGGTATACCTCAACTAATTATTCACACATGTGGATACCTTGGAAGGGGATACCCAATGAAATTTGGATTAAACATGAGCCCAGGATGAGATTTATGATAACATAGTACAACAATATGAATGAAGTATTATTTGTAGAAACATAATTGGTAAATTATTTCCCAATTGCATATGGAGTTTCAGAAGAAGAGGAAGAAGAAGAAGATCTTGTACTATTTCACACCTCTCCTAACTTGACTACCCTTCCTAATAGTATGGAAGCTCTAGTTGAGTCTGACAGTGAGGATTTTGAAGGGGATGGTAACCTTGGGTTGTTTGATGTTTTCCAAGAATTCATGTAGAAATGCATGCAAGACCGGCTTAATCTAGGAGCCATAACGGATTTTAAGGAACTCTTGTTTCCGAGCTGGTGTAGAATATATGATGCCTCTCATTTTGACTTTGAGTGTTGCCTATGCCAAATAGTAGTAGATCATATCAAAAGGTAGATCACTCTAGAAGAAGCTTTCATGGAAAAAAAATTAGGTCAAAATTAGTTTGAATCCAATTAGTCTGAAGGTGAAGGATAGGATGTGTTTCCCACACATGAAGCATGCTCTATTAGCTCAAAAGGGAAATGCCTTTCCAAGTTATCGATGTTGCATTTTGATGGATCAAAATCCAAGCAAGGGGAAAGAGCAAGCTTTGAGCTAATCAACCCTTCAAGTAAGACTGACTTTGCTTCCCATAGATTGCAATTCTATTGTACTAATAATGTAGCATAGAGGCATTAGTTCATGGGTTGCTTATGACATTAAGAAAAAGGGTTAAAATGCTACAAGTATTTGGGGACTCTAAACTAGTTGTCAAGCAGGTCAAGAACTTATACTCATGCCATGATCAGAGGTTAGCTAACTATAGGCATAGAGTATGGGATCTCATAGAGGGCTATGATGCATTCAATATCCAGTTAATCCCTCAAGGTAAAAACCAAACTATTGATGCTTTAGCACAAGAATCCAACACCCATAGCCTTTATCATTAACCGGACTAAATAAATTTACTATAGAACTCACCTCTACCCCATCAGTGCCTAATAATGTAACCAACTTCCAAGTGTTTGAAGATGACAAGCATATCCTTGACTTCATTACAAGCTTATATGTGTTTTCCTCCTAGACCATAGATGAGGTAGAGCTTGAAGAAGTAGAGCTTGATATAGAAGAGGTTATCAATTTGAAGACTAGCACAATACCTAGGGGTATGGTCCAATTAGAAAGGGTCTTTGACCTTGACCATATAAGGGATCAAGACCAACAAGCCAAAAGGGATTCCATAGATAGCTAGTGTGAGGTACACAACTTGGGCACAACATAGAATGTAAAAAATGTTTTCATTGGCACTTAGGTTTGTACTCCAAAATAAAAGAAGGGAATAGTTGATGCCCTACATACATACCATGATGTGATTGCTTGAGGATACGAGGACCTCAAAACATATGATACTTCAATCATCACTCACACCATTCCCTTGAAGCCCGATGTGAAGCCCTCGAGCCTATTATTTTTAAGTAAAGAAGTTGTTTTTTGCATGTATCATCTTCCCTATTCGACATTCCACATGGGTGGCCAATTTGGTTCTAGTCAGGAAGAAGAATAGGGAGATTAGGTTGTGTGGATTTCAAAAACTTAAACTAAGCATCTGAGAAAGATAATTATCTAGTGCCTTCACTGGATGAAGTGCTACAAATTGTTAATGGTTCACAAATGATGTCCTTTCTCGATGGCTACTTAGGGTACAACTAGGTAATGGTGCAGTACAAAGACAGGAACAATATGACTTTCACTACAAAGTGGGGTACATTTTCCTAGAAAAGGATGTCGTTCAGTTTGATCAACATAGGTGCAATGTTTCAACACATTATGTATATAGCTTTCAAGGATCTCATTGGTAAATGTATCATCTATATAGATAACCTTACAATATTTTCAAAGAAGAGAGGGGACCATGTCTCTGATTTATGCAAAGTGTTCTAGAAATATAGAGTTTGGTATTTCATTAAACACAAAGAAATGTATCTTTGGGGTAACTGAGGGGAAATTGTTGGGACATGTAATCTTAGAAAGGGGTATATCAATTGACCCAAAATGCATTCAGGCCATCCTAAAGATTTATCCTTTGGGAAGCAAGAAAAAAATGAAATCCTTGTTCAGAAATATTAATTTTTTCAGGAAGTTCATCATAGGGTTTGCAGAGATCGTGAAACCCCTCAATGCTATGCTCAAAAAAGATGCTAAGGTTGAATGGATACTAGATGCCAAGAAATATTTTGCAAAAATAAAGAAGGTCATTACAGATGCTCATGTGCTAGTTAGCCTTGACTACTCTAAGCCAATCTATACATATTCATTTTCCTCTGATCATTCATGTGTTAGCATGCCAACTTAAAAATATGATAAAGGGAATGAGCATCCCATACCCTTCATGAGTATTCCTTTGAAGGATGTTGAGTTATGATACCCTAATGTTGAGAAGCAAGTGTATGCCCTAGTCCACAGAGTCAAGAAGTTCAAGCACTACATCCTAAGAAACAAGGTATTTTCCATTGTACCAGACCCATCTATTAAGATATTGCTAATGAAAAATGAGTCAGGAGAAAGGTGAGCCAAATGGGTTACATTGCTGCAAGAGTATGATGTGGAGATCCAACTAATGAAGCTGGTTTAAGGCCAAGCTCTCACACGCACCATGGCTAAAATAGAACCAGAGCTCATTGTCTAATAGTACCACTTGGAGGATGTCTCTCTAGATGAATGGTGTGACGACATTGTGTACTATTTTTGGAACCACAAGTTCCCACCACATTTGCAAGGAGTCCAGAAGTGAGCCTTGTAGCTGAAAAGTAACAATTATATGCTAAAAGGATCAATGTTATATAAGAAGAATCATGAAGGGATCTACCTAAAATGCCTAGGAAAAGCTAAAGCTGCTGAAGTGCTCAAGGAATTTCATGATAAATTTAGAATGGGACATGGATCTGGTCTTTCAACAACCCACTAGATTTTGCGAGCTGGATACTACTAGCCGACACTATTCAAAGATTTCCACAATCATGTTTGATCCTGTCATGTTTTCTAGACGACCACCACTAGGGAAAGGTGTGTTGTTCCACTACAATCGGCTACTGAGGTAAGGCCATTTTCCTAGTGGGAACTCGACTTCATTGGTCTGGTAAACCCACCATCCTTTGCAAGTCACGGGTACATTCTAACCACAACTAATTATTGTAGTAGATGGATAGAGGTTATTTCTTGTAGACAATGCACAACTGAGATCATTACTGATTTTCTTGAAGGCTGCATTATGAATCATTTTGGGTGTCCATTTGCATTAGTATCTGATAATGGTCTAACTTTTTCTTCTCTTAAATTTATGGGTTGGGCCTTTGATTATGGGATTATATTGAAATTTTCATTAAACTACTACCCCCAGGGTAACGGGTTAGCTAAATCCACTAATAAAAACTTG
Organism: Sequoia sempervirens; assembly: GCA_007258455.2. NCBI lineage: Eukaryota > Viridiplantae > Streptophyta > Pinopsida > Cupressales > Cupressaceae > Sequoia > Sequoia sempervirens. Next base: position 17,966,663 of record VDFB02373365.1, on the reverse strand, counting down.
TTGACTATCATCTATAAGCTACTAGATAAGAATCCAAATGGCTAGTACACCTAGTTGTGGTTTTCTCTATGGAAAGATTGTACTTGATATAAGGCAGCCTTAGGAAACTCCCCATACCACCTCATTTATGGTTTAGAACCCATTTTCCCAATCCACCTCAAGATTCCCATGCTATAATTTATTAACACCTATATAAGGATGGAGAATGCCTCAAAGCTCATTTGGATGAGTTGCTCCATTTAGAGGAAAAATGTGATGAAGTCGTAGAAAACTTCACAAAACATTAGGGCATAGTCAAAAGATGGTTCGGCCACAAAGTGAAAGTCAAGGCCTTTAGAATTGTTGACCTAGTGTTATATTGGGACAAGGCCCATGAGAAGAAAGGGGATGCTAAATTCAACAATCTTTGGCTTGGCCCCTTTCAGATTTTTGAAATCCTAGGAGATAATGGTTTTCGCCTAAAAACACTTACTAGAGAAGACGTCCTATTACCAGTCAACAGGAAATACCTAAAGAATTATTTCCTTGCCTAAGCTATTCTAGCTTACCCCTATACATAGTTAGAGTAGGTCTTTTGCTTTCTATTTTGTTTTGCTTTGCTTTTTCTTATTTGTTGTCCTTCATTTTTGTTGAGGGTGTTGTTTGGTCTTAATGTGGTGGCGGTGCTTAGCCTAGTCAAAGGGCCTGGATTGCCGCACATTCCTGTTTGTTCCATGGATAAGTCTTCATGAGTTATCAAGGATTTCTATTTACTTCTATGAATTAGGTCTCATCATTTGAACTCTTACTTGATCTAGAGTTAAACTCTTGTTTGAACCCTTTCACATTTATCTTAGACTTCAGACAACACACATCTATAATATTACTAACAGACTATGTGGAAGTTACCATGAAACCTTGACAAGTGAAAAATCTTAAATCTACTTTAGTGACCACTACAATCTCCAAACCCTACTATAAGCTTCATTTCTTATACAGTTGAGCAAGAAAGTATAAAAGTAAGGCATAAAAAGAAAAAAGAAAAGGAAACATTGAAAAAGGGGCAACTGTGTGGTGTGTGAATAACATTATCGGGGAAATGGACACCCAGTTGGCAATAGAGCAATGGTTGTGGGGATTGTAGTGATAAATCCATCAGGGCTATGGATGCCTGATTGGCAACAGAGCAATGTGTAGGTTACTCTTGGAGTTAGATTACTCATGTAGCTTGTCTTGGCTAATTGGTCAATTTCCTTTATAGTTTCTAAAGGAGGGGAATGAATTCATTGAACACACACTTATGAGATATTTGTGACCCGATTGAGCTAAGGATTTTTATTCTCCTTTAATCCTTGAGTTCACTTGATGATGCCTATTTTTGGTCTATGAAACCAGAGATTCTAGGTTTTGAATGAATCCTTATCCCTAGAATGCTCAAGAGTGTTCTCCAGTAGAGTCACCATTTGTTGTGCCTTCTGCAATCATGCCCTCCTTGGACCAGGGACCCTCTCTTCTCTTTTTTTCTTTCGTCGGGTTGATTCATAGTTGCTTCACTTTTTGTGCCCCTATTTTGGACCTAAGTTGGTTAATAATCCTTTGAGTGCAAATTCCATCATGATCAAGTTATTCACTAGGGTTCTAAGTAGGTTTTGAGCTTTTGTGGACAAATCTTTGCAGGTTTCCATCACCTGGAAGCCACACCATCCTTCACCGTTTGTGGGTTCCTTGTTGTGGGTTTCCTCTTGCAGACCTCCATCACTGTTTCACCCTTTCTAACAAAATTCTCCATATCTTTCTGCAACGGACTTTTCATGTGTTGCTTTCATACTCTATTTATTTGCATGACCTATTCTCTTGTGGCTTCCACTCATCGAGTTTCTGTACTCCCTCCTATCATGTGCACTTCAATAACTTGTAATTAATGTTTTTCATTTATGATGCTAAGACTTATAAATAGAGCATCCACCTATCATTTTCATTGATGGATTTCAAATTTGGAGAGCTAAAAGGATTTTGCGCATGTGGGAAAGCTCGAGGACCAGATCATCTTCTACCCTCCCTATGCATGCAATACAAGTAGGTGCTTGCCCCCATTTTCAAATTTTGTGTTGTCAAGTTCATCAGAGGTTGTACATCTAGGGTTTTTAGGATACACTCATTTAAATTTCCAAATTTAACCTCAACTGATAACATTAAAACCCTAGGGTTTAAAGCCTCTGAGTGCTAGAACAGTGTGGGTCATCCTTTGGGAAATCCACCTTTGAGGTGTCGTACTTAAAATGAAAATAACACTAACTCCCCTCACACCCATCCTACATGTGGCTAGGTCCATCATGGTCAAAACTAGTGAAGTCTTCAAACCGTAGAATAGTACACCCACAACTTCTTCCATGTGGGATCCCATGTGTGGAAGTGTGTCTTACTTTGGCTGAGTCCTTGTGAAAAACTGTTGACATCCACTTGACTGGAGGATCCTTCCTATCCTTTCATCGTTGTATTTTTCAATCCAAAGTGCTAAACAACCAAGTCTTCAACGTACTACGGGTTCTCTATGGCAAGTTTTCACATGTAGAAGTCAATCCTATTCTAGCCATCATTTACAATGAACCTTTCATGACTTTCTTCCTTGTGGAATATGCCCCAATCATTGCTGCGAGCATGACAAAATCAACTAAGTCCTTAAGCTGATGTGGGATCCACTTAGTAGATCCCCATGTGTGGATTGTCACTCTACCTAGGTCGTTGCTAGTAGAAAATCCATGGTGACTTCCCTCCATGTAGCTCCCACATTGACTGCCTCTGCGAGCATCACACCAACTCAAAACATTGGAAATTACTAATTCAATAGACCTATGTGGGTCCACCCTTGCGATTCGTTGTCAGTAGAAGTTCATCCTCCTTGGGCCATTGTTTAATGAAAAATAAAATACGACACCTTGCCTAACATCCTCTACTTTCAAACTTTCAGCAAACACCTAGATTCATCCATTGATAATGTAAGCATGAATTTTGATGATCTCATGATGCACCTATAAAATGAAGGTAAAAATCCTAAGTCAAAGTGTCTTTGTGGGTTCTGCTATGCGAGAATGTATGATTTAAGGAATGTCTCCCACCCTAAGCCACTATCTAATGACAAAATCCTAGCGGAGCTCCACATCACAGCACTCGCACTCCAAACGGCCGACAATGAAATATTTAGGTAGGGCCACCATACATAATTTTCTCCACATGCCCAAAAGGATTTAAATGAAATTGACAAAGTAAAACACCTTTGCGATTTTTGCCCCTTAGAACTCCATATGTGGAAGGCCACCTACTTCAATCCATTATTCAATGAAAGAACTCAAATAGACTTCCAACTAGTGGCTTCTACATCATCAATCTTCGCATGAGCCTAAGAAGCCACTCTAGCCAAGGGAAATAATTTCAAATGCTCCAGTGAGTATTTCCCCACGTGCCTAGTAAGTTTGCATTAAAATATCTTGATGTTTAAACCTTTCAAGAATTCCCCATCAATTTTTTTTTGCAGAACTCCATCCTCCCAGAGTCATTTCTAATGACATTTACCCTGGCCGCTTCTTCTAGGCAGAAACCCGCAAATCTACAAACCTAATGAATGAGCATAAAATGATAAAATTTGATGAAAATAATGATCTCTCTCAGGTATGTGGATGCATTCAATGGAATTTTCACATGATTTAACTAACGTTTCCCCCCCCTAATTCATCAAGGTACTTACTATGCATTCTTTGTGCAAGATTTGTGGAACTAGTTGAGAAAGTTGTTGAGAAATCTGACAAGGGAAAGAAAGATACAAAGGCTACCAAAGGAAAAGAAGAGAAATCCAAGATGAAGTACAAGTTCCATGGTGTAGAATGCACTTCAAACATCACTTGCAATTGGGACAAAGTAACAGATATGGACCTAGGTCATGTAAGCATCAATAATTCAGACAATAGGTCATGGTCAATCTAATAACCAAGGAGGCCTTAAGAGTAAAGAAGAGTGGGATCACGAAAGAAGTAGGTTTTCCTCCAACCCTGATCAGCCCAAAACTAATCTTCACATGTAGAGAATGTTATCACCCGCAATCGAGGGGGATAGTGATTGTGGATGGGAGAGTATTGGCTGATTTGATACCCATGTCGATCAGGAGGACATTTGACATCCCCTTTTTTGAAAAAATGGAGGAGACTGAGAAGGAATATGCTTTCAATGTCTTGAAACAAGACCCCACCAGCTACAAAAGAACCATCAATCAAACATGGTTGATTGAGAAGAGGGGCAGTGCCAACAAATTTCCTCAAAAGCTATACCAAAGTGACTTCGTGGAGGAAACCAATGACCTAGTAACACTCTTGAGCAGAGTAATGGGCCTCCCCACTTCAACACTTTTTGAGGAGTGGATGTTCTACTTCATGGAAGAGATCCTCAGAGGAGAATCCAAGTTTCACTAGGAAAAGATCATCAGTGAGAACCTACACAAACAATTTATGGCAGTAAAGAAGACCCAAGAGTTCTATATCACCTCCTATATTGTGTATCTTCTAGCAGTCACATTTCCATACAAGGGATTGGATTGTGTTGGCCAACTAGGAATGAAGAAAGGGCCCAATCTTGTTTATAATTGCTACCAGCAACTACAATACATAAATTATAAGAAGGATTATAGGTGGGTCAATGACGCCTTCATCATGCATATTTTCTAGACTCTATCTTGAAGGACTATCACAGAAGGATGTTGCACAACGCCAAAGCAATAGTAAAGGGTTTCAGGTACTTGTTTATCTAGTTCTCTAAGTTCACTTACATAAGGGCATAAAGGTTCTCATGGTTTCCCTATTGGCTGCCTCAATATCCTAATGAAAAAATAATCTTGTTGGAGCTCACTTGATAGTTACAAACTTCCCACACTTTATTGCATAACAAGCATCATGTTGGGGTCCCATACACCATTGCATTCAACCAAGGAATGTATGTGTGCCCTGCTGCCCCATGTATAGAATACTCAGAGAAAGAGCTTGTGGAGTATAACTTGGAAATGAATATAGAAAGAGGTCTAGATCCTCTTGGAAAATTAAAGAAACAAGTTGGGAACGAGTATGCTCATAGACCCCACATCGAGGACTTCTAGGAAAATTACAACGATGACCATGAGGTCAGGAGGAGGGACTACATGAGAATGATTGAAAAATTTGTAAAGTCTATTAATTTGTTCCTTGTTCTCAATCAAGTGGTGGAAGATGACAATATTCTTGATGAGATATATAATGCTTTAGCTAATGTACCATTGATAGTTATTGATTGGACAGACACAGAGGTAAAATATTTACATAATATCACCCATCGAGTGGAACAAAGAACTAAAAAGTGAATCAATGATCAAGTAGCCCAACTACAACAATAGGGTGTAGAATTGACATACGGGGAATTAGAAGATGAAATTGAAAGTGAAATGGATAGTGGCAGTATTGTGGGCTCTTCAGGTGAGGCTCCTAAGTCTCCATCCATCACCAGATCGAGGAAAAGAAAGGACACATCAAAACATCATCCCAGGCATAAAGTATATACTAGGAAGGCTATCGAGGGGAAAAGACCACCAAAGAAGCCTAAAAGGATGGGAACCTTTGTTCTCGATATGCCCGCCATCTAGGAGGAAGGGTCTCCTCTACAGGAAGAAGAAGAGAAACCCTAGTTGCCTCCACCCACCACCTCTACACTTCCAGCTATTGTTGCTACTGCACCATCCCCTTCCACTCCTCAATCATTACCTGCACCATCTCCACCCACGGTGGACATCTCTATCCACCTCACCTCTACTTCTTTAACTACTCCAATGGTTGTCCTCGACTCTTCTTCCTCCACTACTTCCCCGTTATCAAATTCCTCGCTCTTGCCTCCATTTCCCACTATCTCCACCCTGCCACTTTCTATTCCTACAACTTCCATGGCACCTATCAATTTTCCCAAGACTTTTGTCTCTTACTTACAAAATGTGCCACCTCAATTCTCTAAGGTTATTTTGAACCCTAAGGTTAAAATTCTCATGGTTCACTACATATCCCTCCACCTCCTATTGAACCACCTAAAATGGAGGCTATAATGCAGATCTATGAGATGGAGAGGTTAAGCAGGGAACAACCCAAAGAGGTGGTGAATGTCACTGAGGAGCCCGAGGACTCAGATCATGATGACTATTATGAGCATGTTAAGGAGGGTTTGAGAATTGATTTAGATGAAGTGGCCTCAGATGAAGAAGGGAAAAAAACACCCAAGGATGGAGAAATAAATAAGTTTGATACTTACTATGATGTGGAAACCTCAAATCAAGAGCCTAAGGGTGAGTAGCCTAAAGGAAATGATGATAAAGAGGTGAGCCCAAGGGAGAACCACTCCAAAGAAGGGAAGACTGATACAAAGGTTGATGTGGAAAAAAATGATGAACTCCATAGCGCCGACCAAGATAAGGGCCTTCAAGATGAAGAAGTGCCTCCCAAGTGAGAGCCAAATAAAGAAGAGGAAAATATAGGCAAAAAGGTTGTTGAGACCAACCAAGAAGCTAAAATTGAGTAGGGAGAAAGTAGCAGGCTAGAGAAAGAATAAAACACTGATGAGGGAAATGCATAATCCATTTAACTTGACAAAGGAAAGGAAATAATGCAAGAAAAGGAGAGGGACAAAGAAGAATAAAATATTGAAGAGGCTCGTAGGCATGAGGAGGATCTATTGAAAGATAAAGCAAAAGGGGATAATGAATTCATCACTACATCCCCTGACCATAAAGAAGTCCCCTCATGGATGGAGCAACAAATGAAAGAAAGGTTTCAATGCTCCTGGACCCTAAGGCCCATCTAGAGGCAATACTAGCTCAATCCCAAGTAAAGACACATCGGGCTCATGAATATTATAGATAGCACCAAGTCCACTAATGATTGGATCAAAAGGGTCATAGACATGGGCAATAAGGGCATCCATTGTGTGGCCAAGATGCATAATGACTATCTGGTCCTATAGAAGGAAGTTGAAAAGGAGGTTAAGGTTTGTAAATAATTTCCTAAACTTTATAGGTCACATACCCCAAGCTGGAGATAATTCTCAAGCTCTCTACAGAGATTTGGGAGAAAGATTTGGCCTTGTTGAAAGAAGATCACTGGCTGCTCGAAGCATGGATACTCAATTGTGCATACAAAAAAGGAGTTTTGGAAAAATCTCTAATAGAATTGGAGGCTAATCATGCTTGATTTATGGCTCACTTGGCTGAATGTGATGATCTCTTAGAACTGGTGACAGAATATAAGATGCCATCATAAGAGTTAGATCAGGTGGCTATAAAGTGTGAGTTCCATAAGAGAATGGAACAGGGAGCCGGTGACACTTTTTCAGTAGACTTCATGGATTTCACTACATGGGATTTCTCATAATCAAAACAAATGATCAAGGCAAGATAAGCATGCATAAAGCATCATGATGCAATGGTGGAAGGATTTAAGAGGGTCGCCTTCCAAATCTCAAAATTTGACTTCTCAGAGGAAAAGTAGCTCTTGGATACCATTGGAAAATTTGTCCATTATGCCATATTACAAAAAGAAGCTAGAAATCCTTTAATAAATGATGAATATTTAAAAAGGTAGCTCAAGGAAAAAATAGGCTAGAGGATAAAATAGGGGAAAATAAAAAATAGCCTATTTTATATTGTAAATTTGTACTCATATTGGGTGATGTGAAAACCCTAAAGCTAGAATGAATCTAAGCCACTCATTGTAAATTCATCTTGACCATTCATTTTACCTTTTGAAAACTATAAATAGGGGCATCCTCTCATTTTCAAAGAGATGTGAGTTTTTGTGTAAAGGTATTCTGCAACAATATATAAGAAAATCATTTGAAGTTGATGGTTTCTTTATGTTTCTCTTTATGTTTGCATGATTCAGCCTCCATATGTTTATTTCAACTTGTTCATTTTTGTTTAAGTTTATTTTCAGCTTGTTAGTTCATGTTCAGATTTAATGGTGACTATATGTTGTAGTATTTGATGCACTTAGAGCTTATACTTTTAGTAATTTATTGATGATAAATTGCTATCTAAAGTTAGTCTGAGCTCTTTTATTTGTTGCACCTATGTTCAACTGTATATTCATGCTAAATAGGCAAATGTCATAGTCTGAAAATCTGCAAAGAACCTTAGAAGATTGTACTAGTTTTGTGACATTGTAGGCTGCTCTTGGTTAAGAAAAACTTAGTTTGGGAAGTCTATCTACTGCAACATCTTCCATTGTTACTATTGTTCCATAGTTTTTTTAGATTTAGAATAACTCTCTAAACCCTTTCATATTTTGATATTTCTTTGAAAACTAAGTTAAACTTAGAATTATAGCATCAATGTATTGTTGAATCTGATGAACAAGATGAGTTTTAGACTGCTGTCATCAATTTGTAGCTATTGTTCATCCATTTTCATAATTCTAAAACTTCAATTATAGACCCATAACTTCCATGCTTTGTGAACCATGAAGGCCCCTTATGATTACCAAAAAATCACACATCAATAACTGAGTTGTTTTTGCATAGTCATGACCTAACATTTGAGAGACCTTAGGGTGATTTTCTGAAACTCAATTGCAAATTATTACCTTTCAAGAGAGATAGGACACCTTTGTTCTGTCTATGTTGAGAAGTACAAAAACACCCATCAAATATGACAAATGATGGGAGAACTTGAATACCATTCATATCAATCACAAAAAAATAATTTATATAAAAACTTCCATTGTGATGCATGCTCTGGACTATTCTTGTGTTATTACTGTCTCTTTCATATTCCCTTTTACTATCATTGTTTTCTCATTCTGTACTGTCTTCTTGCATTGTGGAATCATGGCAAAGATTTCCATGCCTCCATTTATAAGGATTGATCATATTTATATGTTTTCACCTCATCAAAATTGACTATCCTTAATAGCATTCAACTTTATCCCTACCCTTTAAAATACTTTCCACATAGTTCTGCTACCTTGAATACCTCATGTTGGCTGTCATTAGGTCACTATCTTTGTCTTTCTCAACTTATTTCTTTTAGAAATTTCTGATGCAACAACCTTAATAATTTGTTGACTGATAACATCCAAGCAAGCCATTGGGATGCATTGTTGGTCATCAAAAGAATAAAACTTCTATGTATCCATGCTTGAGACCAAATATAATATGGATTGTATGCTTTCCTTTTGTATCATTGTTCTTTGTACTGTGACTGCCATTGCACTGTCCTTGTGTTTGACTATTCTCTTTATAACTGTTATCTTATTCTCCATTATTTCTCATTCACTACATTCCCAATCCCTACAACAAAGCTCTACAAAGTCACTGCATTTTTATTATGAACTTACTCCTTAAACCTTATCCCTCTTGCTCATTGTATTCTTATCTTTCCAATCCATTCCTGATAGCATGTTTCCCATTCTTCCTTTATGTCTTTACTCTTATACTTGTGATAATCTATCACTATTCTTACACTATCATTTACATAAAAGACTGCCATTTTTTCTCAACACTACTTCAAACAATTTTTTCCTTGGCTCATAATCATCTTAGGTCTTTTCCAATTCCAAGAGTAGATATCCTCGATCCTCCACAAGAAGATCTCCCTTAGGTCTATCATTAACCACTACTACAAACCCCAAACTATCACATGTACTCTGTTAACTATTGGGCTTTCTCTTTTAGAAAATCAAATATTAATTTCCTTTATTTTGCACATCTACTCCTTGGTTATACATGTTGCTTATGTCTATGACTATCACTCAGCATGTATAACTATCTCAACCATGTTGATAGTCTCTTCTAGGAGATGAAGGTCTATGATTTAGTCACAAAGATTGTCCTCATTTATTTTCCATTGATTGCCTTTATACCCAAGTCTTTTACTACCTCTTTAGATGGTCAAACTCTGTTGTTTCAAGCTTGTTGTTATGAGGGGTTTCTAGAGGAATTTCTAGACATTATTCCATATAACATCTTTGTATGATTTTAAAACATGAAATTCTTATAATGAAGAAAATACTAGGGCATCCATAAAGACATTTGACAACTTAGACAAATCCCTACAAAGCATTACTCATTGTTCCATGAATGCAGGGGTTTTATGAAGCAACAAACTTAATTGACATATGTAATAGAAGATAAGAGAAACTATAGAATCAATAGACCTGGCTCAAGCTTCTCTCCCCATGTAGCTATCTATTCTCCTTCAATCTACAACATGGATTTTTCCCATGAACCCTTCCACACTTGATATTTCTCAACCTCCATTGACTGCAACATGTCTTGAATGGAAAACCTCCTCAATCTGCAACATGCCTTGAATGCCCATAAATGAGAAAAAACTAAAGTTCTCCTCTGCAATGAGGGTGGAGTGTAAATGAAATAGTTTTCTTCTTTGGCACCCAAAAACTTAGTCAAAGCTTCTTTTCCTTTTCTTATTTTTCCTTTTTTCTTGAACCTTTATCTGCAAGCTCTTCCAAACATGTTATTTTTTCCTTTCCTCTTTTAAAAAAAACTCCATCCTTTTTCATAACATTTTAAAAAACATCATAAATATCTACATTTAAGATTATGTTTTAATGACAGAGACAAATAACAACCTTGAAAGAAAACCTTGCAACATTCTTGGCGACCTCTGTAAAATTTTTTCCTATTAAAACTTATTAGCCAACTAGCTTATACAATCCATTAGGCATAGGAGACATGGAATAAACTGAAAACATATTGAAAATCAGACCTTTAGACCTTGTATACTGCTGTAACAACCTCAAAATAGCACTTAACACCTTCAAACCCACCCAAACCTACCTAAAAAGACTCAAAACATGACTAAAACCAACTGACTAACTATGCATCAACACTTGGAGGAATGAAAATATTCCTAAAACCTATGTGCAACAACACTTATTGACTCAAAAAAAAAAACTAATGCTAACCTATACTAACCAAGGTAGTGATGTTCAAACAAATCCATTCACTCGTTTTGCAAAATAACTTCCCTTTCTAACCAACGTAGAATGCCTTACATGATCATAAAATGCTGAGAGGATATGAAACACAAATATATATTCAATAAACTACTACAATGTTTCATGAATGATGTAAATAAATTCTGCTATTCCAACATGTTTATCATATATGCTATTATATTGAACTGGAAAAGTGATTTGAATGCATCCCATCTCAATTGGAACCTCGTGCTTGGGTGCAAGCATGACCGGTGATGCTTTATTGGCCTCCATTCTGGCTAAATTTCTAATAGGAAACCCTCTTGAAAGAACAAAATTTGAATTCCCATTGCTAGCTTGATTCTTATGCACTATTTCTTTATCATCATGCAAATTGGAAATATTTTCTTCATGTTGTTCTAATGAAAACATAGTTACATTTTCCTCTAGTTTGTGATGCTCATAAATTTTGGATCCATTAAGTGTTATCTTGGCATCAATACTTGAACAAAAGTCTTCAATGATGCTAGAAAAACTAACTTCATCAATTTTCAACTCACTCTCCTCATGTGTATCAACATTCACACTCTTCAAAACAATGTTGTCTTCATTTTTCTCTTGGTGTACCAACACCCTATCAAGATTGTTTGTATCTTCTAGTTGTCTCAAGTTGATGTTGATGTCAACATGTGCATTTCATCTTCATCTTGTTCAACAAAAGAAGGAAGTCCATTAAACCAAACTATAGACTCTTCCTTTCACCACCCCCTTTTTTGTTGTGATTTTTTGCCTTATCATCAAGATGACTTGTAAAGACCACCTCTTGAGACTGGTTTGGTAAAAATGTAGAAATTTCTGCCTTTTGTTCTTGCTACTCATGATGATTTTCCTCTTGCATTAGTGCTGGTTTGGCATCTAAATTTAAACAAAATGTTTCAAAATCATCCCAAAAAATGTCTTCCACAACCTTCTCTTTACTTTTATACATAAGAGGACTAATTTTAACTTCAAAGTAGCTTTCTTTGTGTGTGTCAACTTCATCATTTTTGCAAAACAAGGTTGTCCTTATTTGTCTCCTCACAAAATAGCATCTTCTCATGCTCATTCTCATCTTCTACTAGCTCCAAAACTTGTGAATTCATTGCAACCTGGATACTCTTTTCATCCTCATCAACAAAACAAGGGAGTTCATCAAAAGAGAATGCTAAAATTTTCTTTACATCACCTCTTTCTTGCTTTTTGTCGCATTGTCCCAACTGATTTGCTAACATAAGCATTGGCATAATATCCTTTTCTTTAATAAAAAATGGAATTTAATTAATTAAATCAATCAAAACTTCACACTTAATACCTCTTGTTTCTCCTTCAGCCTGCTGCCCCAAAAGACCATGCTCATCATTCCTTTGCAAAAAATCTATTTTTTCCTCTTTTAACTCATATGTAAGTGTACCAACACCAAAAGACCTCTCTTGTTCTTCCTCAAAAACCTTCTCTTGTTGTTTACTAAACCAACTATCTTGGTAAACAATGGGACCATTTTTACAAAGACAAATGGTAATAGGACAAGAGGGCTGGTTATAAAGGTATTATTAGGTTTCTTGAGGAAGTATACATTTTAGAGAAGGTTGTTCTTGAGGGATACTAGGCTCTTGCAAAGGATGTAGATTCCTAAAGCTTAGAATTTCAAACTTATAAGATTGACTTGAAGACTTGAAAGGCATACCTTGTTTGAAACCTAATAATTCATACTTAGGAAGCTATTCCCTCATAAATTAATTTGGAATGTAAGAGGTTGATTGGTTTTCCAACTTTGCACTTGAGAAAGCAAAAGTTTCATCTACTCTTGTTTAGTAGCAACCTCTCTTGCAAGAGATTCTTCAAACTATGTCTTTTGTATCTCCAACTCTTTTTGATAAGCCAACTCTTCTTGTGGAAACCATATTATTGATCTTCTTCAATTTCACTCATTTGTTTTTGAGAATCCAACATGATATCCTTGAAGCTTCAAGTTACCAACATTTTGAGGTTGGATATGAAGAGAACTATACTGGCTTGAAACTTCTTAGGAGTGGATTTGAGTATATGCAGGCTACCATGATGCTTGAGAAGAGTTGGGTGGGTGGTACGTATGATAGGTATACTGGTAACCTATCATTAATGGATTATTTGAGATAAAACCAACAACATACTTTGCTTGGTATGGCTAATATGAAGTGGTATTAGCAAGTTTTTCATGAAATGGAGGGAGATGAAATATATCTCCATAAAATGAAGACATAATGTTGCATTCAAACAAGTTGTAAATTCAAAGAAATGATTAAAAATCAAAATTATTAAGACTGATTTTTGGCAAAAAATTGTAGCACATACCAACACTTGGTCTTTCAAAAACCACTAGAATAGAGTTGGAGTCGCCAAATGTGTAGACATTTTGCCTCCAAAGGAAAAATTTACTGATATACACATCAAATATCAATAATTATATGAAATTTTTTGAAATGTGAGAAATCAAATGGTCCCATTAAGCATGCCAAAAAAATTTATCACTCAATATCATGCCCTTGCTAAGTTGTAGAAACTTAGCAAGGGTGCAATATTGAGTGATAAATTTTTTTTGCACGCCTATTAGGACCATTTGAGCTCTCATAGTTCAAATAGTCCTACCAGAGGTGCTAAAAACTATTATCATTCAATATCACACCTTTGTTAAGTTTAAGAGTTCATATGGTCCCATCGAGTGTGCCAAAAACTATTATCACTCAATATTGTGCCCTTACTAAATTGTAGAAAATTAGTAAGGTGCAATATTGAGTGAATAGTTTTTGGCACGTCCGATGGGACCATTTGAGTTCTCATAGTTCAAATGGTCTCATCGGACATACCAAAACATTTTATCACTCAATAAATGGTTTTATTGGGCATGTCAAAAACTATTATCACCCAATATTGCACCCTTGCTAAGTTGCAGTTTCCTTGCTAAGTTGTAGAACCCTTGCTAAGTTTCTGCAACTTACCAAGGGCACAATATTGAGTGAGTATTTTTTGGCACCAAAAATTTAGCAAGGGTGCAATATTGAATGATAATAATTTTTGGCACACTCAATGGGACCATTGAAATTCTAACAGTTAAAATGGTCTCATCGGATGTGTCAAAAATTGTTATCACTGTTTAAATGGTCTCAACAGGTATTCCAATAATTGTTATCACACAATATTGCACCCTTGCTAAAACTTAGAAAGGGTGTAATATTGAATGATAATAGTTTTTGATACACCTGATGGAATCATTTGAACTATGAGAGTTCAAATGATCACACCTAGTGTGCCAAAAACTATTATCACTCAATATTGTGCCCTTGCTAAGTTAGAAACTATTATCACTCAATATTGCACCCTTGAGGGTGTACTATTGAATTATAACAATTCGCGGCATGCCTTATGGGACCATTTTAACTGTGAGAGCTCAAATGGTTCCACTGGGCGTGTCAAAAACTATTATCACTCAATATTACATTCTTGTTAAGTTTTTGTAACTTAACAAAGACGTAATATTGAGTGATAATAGTTTTTGACATGTTCAATACGACTATTTGAACTATGATAGCTTAAATGGTTCCACTGGACATGCAAAAAATGGTTATCACTCAATATTGCACCCTTGCTAAGTTCTACAATTTAACAAAGATGCAATATTGAGTGGTAATAGTTTTTTGCACACCCGATGGGGCCATTAGAGCTCTCATGATTCAAATGGTCCTATCAGACGTGCCAAAAATTGTTATCACTCAATATTGCACCCTTACTAAGTTACAGAAACTTAGTAAAGACACAATATTGAGTGATAACAGTTTCAATTTAGCAAAGGTGCAATATTGAGAGATGATAGTTTTTGGCACACCTAATGGGACCATTTGAAATGGGTTCCACCATACATGTCAAATACTGTTATCACTCAATATTGTTCCCTTGAATATTGAGTGATAAAAAATTTTGGTACATTCAGTGGGACCATTTGAACTCTCACAACTTTAATGGTCCCATCAGACGTGCCAAAAATTGTTATCACTACTCAACTGGTCTCATCAGACATGCCAAAAATTATTATCACTCAATATTGCATCCTTGGTAAGTTGCAAAAAATTAACAAGGATGCAATATTGAGTGATAACAATTTTGGCACATGTGGTGGGACCATTTGAGCTGTGTCAAAAATTGTTATCACTCAATATTATGTCTTTGTTAAGTTGGAAAAACTTAGCAATGGTGTAATATTGAGCAATAACAATTTTTGGCACATCTGGTGGGACCATTTAACAATAGTGTTGTGTATAAATAAATAATGTGAATAAGCAAATAGAACCTATACTACACACCAATGAAACATTATATCAAGGAATTTAAATAATAATCAAATTAAAACAAAAATTCCTCAATGGTGTCTCATTGTCCTTTATCTCCAAAGATTCTTTAAGTCATTTTTCTCTTAGATTGTTTGTGCACATGACTTTCCAAATGACAACCTGGAGAATGAGAGATGCTGGAAATGCAAGAGATGTTTCCTACATTACATGATTGATAAACTAGTTGTAGATGATATGCAAAGATAATAATGTTTCTATGATGCTACTAATGAAAATGATATGATGAAAATACTGTAATTAAGATGTTGCTAATGAAAATGCCATGATTAAACTACTTGATGTTAAAATGCTATTACTAAAATGCTCACTAAAATGACAATGCTAATTAAAATGTTGCAGAGTGTAATTGCTATAAATGCTCAACTCTCTCCCTTTTCTTGTTGTAAATGATGGCCTATTTATAGATTTTTCAAGGCATGAGCCTAGGTGGTAGGAATCAACGGTCTAGATTCAATCTAGAGAGATAGACGGTTGAAGATGAAGAGGTTAGAGAGAAAAAGGGAGTGTGTTCCATGCATAAGAACAAACTACCAAGTGTGAAGAGGAATAAAATGGAGATGAAGGCCAATTGTCCCTAATTATTTAGAATTTGTTGATGATAAATGCCAAATTAAATATTATAAATATTTAATTTCTTGAGACACATGATGAGGTGGAAGGTGGGAAGAAGTTAGTATATATGTGCTTAAATTCAAATTTAAAATTCAAATTTAATGAGAGGAGGTTAATTAAAAAAAAAACTAATTAAATTTGTTCATTTAATTAAAATATGAAGAAGATGATTTAGGATAGAAAAAAGTAGAGAAAATGAACTATATAAATATTTTTTTCAATTTATTTATAAGTAGAAGAATTAAATATTATCAATTAAATAACTTGTATTTAATTAATCCTCTAGACCAAATTTGAGTCTATGAGTGCATTATTGAGTGATAATAGTTTTTGGAATGCCTAGTGGGACTATTTGAACTTGTGTGGGTGCACATTAAATATTGCTCATGATTTGAGCTGGCTGTTAAGGGAATATTTCATGTTTTGTAAAAGTCAACTTGAAGCAATGAAATCTTTGTTAGCAGATATATATATATGAGATTCATAATTCACTTTGTAGGATGAATTAGAAGTGAGAAGGTGTGTGTGCATAAAAAAGTGCAGAGCAGTTGTATGAACATACATCAGAAGAT
Source organism: Sequoia sempervirens (assembly GCA_007258455.2). NCBI lineage: Eukaryota > Viridiplantae > Streptophyta > Pinopsida > Cupressales > Cupressaceae > Sequoia > Sequoia sempervirens. Next base: position 17,950,091 of record VDFB02373365.1, on the reverse strand, counting down.
CTGTTGAGTAAATTTTTGTTTGTGCAACATAAGGGTTTTTGTAGGAGAGCAGAGTAGAGTAGAGTAGAAGTGCGAATTGGACAAAAGGTCCAAAATCTATTTCATGTGTTTCATTGGAACTGAATCCAGGCATTTGTAGATGTTATATTCTCAATTCAATTTTTTTTGTAATCACAAACATTTTGTAAGGAAGTGAGTCTTCTTTATATTAAGCAGTGAGCTCTAGGCAGTGTGCCTGAATGCAAGTGCATTCCCTTTTGTTCATACTTTTAACAGAGTATAAATTGTGGATTAATCTCCACCGTGGTTTTTCCTCTAACAAGGTTTCTATGTAAAAATACTAGTTTTATGGTGCTTTGATTATCTTGTTCGTGTGCTTGCATCTTTATTTCTATTTATGTGTTGCAAATGGTCTATGATCAGAATTAAAAGTTTGAATATTGCTAAACACTGATTCACCCCCCCTCTCAGTGTTCCCTGAGTCCAACATGCTACTCATTATTTTACAACATTCACAAATAATTCATGTTCAAGATTGAATTGTATCAAATCTAAGGCGAATTACAATGAATTAATGATTATGCAAAGTGTAAGAATATAAATCACGTAGAAATTGTGTTGGGCCATACATGGAAAGGAGGAGTTCCATAGCAAAGGACAAAGGTCTGTACAACAAGCTCATGAAAATTAGAAAGCAACAACAAAATATATTAAATGTTGAAGTAACCCATTAAAACTGGGCATAATGGTAGATGAAAAAAATTAACGAATCTAATTTCTGACACATTCTTCATATGCTTTTGTTATGTGTGAAAGATCCATAGATCTGGTTGGTGTGGAAGAAATGAATATAAATCCCCATTAATTCTTTACAAATCCAAGTCACTTAGCAAGGGCATAACATTGAGTGTGTCAAAAATTGGTATCACTCAGTGCAATATTGAGTGATAATAATTTTGGCACATCCGGTGGAACCATTTGATCTCATCGAGTGTGCAAAAAATTGTTATCAATCAATATTGCCCCATTGCTAAGTTGTAGAAACTTAATAAGGGCACAATATTGAGTGATAAGAATTTTTGACATGCTTGATTCAAATGGTCTCATTGAATGTGTCAAAAGCTATTATCACTCAATATTGTGTCATTGCTAAGTTTTTACAACTTAGCAAAGGTGAAATATTGAGTGATAACATTTTTTGACACACCCGATGGGACCATTTAAACGGTGAGACCTCAAATGATCCCATCGGGCGTGCCAAAAAATGTTATCACTCAATATTGTGTCATTGCTAAGTTGCAAAAAATTAGCAAGGACGTAATATTGAATGAACAATTTTTGGTCTACCCTCTGAGACCATTTGAGCTCTCACAACTCAAATGGTCCCACCGGGCATGCCAAACTTATTATCACTGCTTAACTAATCTCATTGGGCATGTCAAAAACTATTATCATTTAATATTGCATCAAATGCACAATATTGAGTGATAAGAATTTTGACATGTCTGATAAGACCATTTGAGCTCTCATAGTTAAAATGGTCACATTAAACATGCAAAAAACTGTTATCATTCAATATTTCCTTTGCTAAGTTGCAAAAACTGAACAAGGGCGTAATATTGAGTGATGATAGTTTTTGGCATGCCCGATGGGACCATTTGAGTCTCGCTGGGCATGCCAAAAACTGTTCACTCAATATTGCCCCCTTCTTAAGTTTCTACAACTTAGCAAGGACACAATATTGAGTGATAATAGTTTTTGACATGCCCAATGGGACCATTTGAACTATGAGAGTTCAAATGGTCCCAATAGACATATCAAAAACTGTTATCACTCAATATTACATCCTTATTAAGTTGCATAAACATAGTAAGGGAACAATATTGAATGATAACAGTTTTTGAAATGCATGGTGGGACCATTTGAGCTCTCACAGTTTAAATGGTCCTCAAATGGTCCCACTGGGCATGCCAAAAACTGTTATCACTCAATAAATGGTCCTACCAAGTGTGTCAAAAATTGTTATCACTTAATATTCTGCCTTTGTTAAGTTTCTGCAACTCAGCAAGGGTGCAATTTTGAGTGAACAATTTTTTACAGCAAAAACTTAGATAGGACGTAATATTGAGTGATAACAATTTTTGACACATCTAGTAAAACCATTTGAAGACGTGTCAAAAAATATTATCACTATTCAAATGGTCTCACCAGATGTGTTTAAAACTCTTATCACTCAATATTGTGCCCTTGCTAAGTTGGTATCACTCAATATTGCACCCTTGCTATGTTTCTGCAACTTAGCACATGCATAATATTGAGTGATAATAGTTTTTGGCATGCCAAATGGGACTATTTGAATAGTAAGAGCTCAAATGGTCCCACTAAGCATGTCAAAAACTGTTATCATTCAATATTACATTTTACTAAGCTTCTACAACTTAGCAATGGTGCAATATTGAGTAATAATAGTTTTTGGCACTCCTGGTGGGACTATTTAAACCGTGAAAGTTCAAATGGTTCCACCAAGCGAGTCAAAAAATGTTATCACTCCATATTACACTCTTTCTAATTTGTTTTATAGATCTATAACAATTTTTTAAGAATGCTTAACGATTACAATTTTAAATCCAACTTAATTCAATAGAATTAACACACGAACATAAATAAAAATAATGGAAATAACAAAGTGATGAAAACATAATGAGAGAAAGAGAGAGAGAGAGATGCAAACAAAGTTGATAATGAAGTTTGTCGTAAAAATGACTACATCTCTGGGCCCCTCTCCAATGAGTGGACCAATCCGATTACTTCTCCAGAAAATCAGTACAACATGTCAGCATAATCTCCCCTTGGTTTACAAAGAAATTTGACAAGCCCTCCTTCAAAGTGTGCAAGAGCAACCTCCTAAATAGCACGAAAATCAAGCAAAATTTCTCCAAGGAATTTTCTTCTCTCATCACCACTTAGCCTTTCACATCCTACCCCCCTCCTTTTATACCAAAAATTTACTCAATTTGGTGTGTAACCAAATGATTTACAAAAATATTCCCTATTCCCCATTTTTACAATGAAATCTTGTATAATCCTCCTTATTTACATAAAAAATCAACAATATCCCCTATAAAAATCTTGATAATCTTTAATATATATTAAAGCCCCTTAAAAAAATTTGTCTTTCGGGCTTAAACAAATTTTGTTTTATCTTCTTTAACAATTTAGAGGATTTGAATTTTTTAAATATAGGGTGGAAGTTTAAAAATAAGGGGTTTAGGATTTTACCAAATAGCCAAAATCAATAGAGCTCCTATATAATCTTGAAGCTATGCGATGGCTTAATGGTTCCTATCCATTTTGGGACCGGGGAAGTTGGAGGGTTGACCCCCCTGACCATTCTATTTTTAAAACAAAAATCAAACCGCATAGTTATCAAAACAAAGCAATGGTAATTATGGGTTAGGCACGAATTTTGTAGCCTAATGGTAGGCACATGGCTTTCTACGTATGAGGTGGGGGGGTCGAATCCCCCCAAATTTTTTTTACCAAACAACGCAATTGTCACAGGTGAGAGAAATAGAGGGCCACGTGGCATGCCAAGGAGATGCCACGTGGCTCAACATGATTTTCCAGAACATACACGTCATTTGCCACGTCAAGACACGTCATCCGCATGGAGTCCATGTCAGCTGCCACGTGTCAATCATTTGGCTATTCCATGTCATCATTCATGCCGTACGAAATTCCACATCAGTATGCTGATGTCAACATCCTTACAGCCAAAGTCAACCTACTTGCATGAACTTTGACTTGCTGTAACTTGTGCAAATGGACTCTAATTCGTGCAAAATGAACATTGTCAGAAAGCTCTCGACAAGCTCTTCGCGATGATGCCAACTTTTTCCACTTTTGGCAATGTCAAATTTTGACCTAAGCCCTGAGTTGACCAAGGTTTGACTTAGCATAACTCGAGCTCCGCAACTCCATTTAACTCCATTTGAGTTGCATTGGAGTCATAATTCCAAGCTCTTCCTGGTGATGTTGATTCTAGAGACAAATGAGAAACTTCAAATTTTACGAAGATCCTATGAGTCAGTCTCCCACTAGAGAGCTTTTGGACCTCGAAAGTTGGTTACTTTGAGTAAGTGAGGGTAAAGTTCCCTCACTTTACCAATCTCCATCCATCTTGCCTTGCTTGGATTCATCCCCTTCAGTCCACTCTGAGGTACTCCACAACTCTTCATGAAGTCCTGATTTTCCTATCTAGGATGACATCCTCTAGCAACTCTAACATGTACTCCGGTGAAAGATCATCAACTGATGGAACCTAAATGTTTGTGTCTTCATCTAGTATCATTGGAGGCTCATACAACTTCAAATTCTCAACATTGACAATTGAATAAATGTGCATGTATGGAGGAAGATTAAGGTGGAAGGTGTTGGTTCCAATCTTTTCCAAGATCTCAAAGGGACCATATTGAATCAACTTGAGATTCCTTCCTTCACCTTTATTATTTCCTTCCTAATGTGTAACCTATTATCACCTAAAGTTGCACCCTTCTTGAACGATACTCAACACCTTAGTGTAACATGGGAAGACCTCCAAAGCTGTGGGTCACTTATAGACAGAGGTCAACCTCCGAGAAGGCCATTCCTTTGGTGTCACCTAACTACTGATTTTGTAAAGGGAAAGGGTAGAAGGAGGATAATAGTAAAACTAATAAAAACACTATCTTTATGGTGATGCACCGAATTTACTAAAAAGACACATAACACAATTTACACACACAATTTCAGTCAATGACAAAAGCTTAGTTGTACACAAATCAATCACATACATTTCCTGCGTAAACATTTCATGAAAAGGTTCATATGGCTACACTCCTAGAAGGAAGGAATAACTTCACAACTAGAGAATACTACTTTTTGAACACATCTTACAACCTAAAAAAATATATATTGCTCTACAGAAAGGTGCTAAGATAAGACATAACCACAAGGAATCATACAGTTTCTCAAGTAGTTTCATCAATTATATGAATGCACACAATTTTAATACAGAGATTGAAAAGGTAAATCGCTTATACTCATTGATTTCAATGGTGAATACTGATATACATGCCCATCATGAGTTACAAAACATAGTCTCTCTTCTGCAAAGAACTCCACAAGTTAAAAACGCAGAAAAGCACTAGGTAAGAACTCCATTACAAAGGGGCAAAAATGCCTTATATACCAAAGAGTGTTGGCCCCTGCCCTAGGGTTTTTACAAAAATATCAGTCGGCCAAAAAAGCTGCCCTTAGATCTTTTGTAGGAAGTTAATGTTGCATCCTCGTTGTCCATGTCGGTGAAGAGTTACTCCAGGAATGGCCTCCTTGATCTTTTGCAACGCTCACATTAACTTTTGGTCTTGTGTCTATCTTCTAACCTCCCTGTCGAGCTGCTTTGAATGCTCTTGAGCTCAGAGCAGATCCACGTCGCTCATTCTATTGATCCTCCTCTCATCGGTCAAACTGCCATGGCTCTTCCTGTCGCTCACTCTGATTGGTTGAACAGATGCTTTATGGGGGCGCCAAACGGTCAAAGGTCATTTAGATTGAATCGCATGTCGGTGAGACACTGACCGTGTCTCCCCAATGTGATCATGCCCTTCAGCGGTTATCGGCATAGATCACTACCGTCGGCAAGAGTTCATAGTGAGCCCAAAATTCATATCGACATTCATAGTGGTGGTCACCTAGACCATCGGAAAGACCTTTCGCATTCGGGAAGACCTCATGGTGAGCCCTCATCATTATACCGTTGTACTCCTCCGTCAGCAAGACACCCATGTGTCGGTGAGACCCTCCACCGAAGGCAAACACTATACCGAGACCCTTCATTGGTCGGAAGGATCTCATACCTTCGCCGAGACAATCGCGACTCTACTTTCCTTTGCCCCGAGCTCACATCCTTTTGTTTTGGCAAGACCACCTGTAGTCGGGAAGACCTCATGTCGAACAAAAAAAAGTCATACTGATATCCACAGTGGTCACCGAGACAATCACTATCGAGAAGACCTTTTCCTAAAGGAAATATCCTTCGCTGAACTCATCTTATTGTCGGAGACTTTTAAAGTCGGGGAGACATCATAGCAATGATAATTTTGCCGAGACCTCTGTTAGTCGCCCAGCACACCATCGGTCGGGGAGACTTCATAGCGACTCCTTCAATGTTTCTCGCTTGATCCTTCGTGAGCCAAAGTCGATGAGAATCAAATGGGACCGTGAGGTAGAATGGGGAAAACATGAAAACCCAATAGAAATAGGATCAAGACCAAACCGCTAAACTTTCTTCTGTTTCAGGTTCGATTCCATCCCGATCCCGCCCCCGACAAAACTCAAAAGAAGACAAAGGAAAGGAAGAGAAGGAAGAAAGATGAATGGGAGAAAGCACTCAACAAAACTCAAAAACAAAGGAAAAAGAACAAGACATTTAACCGACTGTGAAAGAACTAACCCTGAACTTCTAAAAGTTTCATAGTGTGGTTCTAGTTCAGCCTAGCCTGGAACCGCTAACAAAACAAAAGACGGCAAGGAAAACAAAAGATGGAACTGGATCGAGATCGAACCAACCGGACCAAACCATGAAGTTTTTCCGGATTTCCATTCCGATCCCACTCCCGACAACATACAAGGCATGAAGGAAGAAAGAAAAAACAAGAAGAACAAAGAGGAGGAGACATCCCCCGACCATTGGCAGCAAAAAGCAAAGAAAAGAAGGGCGAAATTGGACCAGGATGGAACAGAAACTGGAACTGGAACTTTTGAAAAAGTTCCAAGTTCAGTTTCGATCCTCGATCTCCGGTCCCAAAACATAAGAAAAAGGGCTAGACAAACACAAAAACCTGGCGGAACTAAACGGGATGGGACCAAACCTGGAACTTTAAAAGTTTCAAAGTTTAGTCTCGTCTCGCCCCCGACAGAACAAACGGAAAAAGGGCATGAAGAAAACAAAATGGAAAGGGGGAAAACAAGGCAAAAACATAAGATGAAAACCCACCCAAAACTGAATACCTACATGCTGGGCTCAACCCTTGTGGGAGCCACATTTAATCCATGTGCCGAATTTTAAAACATCATTTTCCCCTACAGCTACACAAGAAGCAAACAAGTTAGAAAATATGTGACCTTGATACAAAAGTTCCTCCATCTAGTCTTCGAACACTAAAGCACATGTTTCCTTGCTTGATTGAGCCCAGAGGTGAAAATGGATAACATAACCAAACTTTGTCTCCAACCTGAAAATGGTGATCACTACAATTCTTATCATGTTGAGCCTTGTATTTGGCTTGAATCTTCTCCAACTATGCTTCCACTAATTGATGAATTGCTTGAAATTTTTGGATGAACTTTAAAGCCTTCTTTGAATCATGACGTCCATCTTCAACATTGTCCTTCCCAAAATAAAAATCCATCAGTGTTTTGGGAACATAACCGAAGCAGGTCTCAAAAGGAGACCTCTTTGTAGAAGAGTGTGTCACATGGTTGTAAGCATGTTGCGCATAATGAAGACTCTCATCCCACAACTTGGGATTTTTTTGCAGTAACCTCTGAGAAAATGCGCAACTGTCATGTTTAGTACCTTTGTTTTTCCATCGATCTGCGGGTGGAAGGTTGTACTCTTCTTCAGTTTGGTGTCCATGAGTCGCCACAAAGCTAACCAAAATTCCCCTAGGAATCGAGAATCTTGATCTGATACAATAGAAGTAGGTAATCCAAAATGAACCCATACAAATTGAAAGTACATATGAGTTATCAAATCAGCAATGACCTATTTTTTACAAGGCATTGAGATACACATTTTTCTAAACTGATCAACTACTACAAACAAGTAATCATGTCCCTTCTTAGACATAGGTAACCCCCCCCAACAAAGTCCATTTACACACTTTCCCATGGACGGGATGGTACAGGTAGAGGTGTGTACAAACCCAATTTCCTATTACTAAGCTTACTTGTTGCACACATGACACAACCTCTAATATACTTAGTTACAATTTCTTGCATACGAGGCTAGGAATAATACTTTTGCAGCTGAGTGATTGTCTTGCTTACCCAAAGATTTCCTGCAATTAATGAGGTGTGTGCTTCTCTAATTACCTACGCTTGTTCGTCTTTTGGAATGCATAACTTTCCCAAGTGATACAACAATTTATCCTGCACATAGTAATCTTTCTCTTCTACATGTTTTCCTACAATTAGAGTTAAATAGATTTCCTTAAAGTCTTCATCGTTAGCATACTATTCTTGAAAAATTTCATGTACTATGGAACTACCTTTAAGGATAATCAAATCATTCATAACAGGAGGCCTAGATAGCATATCTGTTACTTTATTATGTGCACCTTTTTTATACTTAATCACCAAATGAAATCGTTGAAGAAAACCCATCCACCTAAAGTTCCTACTTTGTTGGAGTTTAGACTGTGAGTGCAAGTATTGAAGTAACTGGTGATAAGTGTAGATTACAGTTTTTTTCCCCATTAAGTAGTGTTTCTATTTTTTAACACTCTGAACTAACACATAAATTTCCTTATCATAAGTAGGATAGTTAATTATTGCACCTAAAAAGGTTTCAAAGTGATAGAAAATTGGTTTACCTCCTTGCATTAGCACTGCTCCCATGGCAAATCCACTTGCATCTATCTCAATCTTGAACTGTTGATGTAAATCTGGTAAATCTAGAACTGGTGTTGTGCTCAACTTTTCCTTCAAAGTGTTAAAGGCCTTCTATTGTGGACCTCCCTACTAAATTTTTTTCTTCGTACTGGTCAATGCATGAAATGGTGATGCAATGTAGGAGAAGTTTGCAATGAACTTTCTCTAGTATTGGACAACACCTAAGAAACTTCTGACTTCTGTGATTGTACTTGGCTTAGGCCATTTTACAATAACTTTGATCTTTGTAGCGTCTACTTTCAATTGACCACCACCTATGACATAGCCTAAGTATAGTAAGGATGTCTTAGCAAATTCACATTTAGACATCTTTACAAAGAGTTTTTCTTTTCTCAATACATCAAAAACTTTCTTTACATGACTTACATGATCTTCCCAAGTTTGAATGAATACAAGAATGTCATCTAAATAAACTATGACAAAATCATCAATAAAAGGACGAAAGACATCATTCATGACTCTCATAAATGTAGCTAGTGCATTGCAAAGCCCGAAGGGCATGACCAACCATTTGAACAGTCCTTGTTTTGTCTTAAATGCAATTTTCCAAATGTCATCTTCTGCAATTCTTATCTGATGATATTTGCTATGCAAGTCTAACTTAGTGAAATAAACTGCATGTTTTAACTGATCAAGTAAATCATCAATATGGGGAAGAGGATACATGTTCTTTACCATTATCTTGTTCAGGGCTCGATAGTCGATGCACATTCTCCAAGACCCATCCTTCTTTGGAACCAACACAATTGGAGAACCACAAGGAGATGTACTAGGATGGATAACTTCTTTTTCCACCAACTCCTGAACTTACTTTTTGATTTTCTCATTCTGCAAAACTGATAAATGGTACATGCCGATGTTTGGAAGAGGCACATACTATTGTAACTGGATTCCATGTCGTATCTCTCTCTTAGGTGGCAACTCCTTTGGTTCCTAAAATAAGTCATCATAAGTAGAAACTATTTTGGCCATCTTAGTTTTACAGTTTGCATCACACCCGTTAAATGCTACAACTTTTTCATCCTCTTGAGGTTTTACAAGCATTAATACAAAGTTCTTACTAGAATTGACCAACCTTTTCATCTGACCAACATTAACTAGTGAAAGATTAGTCTTAACTTTGTGTGCATGTACAATGTATTCTATCCCATCCTTAAATAGATGATACTTATTCTCCCCCCTTATAAAAGATTGCTTTTCTATCATACATATAAGGACTCCCTAACACAAGCCCACAAATATCCAATGGAACAACATCTACCTCTGCCTCATCAACAAAGTTTGCAATGATAGAAAATTTTAATTTACACTGTTTTGTTACCTGTAGTTGAGCATCATTGCAAACCCATCCAAGCAGATATGGCTTTGGATGAGGTGTTGTATCTAGATTAAGTTTTTTTACCACCTCTTCAGATATTAAGTTGACTTGAGAACTCATATCAAACAGTGTGTCAATCTTAGTGTGCTTGGTTACAACTCGAATATGGAACAATTCATTCTATTGTTTATCAGCTTTATGAGTAGATACTTTACCTGTACTTGCATTTGCATTATAAAAATTTGCATCAGAAGAGAGAATTATACCTTTCCCTTTACCTTGGATCCCAGTAGCAGCAATCTATGTTTCATCTCCAGAATCGGATCCAAAATCTTGTTGAATCACTGTAGCAGTCTTTTTCTTTCCTTTATTGCCTCCATATCTTTTCGGCCTTAATTTGGGATGCAACTTCCAACATTTTGAATTATCATTCCCCTCTTTCTTGCAATGGGAGCATGTGGGCTTATCACCCTTCTTAATTGTAGTTGTATTTTTCCCTTTTCCTTTATCTTTATCTTTTTCTTTACCCTTAGACTTCCCCTCAAACTTAGATGGTTTATTTGATAAATTATCACTGAAAGTGTTCTTACCCCTTGACTCTAAATGAGTAGCTTGGACTAACACTTCATCCAAATTATTAGGACTCAACATTAGAATAGTATGTCTTAGATAAGAATGAAAACCACCTATGTACTTAAGTAGTGTATCCTAAGTATACAATGGAACATTTAAAGTAATAGCCCATTTTTTAAACTCATGGTTGTAATCTTGGACAGACTGGCCCTTACTTTTCCTAAAGGTTTTCCAATTCATTGTTAATTGTTGCATATAACCTAAAGGGTAAAATTTTTTTTTAAGGGAAACAAAAAATTCCATCCAAGTCATATTAACCTTACCATGGCGAGTAATTTCCTCCCGAGTCCTACTCTCCCACCAGGTGAGAGTTGTACCTCCCAACCAAAGAGTGGCTAACTAGATAATAGAAGCATCTTCTGTTAGGCCTTGAATCCTACAATACACTTCTACCTGCTAGATCCAATCATCTAACTTTTCGGCTTTTAACTCCCCACAATACTTAGGCAATTCAAATTTTATATCCAATTTGATAATAGGCTTAGACTTGCTCTTGAAAGGATTAACAGTAGTAGAAGAGGAAGAATAAGAAGGGGAACATGGAGAAGAAGGGGAACATGGAGGAGATGGAGCTTCTCAAGCTTTTTCTTCTTTGTCCTTTTGATCTTCCTTCTTTTCTCGCTTTGATGAACCTCCCTTTTCATGCTTCTTCTTTTCCACATAAAGCTCTTCCACCATAGCCTTCATGTCAAGAAAGGCTCAATGAAAAGACTTATCATCAAGCTCTTGCTTAGTACTTTTCCCAGCTTCAGTTTCATCCATTGTTGCAAAGTCCTTCATTTTCTGATCTCAGGATTGTATTCTTCTAGTTCGACTTCACCTCATTGTTTCCTAGAACGTGTTAGCATCCAAATCTGCAATACTAGTCACACAAAGCTCTGATACCAAATTTGATCTATTTTACGGATCTATGACAATTTCTTTAAGAATGCTTAATGATTACAATTTTAAATCCAACTTAATTCAATCGCATTAACACATGAACATAAATAAAAATAATGGAAATAATAAAGTGATGAAAACATAATGAGAGAAAGAGAAAGAGAGATGCAAACAAAGTTGATAACAACGTTCGTCGTAAAAAGGACTACGTCTCCAGGCCCCTCTCCAATGAGTGGACCGATCTAATTACTTCTCCAAAAAATCAATACAACATGTCGACATAATCTCCCCTTGGTTTACAAAGAAATTTGACAAGCCCTCCTTCAAAGTGTGCAAGAGCAACCTCTTGAATAGCACGAAAATCGAGCAAAATTTCTCCAAAGAATTTTCTTCTCTCATCACCACTTAGCCTTTCACATACTACCCCCCCTCCTTTTATACTAAAAATTTACTCAATTTGGTGTGTAACCAAATGATTTACAAAAATATTCCCTATTCCCCATTTTTACAATGAAATATTCTATTATCCTCCTTATTTACATAAAAAAATTAACAATATCCCCTATAAAAATCTTGATAATCTTTAATATATATTAAAGCCCCTTAAATTTTTTTGTCTTTCGGGTTTAAATAGATTTTGTTTTATCTTCTTTAACAATTTAGAGGATTTGAATTTTTTAAATATAAAGTGGAAGTTTAAAAATAAGGGGTTTAGGATTTTACCAAATAGTCAAAATCAATCGAGCTCCTATATAATCTCAAAGCTATGTGATGGCTTAACGGTGCCTATCCATTTTGGGGATGGGAAGGTCGAAGGGTTGACCCCCCTGACCATTATATTTTTAAAACAAAAATCAAACCGCGTAGTTATCAAAACAAAGCAGTGGTAATTATGGGTTAGGCACGAATTTTGTGGCCTAATGGTAGGTGCATGGTGTTGGTGTAATTAATATTTAATTACACTTGCATAACTTTACTTAGGTATTATTTATTTCCTAGGTTAATTAATTCTCATCTTTATCTTTTGAGCTATCTTGTTGCTCAAGATAAGATTAGGGTTTGGCATCTTTGCTTTTATAAAGCAAATCATTATCTTGTAATTATGAATTCTCGAATAATATTATGTTGCACATTTTGCAACCTCTCTGCTTTTTTTGGTTTTCTCTTTTGTGGAAGGTCTTTTCGGTTTGCAAATCTGATCTTTGTTTCTAACATGGTATCAGAGCCTCGATTTTTAGCCCCTTCTCAGCCTTTTTGGAGGAACACATTGCAGAGCTCGTTCGAGGTTCCTCGAGGGTTTCATTCCTTGAGCATCATTATGCCGCATCTTGGATCAAATCGGGGTTTTTTGTTGGATTCAAAGCACTGGAAAAAGTCAAAAATGGCTTTCATTTTATTCATATTTGTCACCATTTTCCAGATTTGTGAGGGTTGTAAGATCGGTGATTTTTCTAATAGATTTGGGGGTCGCCTGATTTTTGGAGCACTTTGGGCCCAAACGGACCTCGCCGTTGGATTCGCAGCGCCCAAAAACCCCTATTTCCATATAAAGTTTGTCTGATTTGGACACAGTCATCTGAAGAGGCAAACAAATTTTGCCCAGGGGCCGTACGGCCCCCAGGCACAATTTTCAAGGCTCCAAAATCGAGAAAAAAATAAAAAAAATAATAAAATTTTGAAAAATCTGGCAGTTTTTGTGTGTCGCCCGTTTAAAACTAGCACCGCCTGGCGGCCACCCATCCTCCACCGGGCGGCCACCCGACCTCGATCACTGCGCCACTCCCCTAGCTGCACCATCGTGCCACCACCTCCAGCTTTGCCGGTATATGCTTCCGCCCCCGAGGGCTTACATCGACCAGCGGCGGTCACATAAGGAACTAGGAGCCCCGGGCTCCCAGCGTCTACCGGTCCATAGACTTAGCCCTGATCATATCAGCAACCAGGGGCTCCACCCTAAAGGCCTACCTACAGCCCCTGGTCCTGCATGTGACCAAAGGCCCTATTTTTTTAGCCCCTGAGGGCTTCTAGGGGCCAAATCGGAGTTTTTTGGACAACTTTCACGGAAACAGGCGTAACTTGGGCATACGGCGGCCTTTTTTTGCAAACGAGATATCGTCAGAAAACTGTTTCGACGCTCTACGTAATGGTGTAGGTGTGATTTTCTGGTTTTGAATTTTTGATATATTTTTCGGCCTCGGAAGTCAGATGTTTCCATTTTCACTCCAGGAAGCATATCTTTTGACTTGCTTATCCCTTTTTCGCGATTTTTGCGGCATTGAAAAGCTCATTTCGGCCTCTATGCAGATCTGAGGCCATTTATAGAAAATGTGTAACTTATTTTATGCATGCATTTATTTTTTGTTTCGTGCTCTAGGTTTGCATTTCCACTTATGTTTCTGTAGTTTTGCATTCTCTCCTTCTGCAATCATTGGGTATTATAATAATGAACTGATATAAAGTTCCATTAAGGGGGGTTCTTGCATCCATCTTTCATGTTGGCGACAACTCACATGAGTTTTCCTGGTTTCTTGTTGTCTCCTTCTAGCTTCTTTCTTGCTTAGCTAGACACATTGTTGGTTTTCTTCAGTTCACACTTCACATTCGGATTTTACAGTGGTTCAGATCTTTCTCATTTGAAGGACATGTTTTATGGTTAATGTTCTAGAATCTTGATGGTATCGTCCTATGGGTAGTTTAAGTTTTAGTTTGGCATGGCTTAGAGACACAACCTAGATTTTCAAATAAGTATGGGTCCTTTCATCCTTCCATCTACTGTTGTTTATAGATCCCAGGGTTGATCCAGTATGTGATTTTTCAGTGCTCCTTGGCATCGGGTCTGTTGTTGCATTTGTGATTCCATTTTGGTTTCATTTGTAGACAGAATTATCTTTTAACCCCTTTTGCCGGTTTGGGGTTCTAGTGTTTGCATCCTTCGAGTTCTTCCGGTGCATACTTCCAATGGTTCATCTCTCGAGGGGTTCCCACTAGGTTTTTTCTCTCTCTTTGCATTTGTACATGAGTACACGTCCAGGCCTTGTTGTCGGGACTCATCTTTGCATAATAATTTTGCTTCTCCCTAAGTTGCACTTATGGGGGGGTGTTGGTGTAATTAATATTTAATTACACTTGCATAACTTTACTTAGGTATTATTTATTTCCTAGGTTAATTAATTCTCATCTTTATCTTTTGAGCTATCTTGTTGCTCAAGATAAGATTAGGGTTTGGAATCTTTTCTTTTATAAAGAAAATCATTATCTTGTCTTTATGAATTCTCAAATAATATTATGTTGCACATTCTTTGGCAACCTCTCTGCTTTTCCTGATTTTCTCTTCTGTGGAAGGTCTTTTCGGTTTGCAAATCTGATCTTGGTTTCTAACACATGGCTTGCTATGTATGAGGTGGGGGGATCAAATCCCCTCAACAACTTTTTACCAAACAATGCAACCATCGCGGGAGAGAAACAAAGGACCACATGGCATGTTGAGGAGGTGCCACGTGGTGCAACACAATTCGCCAAAACATACACGTCATCTGCCACGTCAAGACACCTCATCCACATGGAGTCCACGTCAGCTACCACGTGTCAACCATTTGGTTTTTCCACGTCATCATTCGTAACGTATGAAATGCCATGTCAACATGTTGACGTTAGCATCTGTACGCCTAAATTCAACTTGCCTACACAAACTTTGACTCGTTGTAACTTGTACAAATGAAATCCAATTCGTGTGAAACAAATGTCATCAGAAAGCTCTCAATGAGCTCTTCGTGATGACACCAACTTTGTCCACTTTTGGTGATGTCAAATTTTGACTTTTTTCTCTAACCTGAGCCCTGAGTTGACCAAGGTTTGATTGAGCATAACTTGAGCTCCATAGCTTTATTTGACTCTATTCAAGTTGCATTGGAGTCAAAATTTTGAGCTCTTCCTGGTGATACCAATTCTGGAGACAACTAAGAAACTTCAAATTTTGATGAAGATCCTTCGGATCACTTGCTAAGTTACAAAAACTTAACAAGGATGTAATATTGAGTGATAATAGTTTCAACTTAGAAAGGAAACTATATTAAGTGATAACAATTTTTGGCACATTCGATGGGACCATTTGAGCTCTCATAGCTCAAATGGTCCCACCGAATGTGCCAAAAACTGTTATCACTCAATATTGCACCCTTGCTAAGTTTGCACCTTTGCTAAGTTACATAAACTTAGCAAGGGTGCAATATTGAGTGATAATAGTTTTTGCCATGCTCGATTGGACCATTTGAGCTCTCACAACTCAAATGGTTCCACTAGGCGTGCCAAAAACTATTATCACTACTCAACTGGTCCCACTAGATGTGCCAAAAATTGTTATCACTCAATATTCTGCCCTTGCTAAGTTTTTGCAACTTAGCAAATGCACAATATTGAGTGATAACAATTTTTAGCACACTTGGTGGAACCATTTGAGCTCTAACAATTTAAATTGTCATATCAAACATGCAAAAAACTATTATCACTTAATATTATGCCTTTGCTAAGTTTTTGTAGATTAATAAAGGCACAATATTGAGTGATAACATCTTTTTGCACACTCGGTGAACCCATTTGAAGTGTGAGAGCTCAAATGGTCTAATTAGACATGCCAAAAATTGTTATCACTTAATATTGCATCCTTATTAAGTTTTTGCAACTTAACAAGAGCACAATATTAACTTAACAAGAGCGCAATATTGAGTGATAACAATTTTTCGCATGTCTAGTGGGACCATTTGAACTATGAGCTCAAATGGTCTCACCGGGCATGCCAAAAACTATTCACTCAATATTGCACCCTTGCTAAGTTTTTGCAACTTAGCAAAAATGCAATATTGAGTGAATATATTTTGGCACGCTCAGTGGGACCATTTGAATGGTGAGAGCTCAAATTGTCCCATTGGGCATGCCAAAAATAGTTATCACTAAATATTGTGCCCTTAGCAAGGGTGCAATATTAAGTGATAACAATTTTTGGCATGCCCGGTGGGAGAATTTAAGCTCTCACAATTCAAATGGTCCCACTAGATGTGACAAAAATTTTTATCACTCAATATTATGCCCTTGTTAAGTTCCAAAAACTTAACAAAGGCGTAATATTGAGTGATAATAGTTTCAACTTAGCAAGGCTGCAATATTGAGTGATAATAGTTTTTGGCATGCTCGATGGGACCATTTGAGCTCTCATAATTCAAATGCTCAAATGGTCCCACTGGGCATGCCAAAAAAATTTATCACTCAATATTGCATCATTACTAAGTTCTTACAACTTAGCAAGGGTGCAAAATTGAATGATAATAGTTATTTTTAATGTTATCATTCAAAATGCTCCCTATTGTCAAAAATAGGGTTATTATTGCTTTTCTTGATTGCTATTGTCAAAAAAGTGGCTGCTAATGCTTATTTTGAAAGATTTAGCCAGTTTGTTTATAGTTTTAGGTTTGTTCAATATGATTTGGTAGTAAATTCTTAACATTGTGGGTTGAATGGTTACAAAAGATTCTAAAACTGTTGTATTCAAGAAAGCGATGACCACAATAGTTTTTTGACCTACTCATTGGTTTCTTCGAGGTTAAGAGAGACATTTTGGATGTGGTAGGTCTATAGTATATATGTTACATGCCCAAGATACGATGCCATAGGGCCATGATTACTGCCCTTGTAAAGAGATGGCATTCAAAGTTATCGTCCTTCCACCTGTCGACTGGTGAGGTGACCAGTAAACTAGAGGATGTGTGGAGGATTCTCTACACCCATATTCATGGTGAGCTTGTGACCTATGATGTTAGGCAGGGTACTTTGGCCATGCAATATGTACTTAGCATTCAACGACATCATGTTGTGGACTCAGAGATAGACTTGTCTCTATTCATTGACAACATGGATCTGATATCTATGGTTTTATCTAGTTTGATCATGGGGCTCATGGTGCCTAATCACAAAGGTCAACATTTTTCTATCAGTTGGGGAATTTGCATTGAGTAGATGATGGAACACGAAAAGAGGTATGCATGGGGCCCATGTCTTCTGACACACTTATATAGAGATATGCACGAGGTTGTGTATTATGGAGACAGTTATGTCTTCGCTAGTATGACATTGCTACATGTATGGGCCTAGGAGCATATCCTAGTGAAGAGGCCAGATAGCGTTATGGATCAAGATCCAAAGGATCAATACTCTTACCAATATTTTTACTTTATGCATTATACCTAACCAGGCTGATTACCTTATTGGTGTTACACTTTTATGACATGCCTGCATTTATATAGAGACCATGTCTAGGTTGTGAGGCCTAACATGATGATGTAGATCAGGTCCCTTATTTCTGATAGACATGATGGTTGATAGGCCATGTCGATTCCCTCTTAGAGCATTATTTACCTAATCAAGTTCTTCATTAGTTTGGAGAGAAAAAGACATGGTTCAAAGACAACAATCATGCACATTTCGACAAGGAATCTTAAGAGGTCAAGGTGTGGGGGCCACATGCCTCCTCTACTGATGTTGTGGATTATTTTTGATGATTTGCCCCATTTGGATGGGGATGGATAGTAGGGTTAGATGAATTTGGTACTACACGTGAGTATGATCTGTGGTGGGCTCGTGTGTTCTGCTTCATTTCATAGATCTTGCTGGCACTGGACCAGTTGTGGATAGAGATGGTGTGACCGACCAGAGGGGTGAGTGATAGTGGCTCAGAATCATCGTAGAGTATTTGGATAGAGTACGGCATGATGGGAAACAAAATCATCAGGATGGACAACAACCTGATCTAATGCAGTAGGATCATAAGATATCACAGGGTCTGCCTCCACAAATGGATGCAACAACAACAACCCAAATAGCCCAGTTGACTACAGACAAGGATGTTGGGGTTATCGGGAAGGATGCATAGATTGTACAAAGACAGGTGGAAGCATTGACTTCCTTGAGAGATGGATTCCATCATGAGCGATATGGGTTTCGACAGGAGAGAGATGCCATTAAATAGGAGTTGGCCATAGAGAGGCAACTTAGAGTTACAACTGAGATATCACTGGCATCCTCAATTCCCCTTGCTCAGTACTAGGTCAAGTAGGATCAGTAGTTGTAAAGATGTACCTACTATCAAATGCTATATGAGGCCTTTATTCCAAGATCACAAAGACAACTTTATTTTAGAGAGTCGAGAACATAGATAGGTGCAGAGTCAGGTGGTTAGTCAATTAGGCAGCTGCATTAGTCTCTAGTCATCTAGCAACCATGTCCCCATCAGAGCCAGGAGTAGCCGATATCTCCACCATGATATGGCCAACAAAGCTAAGGTTGCTTGATCTTTATATGATGCTTATTGTTTCAGAGCCTTTATATAGAAATGATATTTTGTATATACATTCATCAACCTAAGTGAGGCCTCGTATATATGTATTTTTTTTATATTGGATATATCGTACATGTTACTTGATGATGTATTTGACATTCTCATTTTTTATGATATATGAGATATACCATGTTTCAATTTGACTTTATTATGTGTTATGAGATGATTATGGATGATGATTTATACATGCTCATGTTTTTGTACTTTTTTTGATGCATTTACATGATATGGATGGATGTATGATTTATATATCAATGCGATGGATGATGATATATTATGTATGTATGAATTTCTATATGATGCATGTGATGGTTGATAATATATACTGATAATTTTGTGGATGCAAAATGCATGTGGTACTAATGATATTGTGATGTAGGATGGAGTTTTTAGTTAGAAGAAGTGTTAGTATGATTCAGAGATGGATAGAAATGTGATGTTGTTAGTTACTGATGAGTTTTCTTTTGTTTTCATAGAGGCTCCACATATTTTAGCAATCTTTATTGATGTAGCAAAAAGACACAATGCACTAGGGTATTAATAACCAAGGTGGCTTTGCATCTATTGAGTGGACTATGACTCTACAAACAAAGAATATTCTTGCTCATACTAGACATACGGAAACCCTGTTAGAGTGTATGGTTGAGTTGTGTCAAAACATTTCAAATCAATTACATAGAGAGGCATGGAGTACCTAACATTTAACTGCTACATGAATTTCCTCAAAGAAACTTCCACACATAGAACAAAGCAAGTATTCACTGTGGTAGCATCACAAAAAAATCTAACAAACAAAAAAAAATAGAAATCGATAATCAATATCTCCATTCCTTCCTCTCTAAATCCTTAATGGACATCCTTGAGAGATCTTGGGAATGTGATATTAAGATAAATTAAAAATATAAGATCATAAAATGATAATCAATGTTGCAGTATCACTTGCCATAGTTTTTTTGATGTTTCATGATAAAATCAATTCATGATGTCTATTGTAGGAACATTGTATCCGTTAAGATTCATGTTTAGGATTGTTGATAATGATTTTCAAATAGGAAGGGTAGTCTATACTTAGGCATTGTCTTAACTTGATAGTGATCCAGTCATTTCGATCTTTACTTTGGAATTTTTGACTTTGATGTTTGTTTCGCTTGTCGATTGCTTTGTCAAAGGGTGAGGGCGATGAGTGTTTATTATGAATGGATGGTTTATTGTGGATAGGTGACAATGGAGATAGGACATTTTGTGATTTTCTAATTTATTTGATGTTTTTTTGTTGTTTTGATAAATTTAGAAACAAATAGGGGGACCTAAAGGGATTGATCTAGTGCCTCAGGGGCTCATCAAATATGGCCTTTCCCATGTGATGAACACAAAGGCTCGTAGTTCAACCATTTTTACTGACACTATTTTTGAAGTTTTCTATATTTCATGAATGTTTTGGATTTTGATGAGATATTTGAATGTTTTTACTTTTTTTGATGGACCAACCTAGGGCCTCAAGGGTTCATCAGTGATGGCCTTTCCTACGTTATACACACAAAGGCTCATAGTTCTCTTGTTTGATAGGAGTATGTTTTTAACCTTTTCTAAATTTTGAATTTTTTTTGGATTTTTAATTAAGTTTAAAGACCATCACAAACACTTAAGGGGACTGACGTAGGGCCTCGAGATTTGATCAAAGATTAGCCTTGCATTAGTTATACACATAGAGACAACGTAGTTCAACTTTTTGACTCAAAGCACTAAATATTGTTGAGATTTTGATGTTTTAAACTTTGTTTTGATTTTGTTTGTTTTCTGGATTTTTTTTATTTTGATAGTTTTTTGCCAGTAATGGGATGTACAAGGATCCAAATGGGATGTACAACGATCCAATCTACTACCAGTTTTGGGAAGTTTCCCCCAGTTCATAATAAGATTACATTTTATTAGGGGAGACATGTTTTGATGGTGTAGCAAGGTTCAACACTTGATTAGTCATTGAGCCATGGTTGGTTGCATATTTTGTTATGGGATGAATGGGTGAATACTTCAGATATTGTTGATAGATAGAGATATAGATCTTATTCAAATGTAGGACCTGTTTACCAAGTTTTCACTACGATGCCAGTTCCAGAAGCATCATAAGGTGGTTTTCACTAAAAGAACATTTTATTTCTCTTTACTATTTTTCTTACTTTTTATTTTTTTGAATTTTTTGCATTTTTTTGGGATATTCTAATGTGTTCAAGTATAAAACTTGTTGAGATGGCTACTATTCAGAGGTTCGGCTAAAGTTTATTCTTCAAGAGTAGCCAGCTGATATGCCCCTGAGCCATAGCTTGTTGTTATGATGAAAGGAACTAACCAGTTTGGTTCAAAATTCCCCTTCCCATCCTCATTCAGTTGGATCTTCTGATTCTCTTTTAGCAGTAGGTCACCAACTTGAAAGTTTTTGTTCTTGATCTTTTTGTTGTAGCTTCATTTGAGTCAATTTTGATAAACTTGAAGATGGTTTAACGTGCTCAAACACCTTTCATCTAAGAGTTCCAACTCATTCAATCTAGACACCTGATATCCCTCATTATTGACCATGCCTTTAAGGGATACTCATAGTGAGGGGATTTTGACTTCAATAGGTAAGATCACTTCAGATTCATAGACCAAGCAAAAAGGTGTGGCACTTGTAGGTGTATGAATGTTGGTTCAGTAAGCCCATAAGGATTGATTTAGCTACAAATGCCAATCACGACCAACATCATTAATAGTCTTTTTCAGTATTTTCAAAATGGTTTTATTGGATGCTTTAGCCTGACTGTTTCCTTAGGGATAGTATGGGGTCGAGAATTGGTGTTGGATAGAAAAATTTGAACAAAGCTCACAGACATCTTGGTTCTTGAATGGGGTTTCGTTATCCGTTATGATAGTTTGGGGAATTCCATAGTGATAGATCAAATAATTCAAGATGAACTTGGATATTTTCTTCCCTATGATGTAGGTTAATGGAATGGCTTCTATCCAATTTGTAAAGTATTTTGTTGCAGTGATAATGAACTTGTGCCCATTGGATGAAGTGGGAGATATCTTACCTATCAAGTCTAATCCCCATTGTGAGAAAGGCCGTGGTGTTGTTATAGGTCGCAACTCCTATGTTGGTGCGTGAATAAGGTCACTGTGTTGTTGACACTAGCGACATATTCTTGAGAAATAGATGGATTCTTGTTCTATTGAGGGCCAATAATACCCTATTCTTATCAATTTCTATACTAGATTAGGTCCACTAGAGTGAGACCCACAAATACCTTCATGCACTTCTTGTAAAGTGGTTTTTGCTTCATCCACATTGAGACATTAAAGTAATGTATTGTCTATACTACGTCTGTATAGAGTATCTCCTAAGATGGTGAATCAAGAAGTTCTATGGACAAAGGTTTTATTTTGGTTTGTCGTTAAGTCAGGAGGTATGATACCATGTTGGATATAGGTAGACATATCTTGGTACCATGGCAAGTTAGGACCAAAAATATCACAAAAATGTTCTAATTTCAAGATATTGAATGCCAGTATGAGTAGTTTCTCTACAAGGAATTCATATTTATGAATGTTTTGTGGAATGTCAAGGAGTGAGCCTATTGTTTCCATAGCGTCGACTACTTTGCTGTTGATTTTGGGAACCTATTCAAAGGTGATGATGAAAAAGTACTATTTGAAACTATCCACCATTCTTTTATATGGTATTAGCTTGTAATCCTTTGTTTGATATTCATCATTTACCTATCTTATTACCAGTTGAGAGTCTCCATAGACTTGTAGCTCCATTATCCTCCATTATACAACCATCTTCAATCCAGTGATGAGTGCTTCATATTCAAAAAAAAAATTGGTACATGGAAAGGCAATCCTATAAGCCTTGGATATACTATCTCCCTGCGGTGTTAGAAATAGGATACCAACTCTTGAGCCGTGTTGAGTGTGGGACCTGTCAAAGTGCAAGGTCCAATGACTTGACTGTTTTGTTAGAAGTATGCTTTCATTTGGGAATTGTGATACTAGAGGTTGATGATCTTCCATCGGTGTGTCTGCTAGTTGATCTGCTATTATTTATCCCTTTATGCCTTTCTTATTGATGTACTTTATGTCAAACTCACTAAGTATCATTTCCCACTTAGTGATCCTCCTTATTAGAGCTTCCTTTGCTAATAGATACTTTAAGGGATCCACCTTTGATATCAGCTTTACTTTCTTGTTTAGTATGTAGTTTCGTAGCTTTTATGTTGCAAAGACGATAGATAGGAACACTCTTTCTACGTGCATATAGTTTAACTCATAGCCCACTAGTGTTTGGATGATATAGTATATTTCTCTTTCTTTATTATTGTCATCTAGTTGCACTAATAGAGCTCCTAGAGCTATTGGTGTTGTAGATACATACAGGATCATTGCATTGTCTTGAATTGGAGGCATTAATATTGGTGGAGTGAATAAATAATCATTGAGCTATTGGAAAGCCTGATCACATTTACCATCCCATTTGACTATTATGTCCTTGTGTAGCAAATGGGTGAATGGGTGACACTTGTATGCCAACTATGCGATGAACCACTTGATGGATTGTAGTTTACCTTGTAAACTTCTCAATTGTTTTAGTGTTTTTGGAGGATGGATTTCTAATATATATTTTACCTTGGCAGGATTTACCTCGATGCCTCTTCTTGATACTATGTAACCCAACAATTTTCCAGAAGTCATATTGAATATACACTTCTTTGGGTTGGGACACAATTTTTATTCCTCCAGCTTGTCAAATACCTTTTCTAGGTTAGCCAAATGATCTTATCTCTTGATGGATTTTTCCAAAATATAATCCACATAATCCTCTATAGTGATATGCAACATATCATGGAAAATGGTCGTCATTTCTCATTGGTAGGTTGCCCCTGCATTCTTAAGATCAAATGGCATGATGTTCTAGTAGAAGGTTCCCCATGCACAAGTGAACTTTATTTTATGTTGGTCTTCAAGAGCTATTTTTATTTGATTGTATCCATCCAAGTCATCCATTAGTGAGAGCATTTCATGTCTTTTAGTTAGGTCTACAATCATGTTGATGCTAGGTAGAGGGAAGTCATATTTCATGCATGCCTTATTGAGGTCCTTGAAGTTGGTGTAGATTCTTATGCCCCTAGTGGATTTCAACATTGGTACAAGGTTAGATACCCACTTTGGATAGTTGATGGGTCTAATGAATCCCATGTCTAAAAGTTTCTAAAGTTATGCCTTAACCAAGAGTGTTATCTATGGGTGCATTTTGGTAGCTTCTGTTTGATAGGTTTGGCCCTAGGAAACACTGTTCAGTGATGTACTACTAAGGTAGGATCTAGCCCTGGCATGTCTACATATGTCCATTCAAATTTTATTTTGCACTCATTGATAAATTCTGATAATTTTATCTTTTCATCAGGATCTAGTGATGTTGCACGGTATGTTATTTTTGGTATTTCTAATGTGTCAACGTTGATAGGTTTAGAGTATTCAACTAAGAGTGTTGATTTCTCTTGATATTCTGTGGTGGGGAGATTGAATCCTCCATCTTTGGGCACCTAAGAGAGGTTTTCACCCTTAGATGTTTTTTTTTTTTCTATTTTCCTGATCTGATAAAGCCACATTGTGGTTTTCTTTAGGGATCCTCTTTTTTATTTTTTTATTTTTAGTTTATTTTTGTGACTGGAAGATGTAATCTCCCATCCAAAATATGCTCCTTGATCTAGTTCCATTAAAAAACCTACTTTATGATCTCCTTGTGATATATTGGTTCAAAGTCCCATGAACTCCATGATAGCCTCATCATTCTAGAATGTGTCCAAAACCAGTGTATGATGTTGTTGGTACCAATCTATCAACTATGGATAATGAAAGGATATTTTGTCATTAGTATCAGCAAAGCCTATGAAGGTTGTAGCTAGGGTTAGGATATCAGTTTTATCAAGGATCCATAATGTATCTAGGTTATACTCACTAGAGTCACAAGAATCCCATTCGTATTCATTGGAATCTATTTCAATATGGTCATCATCAGATATAGGCTTGATAGTGATGGTATTTACGTTGAAGTTTTCAAATATGTTTTGGATATACAAGTAGTCATCTAGACATTCATAATTATCCAATGTATCAATAGTGGTAGAAGTAGCTCCTTCCTCACAAGAGGTGTTTTCGATATTTGTGGTAGTCTTATCCGATGAACCATATCCTAGTCCAAGATTCTTTGGATTCTTTTCCATAATAATTGATTCTCTTCTACCTTGTCTATGTAGACCAAGGCCACCTTGTCTAATGAACCCCATGCTTTTGACTATATGATATCCTTTACTCTTTTCATCAATAGGAAAGGGAGGTAGTGGTTGTTCTCATCCTTCTTCTTTGTAGATCCATGAAGATAGGTCTTCTTCACATACTTATTCATCTTTCATATCTCCCCACTTGGTGAAAATGGTAGGCTTGACCTTCATTGTCATAGATTGAACATGTTTGATCTCTTTTGGTCTTCCATAAGTTTTAGGTGTCAAGGGAAGCATTCCAATACACAAGGATTGGTTGAAGTGGTATTCCCTGAGACCCTTGTCAAGTACTTGGATCTTGACATCCGATTTAGGTGGCTCGGTTGATGAAGGTGTAGTGGTGGAAAAAGCTAGGGATGATGGGTCAATGTATGAGGAGTGGAAAGATATATTTTTGTTGGGTATTTGTGGGATTTTTTTGTACTTCTCCTCCAATTTAGCATAGTAATGGAAATGTCTCGGGTTGGCATATATGGTAACTTCCTTATTTTCATAAGGAAATTTTAGGCACTAATGGAATCTGGAAGGGACTACTTTTAAGGTGTGTATCCATGGTCATCTAAAAAGAAGGTTGTATGGTAGCTCAAGAGACAACACTGACATGTTTCTACTACTGTTGGCCTAATTTGAACTGGAAATCTAATTATTCCTTCTAATTTCGCTCCATGTCATCATAAACTCTAATGGTGATGCTCTTGGTTTTATCTATGACATCATCAAAATATCCCAATTGTTTGACTAATTTTAAGGTATAGATGTTCAGGCATGCACCGTTGTCTATCAACCCTATCTTGACTTTATATTTGGGGACACAAACTTCTAAATAACAAGCATGATTGTGAAAAGATTTTTGTGGAAGGTTTTTCTCATAAAAGACTAAATGATGGGTGGAGGTGATGCTACCAACCATGGCTTGAAATTGATCTGCATTGAGGTCATTAGGGACCAAAGTTTTGATAAGAGCTTTTTCTAGGATTTCTTTATGGGTTGGTGACAACTTTAACAACTCAAGGATGAAGATTAGGGTAGGATTTTTATTTAGTTGTTCCACAATGCTATATTCATTTGATGGCTTATTGGGGGTGGGGATCCTTGTATTGTAACTCTCCCTCTTCAAGTAGTTACGTTGCACTCAGATTTTCTACCTAGTATGGTTACAACTCTAATGGTATCATCATCATAAGATTTATGTTTCCTATTGGTCTCTTATAATGATTTAATAACTAAGCCCTTACAACCATGATTCAAAGATAGGACATCTAACTTGAATAGCTATCTCAATCATCATGAAGGTGCATTTAAATTTTCAACCCAGGGACGTGAACTTGAAATGGGTTAGCACAGTATGTGCACTAGGAACTCAAAGTAGCCATTTCATTCTACAGCTACGGAACACATAATACTAAAAGTAAATTGCTTAGAAGGGAATACCATAAATTCCAATAATCAATCAACAACTACATCAAACTAAAATGCAGAACAATAATGAAAATTTGAGCAACAAATAGGGCACTACATTGTCTGCTTTGGCTATAGGAATTGTCACATAATGAAATTCTAGTGGCTACAAGAATAGTCGATGCCAAATTTCTAACTAATCACTAAAAACAAGTAATACTAAACTAATAAGATGAATTACTCACCAAGTGGCCTCCCTTGGATAATTATCCTCTAAAACTAATGAGAAATCATATACTCGAACTCATAACTTTATTTTATTAATTGTAAATCATGAGTGTAAAAGAGTAATGTATCTATAGTACTGAAAAATTGAGAGTGCAAGTACAATATCAAATTGTGCAACCTCTTGAGGAAGGAGCATCAAATATTTATTTATACTATCAGCTAGACAAGGTAGTCAACTCCACAACTGGGAGGACTCCATTTAGGGAAAATAGAGAAAATGGATAGATGGCGGTTACACATGCATGAAATCTTGTCAAACATGTAGGTCAAACTGCAGATTTAGCACAACAGTAACACCCACACATGCTCAATCATTAAAATCCACTACAAGGAAGTTACATTTGGTTGCATGAGGAATCTTCTATCATCAACCTCCTTTGACCTTGAGTGATCCCTTTGTTGGATGTTATGGTGCATGCCCAACTAGCGGTATCTTCCTCAACTTAACATCTTTAAATTGAATCTGCATGGCAATGTCAGTACGCAGAATAATTGTACATCTATAACCACCTTAAGGAGCATTCATTAACCACATGCAAAATCAATATAGATAATCCACATAATATGAAAATGTCATTAAAACTTGTAGAGATAGGATTAAGCCCAATGTCTATGGTTTGAGGGAAACATTATGAAAATATCAACATTTAACATCAAATTCCATGAAAAATGCCAACAAATAAACTATAGATTCTACCCAAAATTGGACCAAAAACTAGGCTCATCACTCCCCCCAACCTAACGTTTTGTTGGTCCTCCAATAGGGGAAGGTTTTTTCTTCTACTTGGTCAAAGCTATGAAATTTGCAACTCATAGTTGTCCAACATCAGTGGTTGTTGTGTGTGAATTAGGATCCAAAAATAATCCTCCTAATTTGTCAAATTTGTTCCATCTATGTTTTTCTGCAGCAATGTCATACTGGTAGAATTTGAAGTTTGGCATGGGCCACATGAGCATGGGCGGCTGGAAAGTCAGGGGAAGCCAAGATCACCCTTGTGTTCTCCCAATTTGAATATACCTATCAATCCTTTTTAGTGTTGCAGCATAATTGTGGATGGAATGAGGCTCAACCTATTTCATCTCATTAGTTAGGCTATTCCATCTTTGTGATAGACATCTTCTCATAGTTTCCTCCTTTGTTGCTACCTTTACCTCATACTCACTGTAAACTGCCTCAATCCAAGGCATAATCTTGTTGCCATAACTAGGTTTGAGAATCATTTTGTGCCATTCTCTATAAATATCCCTTGGGTTGCTTGATTCATCCCTAACCGGTAGAGAGATGTTAGTCTCCAATTTTCTTATAAGCCCCATGTTGTTGTCCCCAACTAATCTCATTTTGCACCCAAGACATAAATGCCCTTAATTGGAAATCCCCAACATACAACAGCAGATTCCAATCATGGTCTTGAGTTACAACATAATTACGTAAATAAAACTCACACAAAAAATTCTTCATTTCAGGTGAGGTAATCCTATAAGCATTGAAAAATTCAACAGGGGTGTCAATAGAGGATTCAAACCTGAGGCAATCCTTGATAGCTTAAAAGAGAGATATTTATCTTTTAGGAGCAAAAAATAGACCCTTGGAGAGGTCCTACATTCCAAAATATATGGTACCAAGGTTGCCATATCATCCACCCTCTGCTTCAGGGTGGCAATTTTTGCATCCTTATCCTCAATCTCCTCATCCCTCTTTTGAATTTCTTTCTTCAATTTCTATTTTTCCGTTTTCCATTCTTCCTCCCTCCTTTGTATTTCTTTCCATAAATTCAAAATTGTTGTATGTACTATAAAATCATGAGGATTATGAATTCCTACCATTCTTTTTGTCGATGGTGGCTCCTCATATAGCACTATCTGCATGGACTCAGGTTGTCCAGTTGTCTCTAGCTGTAGGGGTACTGTTTCTTCTTCCACTTCTTGTTGCAGGGGATTTTGTTCTTTTTTTTTGTTGTAGCTATAGGAACTCATGCTCTGGTTTTGGCTATTTCTGTAGGACTTATTGCTTACGACTTCCTAATTTTCCTTAAACTCTTCTACAATGATAACAAGATTGGCTAGTGTTATATTTGTTGCTCTCTCAAATATGTCTTCTTCTTCGACACTCTCTTGCCCCATTGGAGCTTTAGGGTCCTCATGTGATGTCTCACCAAGCTTAGGGGTTTCTTGTGGAGGCGTACCAAATGTTGGCCCAACTGGTCTTGATTTCCTCATAGATCTCTCAAAATTTTCTTTGGCTGCAAGATGAACAGTGTCAACCTTCCTCTTCTTAGAACTTGGCACCTTTCTTTTTGTTAGCTACCTTACTAGGGTTCAATCATCTCTGATGTAAATTATGTGTGTACAAATTTTAGGATCCAGTCCTTTCATATCATGATAATCCCATGCAAATGCATGTTGATGGGTCCTTAATAAGTTTTCCAGTAACAATTGTTGTTCCCCACTTAATTTACTATTAACATTCAAATATTTTCCCTCTAACACATGTACTTGTGTAGTTAACTCTATCATGGTTGCTTCATTAACACATGGTACCTTTAGTTCATATGGAAACAATGTATGGGACATACATGTTGCTACAAGAAATCTATCTACAGGAACAATGGTTGCAAGAAGAGTGGCTATAGGAAGAACATCTGTAGGAATAGTGGTTGTAGGAAGAATAGGCAAAAGTGTCTTGATTGGAGTATTAGAATGAGAAGATGATACTTCCTCCACTTCACAATGGTTCTGAATGGTG
The DNA here is from genome assembly GCA_007258455.2 of Sequoia sempervirens. Lineage (NCBI taxonomy): Eukaryota > Viridiplantae > Streptophyta > Pinopsida > Cupressales > Cupressaceae > Sequoia > Sequoia sempervirens. The sequence continues at coordinate 17,920,413 of VDFB02373365.1, read as the reverse complement.
TTAGCCAATACTTCATCCTCATCTTGGAGCTACATGAAAGAGCTCTTTCCTAGCATCATAAGTTGTGCCACATAATTAACTTCCTCAGCCTCTTTACCAACATGTGGCCATATGGGATTATCTTCATCATGAGATGGCTGAGCAGGTAGATAAAGAATAAATTTTTTAGTGATCCTCCCATCTAAAATGGTCATGTCACCTAACCAACATCCAATGTATGCATTTGCAGTTGCTAACCAAGGCCTTCCAAGAATAATGGGATACCCGCCTAGTGTAGCTTTAGGAGAAAGAATCATAAAGTCTACCGGGTACTCCTAGGAGTCTAGAACTACCACAAGATCCTCCACTACACCATCAAGCTTAATAGTAGAGCTATCAACAAGCTACATAATAGTGGGAGTAGATCTCATGCTTGCAACATTTAGTTGCTGTAGGATGTCTTTGGTCATTACATTTATTTCTGCCCCTAAATTAATTAGAGAGTTCTTTACTTGGACCCTGTTTATAACAACTGCTACCACAGGACTACCTGGGTCATTATACTTGGGAATAGTTACTTTTCCCAACATGATATTAGCTAGTTGTCCCACCACATGAACTGTAGTTGGGTCCTTTTTCCTACCTAGATTCTTGAGGCATGCTTCCTTGACTGTTTTGTCATAGATTGGAACATCCTTTATGGCCTGAAAGAGAGGTATCTAGACATATATATGCTTCATCTGATCCAAGATATCAAAATTTGTATCCTTCTTTTCTTCCTTCTTCTTGGAAACTTTCAATCTCTAAGGAAATGGTGGTTCTTGTTCGGTCTGCTTGACTTGGACTGGTTTAGGATTTTTAGGTACACTTGGCTGAATGGGATCATTCAGAGATTCCTCTTCCTCTTCCACATGAAGCTCAGTGATAATGGGCTTGGAAGTGGCGAGTAGAGTAGTTCCTAAATGTAAGTGGATATCACTTACACTCACAACATATGCAAGGAATTGATTTGAATTAGTAGAGTATGCAGGCTACTACTGTGGTTTGTTATTTGGATTGGGTGTGGGCTGAGCTGGTAGTTGAGTAGGTTTAGGTGCATTTGAGCTTAGATTAGTAGGTGGAGGAATTATAGAAGGCTGATGGGGCTGAGAAGGTGGCTACATGTAATTGGTTGTCTAGGTAGCCATTGTTGTCCTCCTCTCCATTGATTTGTTTGCTGCCAATTTCCTAGAGGTGGTTACCAATACCCTTGAAATTGTTTCCAATTCCCCTAAGGTTGTTGCCACTATTGTGGAGAAATCCGGTGACTGGTCCAATAATTTGGAGGGTTACTCCAAGGCTATGGTGGATATCCTCCATAATTGGATGGATATGGGGGCTTGCATTGGTTACCAAATGAATATGAATTAAAATATGGCACAACATAGGGTAGTGGATCCAGTGGCATACCTTGTTTTGGAGCCCAATGATTCCTTTGTGCAACATAGTAGACTTGGTCTTCTTCAATTTGGATTGACTTGAACTCAGGTGGAATCTACTTGCTTTCAAGATTAGCTACCATCTTGCATATGTAGTCCTGCTTATTTTTTCTACAGTGGGAGCAATACTCTATCAATGTTGCCTTTGCCTCCTCTTACTTCTTCTTGTCCTGAAGTGTATCTAGTTGAGTAGCTAGATTATTTATAATGTCTTGCTTGAAGTCTGCCAACAAATGAGTAATCTCTATTCTTGAAACTCCACTGGTAGTTGACTTACCCATGGAAGATTGGTAAGCTCTCCCCTTCTTTGAATCTGCCCTAGAGTAGTTCTAGCATATTTTCTTGATATCCTCCCAAGGAACTTGGGAGATATCTCCTCATCCCATGAGGTCCAAGGCATCAGTGCATATATCATTGATTCCTCTTAGGAAAATAAACTTTTGTGTGTCTTCATTAAGTGTATGGTGTGGATATTTTTGTAGGAAAAACATAAACCTTGCAATGTAATCTTCTAAGCTATCATCTTCCTTTTGATGCATCCTAAAAATGTCACCTCCTCTCATGTTGCTACCCCTGCAATATTACTTGTATTTCTCAAGGAAATTTGTCTTCATGTCTTCCCAAGTTTCCATAGTATCTCTACCTAGGCTCATGAACCATCTTAATGCAGCCTCTTTTGGAGTGGTAGGAAATAGCTTAAGCCTATGGGCATCAGTATTATAATCATAACTCTTTCAAAGTATGTCAAACTCAAATAAAAAGGTATCGGGATCTTTTGTGACAAGTTCATAAAACTTGGGGAGTGCTGAGGCATGGATGTTATTGATGTTGTCAACTTAATTTTGATGGGCAATGGGGAAAGGAAAAACTGGTGGGTTAGGTATGTTTCCATTTGCATCACCCATGCCTGCTTGATGTAGTTTCAAAGAAAAGGGGTTCTCAAGCTGATTTTGATCTTCAGAGGAGACTTAAGAGCTAGTTAGATCCAGAAATGCATCAACAAAGGGGTGTGGATCTTCTTCTTCTTCTTCTCTTGGTAAGTTCTAATATTCATCTAGTTGGAAAGGATTATGATTTTTAGGAAGGATTCTCCCATAAGAATCCCTTCTCCTTCCTCTATGCATGTGGTATCACTCACTATTAGCCAGCTCACACAAAGAATTGGTAAAGAATAAGGGGGTAATTACTTCCTAAATGAGGATATACTAAGAACAACTTCTAGAAACATTACAACAAGAAAAGCTACCAATGACTCCAAAAGACTCCCTAGTTTGATACCATCCCTAGCAATGACGCCAAAAATGTTGGCCTCCTACAATGATTTAATAACTAATCCCTTATAGCCATGATTCAGAGATTGGAAATCTAACCTGAATAGCTATTTCAATCATCATGAAGGTACATTTAACTTGTCAACCTAGGGACATGAACTTGAAATGGGTTAGTACAGTATGTGTACTAGGAACTCAAAGTAGCCATTTCATTCTACAACTAAGGAACACACAATACTGAAAGTAAATTGCTTACAAGGCAATACCATAAATGCCAATAATCAATCAACAACTACATCAAACTAAAATGTAGAGCAATAATGAAAATATGAGCAACAAACAAGGCACTACTCTATCTACTTTGGTTGCAAGAATAGTCACAGAATGGACTTCTAGTGGCTGCAGGAACAGTCGGTGCCAAATTTCTAACTAATCACTAAATAGAAACTAATACTAAACTAAGAAGATAGATTACTCACCAAGTGGGAACCCTTGGATAAGTATCCTCTAAAAATAATGAGAACTTAGATGCTCGAACTCAGAACTTTATTTTATTAACTGTAAATCATGAGTACAAAAGAGTAATGTATTTGTATTACTGAAAACTTGAGAGTGCAAGTACAATATCAAATCATGCAACCTCTTGAGGAAGGAGAATCAAATCTTTATTTATACTATTAGCTAAACAAGGCAGTCAACTCCACAATTGGGAGGACACCATTTAGGGAAAATAGAGAAAATGGAGCAATGGCAGTTACACGTGAATGGAATCTGGTCAAACATACAAGTCCAAACACAGATTTAGCACAACAATAACGCCTGCACATGCTCAATCATTAAAGTCCACTATGAGGCAGTTACATTTGGTTGCATGAGGAATCTTCTATCGTTGACCTCCTTTGACCTTGAGCAATTCCTTTGTTGGACATTATGGTGCATGCCCAGTTGGCGGTGTCTTCCTCAACTTAGCATCTTTAAATTGAGTCTCCATAGCAATGTCAGTACTTACAATAACTGCACATCTATAACCACCTTAAGGAACATTCATTAACCACATGCAAAATCAATATAGATAATCCACATAATATGCAAATGTCATTAAAACTTGTAGAGATAGGATTAATCCCAATGTCTATGGTTTGAGGGAAACATTATGAAAATATCAACATTTAACATCAAAATCCATGACAAATTCCAGCAAATAAACTATAGATTCTACCCAAAATTGGACCAAAACCTAGGCTAATCATTTCCTACAATTTCATCATAGGTGAAGTTGGCCTTACGATAATCTTGTTCTTTTCCTTTGTTGTTTCCCATAGAATGGTAAGGAATTGGATCCCTGTAGATCTTCAAGTCTCTGTTCCCAGGACGATGTTCTATGTCAACTTCACCCTTTTCAATTAGATCTTGCACAATGTTCTTTAGTCTCATGCAATAGTTTGTGGTGTGCCCCTTGATTTTTTGAAATTCACATTGGTCATTTTTCGTTATACCAAGGGGGTTTAAAGTTTGTCTCCTCATAATTTTCTCTTTTGTTAATTTTGATGAGGTTCTTTTTAACTAGTTTGTGCATAATTACCTCAAGGGATTCTTTGAATGGGGTAAATTTCCTTTGAGGTTGGTCATGTTGTCTTGGTATTCTCCTTTCATTATCCTATCCTTGATTTTATTGTTGATTGTTTGATTGGTTGTTCTGAGGATAACTAAGTTGGTTATTCTATTGATTGTTTGGAGTATAGCCTTGTTGTTTTTTTTTAACATGATTTTTTGGCATATTGGGAGTTTTTATTTTGCTACAACCTTAGCATCAACTACTGCATCATTGGTTACATTTTTTTTAGCCCATATCTTGGGTTTGTCATTTGAAGTAGAAGTTTGATCCTTAGGGTTGTAAAGTTTGATTACTCCCCTTGCAATGAGTGATATTTCGATGAGTATACCCTTTTCAATAGTTTCCTCAAAATTGCTTGGGCATAACATCATGAGTTGGTAATTGATATCTACATGTACATTGGAGATAAAGATAATTACAAGTTGTTTCTTTGGATCAGACCATTTACATTTTCTCACTTTGTGTCTCCATCTTTGTAGATACGAGGCAAATGATTCACGTTGACTTTGTTTGATTTTATAAAGATTGATGACTGTAATGTCCTATTCTATGTTGTATGAGAAATGGTTGAAAATTTTATCTAACAACTCATCAATTTTTTTGATACCAAGTGGTAAACAAGAGAAACATGCTATAGCAATCCCACTGAGACTTTGTGGAAAAAGCCTCATTAAGTAGGTATCATTTTGTTGTAGTTCCATGCAAGATACTAAAAATTTGTGCACATGCTCTATTGGATCTACTTTCCCCCTATACAAGTGTCAAATTTTAGTATCTCAAAGCCTTTGGGGAAAGGTACCATGCATAAGTATCAATTGATCAAAAGGATACATACAAATATCCTATAGAGCATAGCTCTTTCTTGGCTTTCCAATTTGTATGTCCTATATTATTTGATTGAGTGTTTTTAGTTGTACATTTGTCATTTTTTGGTGTTCTTGCTTGGGGATTTTGTATATTATAGGTTTGTTGTCCCACGACATTTGTTTGGTCATAAACGAGATATTTTTTATTTATGGGACCTTGAGTACCTTGTTGTGTATAAGGTGTGTTGGGTCCTTGTTGTGGGTAGTATACATGTTGAGTTTGTTGTGTATCTTGATATTGACTTTGAAGTATCCCTTGGTATTGAATTTTTTGACCTCCTTGGTATTGATTTTGAGGGATACTTTATCATTTTTGTTGAGGAATTTGATTTTGGTTTTGTGGAATACCATGTTTTTGATTTTGGGGTGTTCTTTGGTAATTCATTTGTGGTATTCCTTGGTATTGTGGATTTTGTTGAAGGGTACATTGGTATTGTGTTGATGGTACACCTTGGATTTGTGAATGTTGTTGAAGGTTACCTTGGTATTGCATTGATGGTACACCTTGTTGTTGTTAATGTTGTTGAAGGTTACCTTGGTATTGAATTGATGGTATACCTTGTTGTTGTGAATGTTGTTGAAGGGTACCATAGTATTGCATTGATGGTACACCTTGTCATGAATTTTGTTGAAGGTTACCTTGGTACTGCGTTGATGGTATACCTTATGGATTTTGTTGGCATTTCCCTCGTTGATATTGTGTGTTGGTGGAAGGGTCAATATAGGATGTATGTTTTGGCATGTACTGCCATTGGAAGGTTTCCCATGTTTTGCATAGTATTGTATTGTGGCATGCTTTGGGTTTTATTTCCTTGATAATATTGTGCTACTACTTTCTCAATTTGGGATGATTGTCTAAACAATGGGTTATCCATGGGTTGTGTTTGATCATTTTTTTGTGAGAACATTGGTGGTATGTTGGGATTCATGGTTGGTTTTGGAATTCATCTAACCACCATTTGATTTCCTAGTGGAATAAGATTGGGATCTTTTAGAATGTCCACATTGAAGTCTATGGGTATTTTAGCACCACTTTGTGCTAATGTGAGGAAGTATGAGTTTGCATTTTTTCCAAGTATTTTGTACATAAGATTTTGCATCTTAAGATCTTGGGAAATCTCTAATAGTTTCTCATCATTAAGTTCCTCATCACTATCATATTCTTCTATGATTACATCCTTGGGATTTGGAAGTTGATTTTGACTAGATCAATCATTTTTTGGTGTCTAAGGATTACTTCCTCATCACTTAGTGGTTGATTTTGTGTTTCCTTAAATGTGGGTTCTTTTTGAGGAGTTGTAAGGTCATTTGGATTGTAACCCCATGGTCAAGTTTCCTCATTAGTGTTGGTGTAATTAATTATTTAAAATTTACACTTGCATAACTTAGGTAATATTTTAATTCCCAGGATAATTATTCTCATCCTTATCTTGTTGATCTATCTTGTTACTCAAGATAAGATTAGGGTTATGCATACTTTCTTTTATAAAGCAAATCATCTCATGTAATTATGAATTCCTGAATAATATTATTTGCACATCTTTTTGCAATAGCTTTTCTTTTTCTGATTTTCTCTTATGTGGAAGGTTTTTTGGTTTGCATGTCTGATCTTGGTTTCTAACATGGTATCAGAGCCTTGATATGCAACCCCTTCTCATATTTTAGAGAAAATAAATTTCAGAGTTTGCTCGGGGTTCCTTGAGGGTTTCATACCTTGATATTTTCTCTCTATTTGGGTGCTCTTGCATGGTCACTTCTGACGCACATTGGAGGAAATATGAGCTCATTTTCAAGTCTAGGGCTATCAAAAAAGTTAGGATTGACTTTTGTTTCACCTGAATCTAACATTTTATGCCAGAGTTATGAGGGTATGAAGATTTGCAAAATCTGGGAGTTGTGAAGCTTCTAGTGCATTTTCAGGGAAATCAGACCTCACCATCAAATCTAGAGCATCTGAGAGATGAAAAATGACATATAACTCAACCTATTTTGGCATCAGAAGTTTTTGAGGAAAATTTTTTGTTTCATAAGTTGTACGGTCTATGTACAGCACCTATGCACACATTTCAAAAAAAAATTTAAGTTTTTTAAATATTTTTCCTGCATGCAAAAAAATTAATTTCATTAGTATTTTTTTTTCAAAAAAGAGTTTTTTTGAAAGAAAGAAATCATAAAAAAAAGACAATTTTTTTTTTTTTGGTTTTAGGCTCTAAAGCCTACACACAGGGTATAGGGCCATACCCTAGCGACAGGCCCAAGATGGCCCCATGTGTCCAGTTGCTTCCTCTCACCGACGACATCCATCATTCGCCAGTAGCCACACATTCCTGGTGGCTTTTCAAAAGTAGCGGCCACCTTAGAAAGATCTGGTGGCAGGAGTGATCACCGACCGCTTCTCTCCATGCTGGCGGCTTTCCTTAACCGACAGATCTCCTTCACTGGTTGACCTTATAAAATTGGCGACTCCCTTAGATTTAGGTGAACAGAATCTTCAAGATTCCTATGGAATATTCTGGGACATCACAACATATTCTGACGACCGTCAATTTTTTTGCAGGGGGGCAATTTTTCTGGCACCTGATCAGGCCTTGTTGTCGGGACCCATTCATGCTTTCTTGCATTCATATTAGTTTTAGGTGCATGCTTTTTTTGTCTCCCTAAGTTGCACTTATGGGGGGTGTTGGTGTAATTAATTATTTAATTACACTTGCATAACTTTACTTAGGTAATATTTTAATTCCTGGGTTAATTATTCTCATCCTTATCTTGTTGAGCTATCTTGTTGCTCAAGATAAGATTAGGGTTATGCATACTTGATTTTATAAAGAAAATAATCTCATGTAATTATGAATTCCTGAATAATATTATTTGCACGTCTTTTTGCAATAGCTTTGCTTTTTTTGATTTTCTCTTATGTGGAAGGTTTTTTGGTTTGCATGTTTGATCTTGGTTTCTAACAATTAGTGGTGTTTTTCATAGGCACACTTGAACTACTTTTGTTGGCTTCCATATTTTTCCTGTGTTGAGATCTCATGGTTGTCATAAACAAGTTCAAGACCTTTGGGAGTTTTTTTTATCACTAATTTATGAAATGAAATAGAGTTTTGTTTTTTGGGGATTTTATGTTTTAGAATGATGAATGAAGATGATGTAAAAGAAACCTTTTGGAAAAAGGTGTTGATGTTTTGTTATGGATTTTGATACTCAAGACCCTAAAGGATGAGTGATGTTTGGTGGATGTTTTGATGATGCTACTTTTGGGATGCAAAGTGTACAAAAATTGGACCAATATTGTACTCTATTTTTTCTAGAGGATATGTTGATGATCTACTTGAACTAGCCTTGAGGTTGCAAGAAAATGTTAATATCTTAAAAATTGAGAACAAGGGAAAAATCCAAGTTGTGTTTGACTTGTATCCTAAAACTAAGTTGATTGTTTTTGTGTGCAAATGGATGTGGAAAGATGTAGATATGAATTATTTGGATGTCTAAATGTTTTTTTTTCAAAAAGATGGATGATTAACCAATTTTGGATCAGTTTTTGATTTGCACCAGAAAACAAGACAATAGTAAAAATATTTAGAATAGTAGTAGTTGGAATTTAGGACAAGGACAGTCAAACTTAGAGCAATAGCAGTCTTTGTTTCAAGTTGTGACTCGTAATAGAGAAAAAAATAGTGGTAATTTTGATAGAAGTAGCCCTATTTAGGTCAGTAGCAGCTAAAACTTTAGGACAACTATGGAAGATTCATCAAAAGTGGTCTCTGTTACAATTTCTCTAACTGGTAAAATAATAAAGGAAATAACAGTAGGTTTTTCAAAAGTGGCAATCCTAAGGTCAATAGCAGTTGAAAATTAGGTCAACAGTGGAAAAAACTTAGGATAGTAGCAGCCAAATTCAGGAAAAAAGTGGTTGGAATATCAATCTAGCAGCCCTCTTTTTCATACTTTCTAGTTTTTTGTATAACAGTAGTTTGGACAAGTTTACAATTTTGATATTTTTGGTTGATCTAATTATGTTTGAGATTTGGAAAGTGATACATACAAAAAACAATTTGAGATCAATGTGATAGCTTTTCAAATTTTGTCAACCAACACATCCTATGGAATAAAAGGTATGATTTCTTTGTAGGCTTACCTCCCCCCCGAAAGGGTTCTAATCAAATCTATAGAGGGAACAATTAGGATATGTCAAGGAAATGTACCATCTTGAAACTCTAAGAAAAAGAGTTTATTCCCTTAATACTTTATTGCCTCAACTATAGATCTAACATGGTAAGTAACTTTTGGGAACAATGCTATTCCCATGCACTACTTTGAAGGATGTTTCAGAAAACTAGATAGGCTTCTAAAATAAGGTATTTAGTGATAATTGTGAACACCGAGATGTATAGATCAAACATAAGCCACTTAAGACTTTATCTATTCCTGCCCAACTCGTACATTCGGATGAGATTGAGGCATGATATGTTATTCCCACTATAGATTGAAGATAGAATTTTGTTTATGGTTTTGAAACCTTTATATAGCCCATCGGTAAATGTTCTTGTTTTAAGATTCGCTTGGTTCTCTATTGTGGGATGTGTCTCATTAGCAGGTCCTTGTCCTAAAAGTTGGGTGATCACAAAAAAAATCCCAAATCCCAAAGTGTTTATCATCACCCAAGATTGTCAAAAGATGCAAGGGAGAGGGTACACACTTGGCTCGCCAATCATGGTGAACACGACATACAATTAATAGCAATTTCTTTTTAAGTCCCAAAATTTGAAATATGTAAAGATATCAATTCAATTTTTAAGTACACCAAATTTAAAGCATTTTAGACTTCAAGCAAGACCGTATAGCAATGTGCAAATAAAAAATGATTTGTTCAATTTTATAACACCAAATGAAATGTTTCTAATTTTGTTGTTCATCTTAAAGGGTCAACAAATGAAACTACGTTTACTTTTAACAACATCAAAATGAAAAACATTCAATTTTAGGAGCACCAATCGAAATGTGTGGCACCAATTGAAATGTGAGAATTTTCCTTGTTCATTTTTAAAAGCACCAAAGTGAATATAAAAGTTTCCTTGTTCAATTCTTAAGCCCCAATTGAAATGTGAAAATTATAGGTCCAGTTTTAAACACCAATCGAAATGTGAGAGTTGTGGGTTTAGTTTTAAACACCAATTGAAATGTCTTAACTAAGAAAGCTTTAAAACTAAAGTGGACTTGGACCATTTTCCAACTCTGCAGTCAAACTGTTAGTTTTTCTCATGAAACCAATGTGCCATAATCCTACAAGGGCTGCACCAACAATGTTAGAACCCCCCAAACACAATGAACAATTGAATGCTAGGGTTAGGAAAATTGAAAAAAATCAAGAAAATACTTGCAGATTTTAAAACAGAAAAAAGTAGAACAATAGTGGCAATATTTAGGACATTAGCAGACTTTCTATCTAGAGCAATAACAACCCAATTAGACTATAGTAGTCTAGAAAAGTGAAACCGTGGACCTATTTCAGACAATAGTGGTTAAAACATCAAAAGTGTGCTTGTTTAGTGTAGTAGTGGTTGAAAAAAGTGCAACCGTGGTAAGAACTTGGAAACAATCATGTGAAAATCCTGTAGCTTTCGCATGAAAATTATCAACATTTTAGAAAAGAACGTCAACGTTTTGGAACCTAATTGACTACTCAAATAAATTCACGAAAACATAAACTTTAAGGACCTAGGTCCCATTGGGCATGCCAAATGTTGTAAGGGTGGAATAAAGCAATAAGAAAACAACAAAATGAATTAAACTAACTTAATTCAAAAAAGATCAAATTCCAACCATAATCATGAAATGAAGCTCTAAAATAACAAAATCAAACTATGTAATCCTAAAGAATACATAAATTGAATCCAAAACCTTAAAAGCTATACCATCCCATGTTGGAGTTGTGTTTGTATTGACGTTTGGATGTTGGATTGCTCGATTCAATACAAAGCCTCCATTGTTGGTGTTGCAAAAACTTCAATTCATGTTGATAATGGTGAACTAGAATGTGATAATAACTCTTAATATGCTCAAGAGACAATTGCTCAATGCTTCACTATGAAGATTCTAGATGATTTGTGAGAAGGTAGAGAATTATTTTATAGATTTCCTGTTTTGAGATGAACAATCAAGAGTTCATAGTAAAAGATCTTGATCAATGGTTTAGAACCATTGAGAGGAAATAGATTGGAAATATTTGTGGATTTAGATTAGAAAAATTGGTGGGATCAAGAAAGTTCATTTGAGTGGTTAGTGGGATTGAAGAATAGATGAGTTAGTCAATTGTCTAGAGTGAGAAATCATTGTTTGTGATTTGCTCAATCATAAAAGGAGGTTGAGGATAGTTAATTAATTGAATAATTGATTAATATTTTGTGTTGAATGTGCAAGTCATTTTTGACTTTAATAAATAAAGTTGTATTTGTTTGTTGACTATGTTGAATGATGTCGAATAATTAATTTAATTATTCAAGTTTAGAAAGGAAAAGAGATCTAATTAAACTATTAAGTAATAAACATTTAATTGATTTAGGAGAATAGGGTACATTAGCAACGCAATTAAATATTTTTTGTTTATTTAATTAATTAGGACGAATAAAATTAGATTAATGATAAAATAGTGAATTGATTAAATTATTAAATATTATTCAATTAATAAAGAGAAATAGGGTTTTTGATGTAAATGATGTGAAATGCAGTGATATTAATGATAATGATCATGATAACTAGAAAAATGTCATTCAGGATGTGTGATATGTGTTAGGTCATTTTTACATGTCTACACATGCATTCCTTTATTCTCAATGATGCTTTTATCTTTGAATGTATGAACCCTTTCTATTACAAGATAATTTTAATTATGTGATAAGGACCATCATGATTATTAGTAAGTACATGGATTTATTTTCCATCTCTTTATTCAATATTTTGTAGCATATGTAATAGAGAAGGGTGTATTTCCTTGAGCTAGAATTGTGCATATTATTGTAAAATATTCATAAAAATTTAACTTGTTTAGAATCATCAAGATATATTTTTTTTGAAATGTAGATGTATGATAAACAATTCTTCTTCATCTTCATCATTTTCATCATCAAATACTGATTCAAGGAACTTTGTGATTGATTCATGTCCTCTTGATACCAACACTAACTCATTATTTCATGTCCTATCTTCAAACAAAGTTTCCAACCTCCATTCTAGGAGAGTTGCCTTTGAATTCATGCAAAAATAAATACACCAGAACTTTGATTATTTACCTAAAAAGGTTACAAAAAATATATATTGGTAAATAGGTTTTCTGCTATGATATTATTTTGTAAACAACTTAGACTTGCCCAATGGGTACGTAGCAACAAAATTTCTAATATTTGGAGATATTGCTATTGGATTAGCAATATTCCTTTGTATTTGAGAGGAGAAAATCCCTCATATGATAGGGTTTTATAATTTCTTTGGGTATTATTTTGACTAGAAAAATGCAAAGGCACACAAACTATGAAAAGAAAGAGGGAAATCTAGTCAAGTTGATACCAAACACTTCCCCAAATTTCCACAAAGAATGAAAATGAATCAGATAGAAAAATAGGGAAATAATATTAATAGTATTGATTTCAATTACACCCCTTAAGTAGCAAATTATTAATTATAAAGATAGAGAGAGACATACATCAAAGGTAGAAAATCCTCAAAGATGAACCAGATAAACATAAGAATAAAAATCCTACAAAAGTGGTGTCTCTTTCTTCTCTTCCTAAAAATTAATCTCCATTTATTTACAATACAACCTAGTATATAGAGGCTTTCATTTGTAATTGTTTCTTTAAATCATATTTTAGTTGATAACTTAAAATGATATTAAAATTTCATTATTTTTAGAACTTTAAGTTATAAATAAAAAGTTAGAAAAGTCTTTAGTTCTATTGGTTTGTAGCCTAATCCGTCTAAATCATTAGGCCTAAACATCTCTATGTGTATTTTTTCATATTTTCTCTTCCTCTCATTCACACCTTGGGGTATGTGTAGGATCATGATGGGCCAAAAAGTGGCAATATGATGGGTATGTGGTTGATGACTATTTTTTTACCCATAATTGATGAAATGAAAAGGGTTTTTAAAAGAGATTCTCAGCTTTCCACCAATATAAATCATGCTTTACTCTGAATTTAATAAGTAATTATTATTCATTTTCTATTCAAATTACGACTAAAGTCCTAATTGATAGGCTATTGAAAAACATCTATAGCTTTCAACGGTATCACATTTTTTGAATCCAAAACATGTGTCACATTCTATGCTTTGCATAACTATAGGATTAAAAAGGAAAAATTGAATTTCATGAAGTTTTGACCAAGTTAAGGTGGTCAACATACGTTTTTATATTTTTTAAAAGTTGTAATAAAAATTCATAATTAATTATTTACTTGGAAAAAGATTACAAAAATATGCATCACATGGGGCATGAGTCCTCTAATTATATCTAAAATATTATCATTTTATTGTGGTTAGGGTGGTCAGCAAACACCTACTTCTTATTTTTCCTTGAAATTTAAGTACCTGCATTGAAATTTCAAATTTTCACCAAATAGATTTTTGTTTTTAAAGAAACCTAGTAGTTTAGAAACTACATTCAATTTGATATAGATTCTATTCTTACATTTTTTTGAAATAATATAGATAACTTATTCAAATTTTTATGTCAAGTAGATCCTAACTTTTATTTTTCTAAATTTTTTGCCACTTAAGGGCCAGTTTTTTCCATGATGATCTTGCACATACCCCTTGATGTTTCATTGTCTAATTTACCAATATCATTCTTTTTAAAAGATATTTGTGATGTCCTTGGAATCTCAATTTTTGAGTTCTAATGCAAATTATTAGGTTTATTTCTACTTGTATATGTACTAGAAAAGATACCAATCTAGAGAACACACTCACCATAAAATTAAACCCAATTATTCTTACATTCTTCCCTAATGATATATAAACAATTATTGATTTCACAAACACCAAAAAATATGCATCAATATGAGCATTAATTTCTAACTTCATAACTACTTTGTACTATCTTTTCATGTATTCTTTTATTGCAACATCTAATCACTTTACATCAATCTTCATTACAATAAAAGGAATGCTACTCAAAAGCGAAGTGGTTTCTATTCTTGAAACCATATGTGCATCTCATCTACTAGGCTTTTATGACTATAGGAATGCTAACAAAGCTTATATGGTTGGGATTGGTTCCATAATGCTTCATTAGTTCAAAGAGATTCAAGTTATTGTTGTCATAGTCATGCATTTGCATATTTTAGAATCATTACAACACATGAGACCGCATCTCTTTGAGGTATTTTATTAATAAATTTACGCACAATATATATATATATATATATATTCCCAAAATTCCCATGCATGCATCAACAAGAGTATTAATAACTACAACATTTGATAAAATTCATTAATCCTTTATGTTTTGATCGACATACAAAATTGTTTCAGTTTATTTCTTATAAAGAGGAGAAAAATGACATAGGTCATGGGAGTTGTCTCTAAATTGACTGTATTTTCTTAAAAGATTCTAAAATATATTAAAAAATCCATTAAATTGTGCAAATTCAAAAACCATTGTGCTACATTAAGTGGCGTTCCTATGAAGTGTTCTACCAAATAATTCACACACCTAGTGTATGGTTTTAGATTTTGTATACATGTCTACAAAGGATTTACAACTATAACATATAATGAAAATCCCCTATGTCATTTTGTTTTGATTGATGCCTAATTTTTTTTTCTAAAACTCTTGTTTTGATAGGTCACAAGGATACATGAAAGGGTTGTGGAATTTGGCCTTACACCTACTATTTGCATTTTCTTTAAATTTTACTAAAACATTTTAAACTATAATATCTGACAAAAATCCTCATTTCAGTTTTCTTTGATGGAGATCCATAACCTATCCTAGGTTGCACAAGTAGGAGGAAAATAGGTAAGGTTGTGGAAATTGGTGTTACTCCCACCCAAAGTATTTCTTTGGGAATTTTTTAAGCACTTTCAACAAATCAATTTTCTATAAAGCCTACAATCATTACATACCTATTCAATTCTTCTACATTTTTCATACACACCTATCAAAGTAGTTGCAACCACAACATCTACAAAATATATTCCTTTTTTATGCTTGGCTGGATGACCATGTGCTATTTCAGAGCTCCTATTTAGGCATACATAGTTGTGTCACATAAAAGAAGCGTTTTCAAAACTAAAAAAAAATCCAACACAACATTTTTTGGTTTGACATGTTACAAAAATTGGCAAAGCAAAAATTTACACTTTTTAAAGCTTAGTGAACCCTAAATTTTTTTATAAAAGGAATATGTTGCATTTTGACATTTTTTTTAGGAACTTATTGTTGTCAAACAAATTGCACCCGAACACTTGAATAGTTAAACTCAACAATTTGTTGAAACATGGGAACTGTCTTCAGGCTGTGGGTAATCCTATGGCAAAGATAGAACCTCTGGATTCTAGGTCAGCTTCATATATGATGATCAATTAGGTACTTGAAAGATTTTTCTTTGAGAAAAGGGTAAGAAGAACTATTGCTAAATGCATGCAACTGTAACTAAAACCTCAGTGATGCACCTAATTGATAATGATTTGCAACTATGACTCACAATAAACTTCTCAACACTCCAATCTACACAACCTGATTTGATAATTTAATCACTTGAATGATTTAAACAGAGGCTTTGACCTAATGTAATATTGAGGGAAAATGAGGTTTTCACGACTAAATTGATTAATCAATTACAAGCATAGTGCATAACCAGTAAACTTAAACTAAATTGCATAAAGATATGTGAAAAAGACAGAAGAAATCAGAGGTTTTAGACTAAAACACAGTAATTCTTCGATCAAATTC
Organism: Sequoia sempervirens; assembly: GCA_007258455.2. Classification (NCBI taxonomy): domain Eukaryota; kingdom Viridiplantae; phylum Streptophyta; class Pinopsida; order Cupressales; family Cupressaceae; genus Sequoia; species Sequoia sempervirens. The sequence continues at coordinate 17,904,250 of VDFB02373365.1, read as the reverse complement.
CTCACAAAAATGATGCTTGAAATCTAGAAGGAAAATTCTAAAATACTAAAAATTAAAGGAATCTTCTGCAATAACACAATTTGAACCTGTAAAAACACTAATGTATTAATTTGAAAGTTGAGTTACAAGATGATTCACTTTGTAGAGTGCAAAGGCTGAAAAATAAGAACTAGGATGAAAAAGATAAACTTTTTCAATATATACAATATGAACGCACTTCAAAGTGCATGAATAAGCAACTGAAAGTCAATTTCAATGTCAAAATGATAACCCCAAGGTAAAATCTGAGTAGAAGCAAAAATCCCTAAAAATAAGGTTCAAACTCATGCAAAAATGAGTGAACTCAATCTCGAACTGGTAGTCATAAAGTGTGCAACTGATATGTAACTCAAACTGAACTGGAAATCTCTGAATGTGAGCCAAAACATGCAAAAATATTCCTTGCTTTAATCAATTCACCCTTGATAACTCAAAATCCATTTTTGCATGACAAATCTTCAGTCAACAATCTGATATTAATTTGTTCTCCAGTTGGCTTTACTTGTATCTACATGGATTTGAGAAGGTCTCTATTTAATTAAATATTAAAATTAATCATTAAGTGATTATTTTAATATTTAGGGAGCTGATAATATCACTCTTCACTACATGCCTAAATATTAAAGCAATAAAAAAATTACTTTTAACATTTAATTAAGTATTTGATGTTTTATTAATCCATGCAAGATACAATATTTAAAATCAAACTATTTCTTTGAAGTCAGCTTCAAAACCCATGGGCCCCTTATGCATTATTAGGTCAATTGACCTCAAGAGTCAAGACCATGGTGATAGTAAAATGACATGATTTATTAAAATCATTAACAAATGGAAAAGTCACCCTTGGTCGAATTAAGGCAGACAAAAGAAATTGAACCCTAATAATTTTGCATTATTTTTACTTTGAGAAGCTTCATGAAGAAGCTGTCGACCGCCGCCATGGAGTAGGGTTTGAAGTCGAACTCATCATTCCTTCTGCTGATTTTGATGATTCTTGAACGATTCTGAGCGTAAAAGGTAAGATGAAGCTCATTCTGATAGATTTGGACATTCTCAAGCATTTAAAATGTGTTTTTTGGAGCCTTAAGGCGTGACTGTGATGATATTATGACCTACTCTTTGTCATCTGCACTTTGTTCTTTGTATCTTCTTGGCACTTTGTTTGACTTTGGCCACCATGAGAGCTGGAAAGAGCACATTTTGCACTGGTAAACATAAGTCACAAAGATTTTTTGGAAGCATGACACTATGATAGCGCTGGTAAGCTTGATACTTTCCTTTCTTGTGTACATTTCCAGCCTTTATTAGGCTATCATAATTGATTCGAGCTCTTGAATTTTATCTGGAACTATCTTTTGCTGCTTCTGAAGAATTTCATTGTGATTTAAGAAGAAGAAAATAGAGATAGACACCCTCTCAAGACATAAATCTATGTAATGTCTTCACAATGCAGATTATCTATTATTATTGATGTTTTTCGTTTACTCCTCTTTCTGTGACTGCCATGAAAGTATTTCCCTGAATCCTTTGCTGCGCACCAAGAGATTTTTACATTTATAGCTTAAAATTTTTAACATACTTTGTACCTGGCTGTGGCTTATGATAACCCCATCTAGGTCTTTACAATTTGCTATATTTTTGCATTTTAGAATCATGGGTAAAAATATATTTGCATTTTTTTGCCATAAGAACATTTCTGAGCAGTATTGAAACATTAGTAAAAATTATGTAACAGCTGCCATGGAAGACATTTATTTGCTTTCTCCTTATATATGTAGATAAAGGCTCGGCCTCCTAATCTATGTGTTAAAACATAAATTCACAGTCTCCATTCTTTTTGAGAATAAACATTGTCATGGGTTTCCTTTGTCATTACAGGCTGTCATGGAATTTCTAGGTATTCATATTTAAGAAACCTGTATATATGCTTTTGTGGCATCTATGGACAGTCACTAAATGGTTTCATTCTTTACTTCCAAGAAGTTGTGCTAAGCTTTAAAAATGAACTTCAATAAATATTCTCATGATTGTGCTCATCTATGATGAAATCTTAGTCACTTAGCATAATTGTCCTATCACTATGTGACTGTAACTCGTATCATAGATTATCAGTTGATTCCATCCATGGCTTTATATTCTCTTGGTCACTTCATTGAAACATTTTGACAATAGTCTTACTGCCCTTCAGAACCATGAAATTATAACTAGCAAACAACATTATAACTATCATTCTGACATGGCTTCTTTTAAACTCCTTGATATGACTGTCATGTTTTGCTTCCCAACCCTACCAAGCTATAAAATATATCAGATCAAATTGAAGAAAGTTATATTGCTAAGTAAAGCTTCAAGCTTGTCTACCCTTTCCTTCAAACAAATTGTCCATTAGTCTTGATCATGGATTATGTTTATCATTGTGATGGTTGTCTTATGATAGAAACTTGCTCAAAAATACATTTGGTACTCAACTTTTGACTGCTCACTTTAGTGCTTTATGTTGGTACTTTAGGATAGTAATTCCACTTCACAGCTATGAGCCTTGTAATGACCTCAATAGCTTCTTTACTCCTTCTATATATCAAACCATGAAGCGTTGTTATAGCAGTAAGACTGTACTTTCAGCTTCAAAAATACTTTCATTCATTATCAATACCGACTAAGATATACTCACTGCTACTATCATAACTGCTGTAAGTTCATATAATTGTAATATCATTGTCATCTTTCCTTGTGAATTGTCTTCTATATTTCTCATTTGATATTTAAAATAAACATGCCTGTAGAATGCTTTCTAAGCCATAATTGCTACTCCATTGATATTTTGATGCCTCCTTGCATATACTCAAAGTTGGACTTTTGATTCAGCTTTAACCTTCATCATTCCCCATGACTGGAATGCATTTGTCACTTAACTCATAAGCTGAAATCATAAGTTGAACTCATAAGCTGCCATTATATTATTCTTTCAAACACCAAGATTACTTTCAACTTAAAATGGAGATGAAAAAACAACTCTGGCATTGATGGTCCATACCTTGCAAAGGCTGTCTACTTCAAGAGTAGATTACTACATTTTGAAATTAATGTTGCTAAATACTTTGAAATCTCTTTGAAATAAGGCTGCTTGCATGATTATATCATTTAGTTTCAGCAACATTGATGCTTTTAATGACCGCTATCAACATTCATGAACTTGCCTATGGAACTTGAGAATATATCCTCCTTGATATGCTGAGTTCAACCCTTGTGGGAGCCCGTTTTGCTCCACATATATGATAAAATGATCTCGAACATGATGAACCTATTCCTGCACACTAAAACAAACATGTTAGTAAAATAAAAGAAGCTGAAAGCTTCCATTGAGTTATGTTTTTTCTTGATGATTAGTCTTTCATCTGATGAATGCTTGTTTTGATGCAAATTACATTCATGTTGGTAGCATAGGCATAAGGCAGAATGTAATTCATCATTTTTAGAGTATAACTCTAACGCCACTCCTTTACAATTTTGTAGGTTCATGGAGTGAGGAAATGAAGCTGCAACTACTTGTCCAGACACGACGACTGGAAACACCAACGAAAGTGATTCATCATTATAGGCAATGATGAATTGCTCCTCTTCTTTACGCTTATGTTATTTTCAGTAGTGTAGTTTTTCCTTTAAAATTGTATTAATCATTTGATTTTCAAATCAAATTAAGTTACTCTCGCGGCTTATGCGAGATTCAACATTTTTACAAAATGAATAAAAAACATTACTATGCAAGTTTCTCATTTTCTGTTTTAAATGCTTGCACAATAAAACTATGATTCAAATGTAAAATGATCTTCTATGATGATCAATGAATACTTCAATCAGATCAATGAAAATGTGTGTACCTATAAATGATGAATTTGATTTAGCTCTACCTGTTTGAGCTTGAAGTGAAAAGTAGGTAACACTTATAACTTGTGAGAAGGAGCATGCCACATTTTATGGATTTTTAAAACTTTCTAACTCTTGAAAAATTGAATTTTAGGATTTCACAAAGTTAGCTAACTTGCTAACTTTCTAAGAAGGAGAAATTTAACCCCTCAAAAGTTTTGGAAAATCATATAAATTATAGAAATTTCATCATCTATGCTCAAACATTTAAAAATATTTAATTTTTCATGAACAGTTAGTGTTTCTCTTGACCACAACTCAAGATTGTCATAAAATTAAACTTACAAAAAGAGTATTAATTTCATATATAGACTAGAAGCATATTGTTGCTTGAGAATTGATTACATTGTGTGTAATAACTCCATGAATCTCCCTATTAATTAATTTTATGTTATCTTTTCCAAAAATCCCATTATAATTATTTTCATAATCTTCTTAACAAAATATTATGAATTTAATATCTTCCAAATGAAAAGGAATTTTATTCTTAAAATTGCTACATTATGTTCAATAAAGTCATATATTCCTTTGTAAAACTATTTTATTGCATCTCAAATAGATCTCCTACTTTAATTATTTTGGACAAACTAGGTCAAATTGTGCAAAAAAATTATGACACCAACATTTCACCAATACCATGTAAATTGATGAGTTTTAGTTTAGAAAGAAACTTAAAATTTGATGGTGATAAAATATATTTGAATCAAATAAGTTATAATAATGGAGGGGCTCAAAACATGACAATGATTACCGGTTCTGATGTAAAAACATTAAATTTTTGAAAGGTAAAAAATGGGGCAAACAAACCCAAAAAAATAGAAAAGGAACTAATAAGTATAGGATGCAGTGTATCATTATATTGCATGATTCCCATATGGACTTCATGCACAAGTAATGACATAATTACTATCTCACATTATCTCTCAAGGCCTTCATGCATAAGTGATAACATAAGTACTATCTTTCATTATTCTCTCAAGGCCTTCATGCACACATAGACCATAATACTAACCTTGCATGATTCCCTTATAGTGTTTAATGAAAATGATTTTCATATTTCTTTCTTTTGTGATTCCCTCAAGGTCTTCATGCACAAGAATGTTTAGCACTATCTTACATGATTCCCTTAGGGCCTTCAACATAAGAAATGTTTCAAGTTCTTTAGTTTAATTTATTTTAGATGTTAAAAATTACAAATTCATTAAATAATAACATTATATTACTTGTAAAATACTTTATATTGAGACATCCACACTTCTATGAGAATGAAATGGTTCCTCTCTACTGCCAACCTTAGTATTTGATCCTAGATCCAAAATTCAACCTTCACCCAAAAATTCAAGACATGGAAAATGAGGTTGAAGTTCATGCTCCTCATATCTAAAAGGTCAATAAAAAAAAAAACATGAGACTCCCCATCTCAAATAATAATACTTGAGTAATACATTTGATTTAAATTCATTTTTTTTTTCTTGAAAAGGTTCAAAACCATAAAAAAAAACCCCAAATTCACCATTGATGGCATCACCCAAAACCTTTAAAATTTATTTTTCGAAATATAAATAAATTTTCAAAATTTAAAATATAAACTTTGATGTCAAAATGTACAGTGAATATTTCAACTTACTAGAAATTCTAACTTTTTTGAGAAATAACCATGAATCTATTTTTCACTTTTAAAAATAATTTAAATAGCTACAAAAATAAATTAGATCTATATTCTACCCCAACTAGTCCTATGAATGAAAAATCCATATGCATTCACTTATTATTTGCATGGAAAATAAAGAAACTTACTTTCAAATGCATAAAAAATAAAACAAATACCTTTCAAATTTAAGCTTTAAAAATAATGGAGGAGAGAGTTTCCTTGAAGCATAAACCCACAACAACATTTGCCACTCCCTGAGCCATTCCATTCCCAAGAAAAGTCCATTTACAAGCCATTCTATTTGTAGGAATTTTATTTTCAAAGGAGGAAGGACAAGGTTTCAAGCCATAATATTAAATAGTGAAAAATGCCTCTTGCTTTTCCTTTATCTATTTCACCATTTTTTTAATATTTTTAAACAAGGAATTTTACAATAACAAACAATTTATTTTAATATTTTTAAAATAATATGCATACTTTAGAAAATTTAACATTTCTAATTGAATTAAATTAAATTGATTATTTTTTTCCAAATGAATTGACACATTCAATTTAATAAATTTGATTAAGGCATAAAGTCTAAATAACCTTTCTAAATTTTAAATGCAAAAATACCACAATATTTAAATGCATGAAACTATTTCATGATGGTAATTAACTATTTAGATTTTATAACTAATATATATGTAATATTGTAGCATTCTATAATAAGTAAATCCAAAAATCAAACAAATATAAAATTAGGAGACACATTAAATTCATGCAATAAACATCTTGAATGGATCTAAAATTAACTTCAATTTGGATCTTGTTTACATAGATATCACAAGATACATATCACAACTCAAAATTGAACGAGATTGAGAGATAAACATAACTCATATGCCCAAACTAAACTATCTCTAAATAACCACCATTATAGCAAAATATTTAATTGCACACAAAATGAAACAGTATGCATATATGTTCAATACAAAATAGTTAAAGTATAATAAAAACACCCAACACAATATAATATAAATAAAATACCATCAATAATTACATCAATTAAAATTCATTCTAAAGCCACATGATCCAGAAATATAAGTACAAAAATCAATAATCATTGAAAACATAATACTAAACTAGATAATAACAAATCACATATAACAAGTATATTGAAAAAAGTGATGCTAAAAATCTAAAATAGTCCAATATATCCAAACCCATATATGTGAATTTAAGCATATAGCATCATAATTTGTACATCCCATAATACATAGTTGAATATATCATATGCCAATATAAAATATCATGAATAATGTACATCAATGACAATCTAAAATATTGGATTTATTAATAAAAACATATCAAATCACAACATAAGTACCCATGACACACAATTAGAACACATAAGATAATAATACAAGATCTCACAAAAAAATTGATACAAAAGATCAAAATATACATTGATACAAATTTTTTAAATATAATATTACAAGAACATAATCAAAATTACAAAATACTTAAATAAATGATTAAAATACTTCAACAAATTAACAAAAATTATAAAATCAAATTAAAATCATGTACATATTAGATCAAACTTCCAAATAAATAAGAATAATAGAAAATTGAAGAAATGTAATCATAAAACTAAAATATTAAATAAACCTCCTAATATATTATTATAACTAAAAATTAACTTTAATCAAATGAAAAATGAATTACATTTTCTTAAAAAATGTAAGTGTTAATAATATTAATTATATTGTAAACATATTTACAAATACAATTTTATTTGTCATAAAATTGTAAACATACAAATCTATTTTCATCTTAGAAAATAACAACATTTAAATTTTATCATAAACCATAATATTAATTTAAAATTAAACCATACAAAAAATACTACAAAATTAATATATTTAAAAAAACATATTTTACAAAAATGTAATAATTTATCTAAATATATTTTAAACAATTAAAAACATAATTTACATAAATGTAATAATTTATCTAAATACATTTTAAACAATTAAAAAAACTATTTATTATGGTTTTTGTTTTGATTTACAATAGCATCCTTTGGCTTCTTAGTATCATCATTTAGCTTTTGCTTTGAATTTTGATTTTTCCCCTTGAACTTTTCTTTAAAAATGAATTTTGTCTTGGTTGAGATTTTCTCATCTTCTTTATCTTTGATGTGAACTTTATTGGAACAATAGATTTCCTCATCTTCTTTATCTTTGACGTGAACTTTATTGAAACAAGAGAAGTATCTCTGTAAAACAAATTAGAGATTTTCTTACAATATCTTAAAATGGAGTAAATTTTTTTACTGAAATGTTATATAGGCATGATTAAGATTACAAAAATATTTAAATGAATGAAACAATAAAATTAAATTGAAACCATCTATAAAATAGACCAGACTTCAAATATTGTAAACAAGAATTATATAAATATATTTAAACTGTAAAATTAAAATTTTATATGAACCTTCTTAATGTATTATTCTTGCTATACAAAATAGAGAAAATCTAGAAGTCTATACAACAATCATGGAGCCATATGGTGTTCCTACAATAGACAAAAAATACCAATGAGTATACTAGAGATTTTCTTACAAAAATGTAGAAAACACCCACATAATTATGAAGGACAAGGTCCAGAAAGTTGAGAGTAACATGGAATAAATAAAAAATATATTTGTAATAGACTCCAAAACTATCTGATAGTCTATGCTATAGCTGGTGAATTCTTAACTAATGAGTTTAATTGGAGTGCCACAATTGTTGAAATTGAAATAAGAAGTATAACAAGTAAAAATATTGGTTTTGGTTTATATGCTTGTGTTTCTTTTTTTCATACTATCTTAGGATTTTCTAATCTTAGTTTAAGGGTTTCTCACCTTAGAATAGTATTTTTTATAGTGTTTAAGTCTTTTCTTTCAACTACTAATGCTGAAATTTTAGGAATTGGAGTACTTTACAACAATACCAAAAAATCTTCAGAAGTTTGTACCCAATATCTTCCAAAAGGTATGTTTTATGCTAATCCAATAGATATTTTCTTCTAGTGTATATTTTTGATAATGCATATAAATAGCTTGAACAATTTATTTTCATTAGTTATTTTGTCAATTGTGTGCCATCTGAGAGTACACTCTATATTTGGATAAATTTTGTGCGGGTTTCCAATGGGGTTAAGTTGAACACCATTCAAAATTTAATTAAATATTTTTTCTCCTCCACTTTATAGAAGCCAACCATGTGAACATAGTCTTCATTTTCTTTCTAAACAAGGGATTACATCATGTCCAATTAGCAATATTTTGAGGTGCCCATTTGGTTCAAATTTCTTGGGTTACCCTTGTTGTGATGCCCTTTTCTTCATCACATTGCTTTATCTCTTGAGAGGGTTGTATATGTGGAACCTAAAAAGCTTTACTCAATCGAGCAGAACTTAGAGTCTATGTAGAGATTGACCTCACCTAGAATTTACAAGAAACTATTGATATGAAAATTGACTATATGTATCATGCACATTATATTATATATATCAACCTAACCAACACTTGATTTTAGTACCAAGCCTCTAACCACAAAATTAGAGATTTTCCTATAGCTACATGCATGTCCAATCAAACCTCCAAACCAACTATTAAGGAAAGAAAAAATAAATATTGATGGATTGATGTTCAAAACCAAAAAATGGTTGTAATTGGGTAGAATAATTCTCAATCCAACCTTAGACCCAACAATAGTATAATTTCTAAGGCCAAAGCAACAAGTCCCTCATAGCCTCAGGCTAGCCACAAGTGAAATAAACCAATGGGGTCCACTTGGCTATAGGCCAGTGATAAAGTAGAACTAGTAATTGAATTATAACTATTTCTTACTCACCCATCTAACAAGTATCTCAAGAAGGCCAGTAGTACTCAATTCTCATGAACTCTCCTTCTAGTGTTCACTAGTTTTAGGAGTTTTAACTATACCAAAACTAAATTGAGGAAGATAGTCTTGTAGCCCACCTTGGGAGGTCAAATATGGAGAATATGTTGCAAATAAAAGTAAAAACACAACTTGTATTCTTTCCTCTTAAATGCCTAAATAGTTTAAAGAGTAGAATATATTTTGTATATTGTAAGGGTTAGGATTTGAGGAAATTCCTATAGAAACTTTTTCCCCATAAAAGGTTTGAAAAATCCAAACCATAAATTCATGATACACAATTTTTGACAAAGATTTTCCTCTTTTGAAATTCTTTGTCTTCAAGTGATTAAGGTTGTTGGATTTTTTCTCCAGTCATGTGTCATGTCATATGATCAAATAATGTTTTAGTAGTAATCATGAATAAGGCTAATTTAGCATGGTAACATTAATTCCTTCCAAGTGGAAATACCGCTATGTTTCTCATGGATCTAACTTGACTAACAAATCATTAAGAGTCCTTTTCAATATTGATACTAAGTTTTCAACTTTGTCAATAGATATACCTTGAATGATGTGACTAAAAGAAATTTACTTTGGTAGTGACTTGTAAATGACCTTCCACCAACACAATGAGTTCTAAATGACCTATGTGATGGATAGTTAGCAAAAAAGAAACACGATTTAATATGCACAATAAATTATGTCTTTATGACCCAAATCTTGGTTGCCAAATTCTATCTCTAATTTGGTACAATTAGTCTAGTTTGTATATAGTGGGTCTAAAAAATTCATGAAGAGACTTGATCATGTTATGGTTTCAACACAACCACATTTTTTATTTTTCTAGGTGAAACCATGCTAAAATATGTCATTTCTAATCACTTTCCAATCTAATTTAAAATTCAGTGGGACCTACAAAACTATAAGGCCAAGAAGATTCGATTATTCTCTATTATATAAACTCTAATATTGATCCATATAAAACATGTTTGGAATTTGATGCCAATTCCAAAAGGAGATAGTGGTTGGATTGATTGGGGGTCTAATTCCTTCACTTGTACCACCCATTTTTTCATAAATTTTGGTCAACAACTAGTGAAGATACATTTCAAATCCTTTGTAGCCATGTCATCAAAGCTTATTCAACTCTCCATTTAGCTCAAATAAATTCCCTCCATATGCCCTTATAAATCTAGGTGGCTAACAACACACCTTGTGCAACTAGCTAATTCCTACATGGCCGAGGGAACCTAGATCAAAGATGGAATTCACAAGTTAAAAGTTGGAAATCATGTTTCAAAATAATTTTTCAATCCCTAAGGCCAAAAGAATCATCTCAAAATCAAGTTCATCAAAGAGGATGTTTAATGCCTTTCAAATGCATTATTGATGGGGAAGCAACCAAATTAAAGAGCCCGGTTTATAGCATTCGATGACGATTACAGTCCAAAGGAGGCAGCGACGAGTTCATAAGTAAACTGCTGGAATTTGTGAGAACATGAACTTCGCGAGGGATGTCATTCAGTTGAAGATTTAAAACTTTGCATCACTCATTGATCGATTGATTCACAGTTCGCAGTGGGGGTAATGGTAATGGTCCGTGAAGGGTTGATGGTAATGTTCGATGCGTTATGAATGAGTGTACATGAGCAGATTAATAAAAAGGATGTGCACAATATGCATTCGAGTGAAATCAACGAAACTAAGTTTCCGGAAATCCACACATGGGCGGATTCCCCGAGAGGTGTAAATCCGCGGAGCTATAAAAGTCACGAGGTTTCGAAACAAGTCCAGATTGTGAATTAATGCATCTTAAATGTTGATGGACGAGATCATATTTGTAATGCAGCATTAAGGGAACCTCGGCTGGGTGATAGGTTGTGTTGTCGTTGGTTTCAGTAACAATTTTCGCTGTGATTATAAGTATGTTTTGAAGATTATTTAGTGGATAGTTCGGTCAATGGGGAAGATCAGAAATTACAGTTTTCAGCGGAGATGAGGCATGCAAAGAGTTTGTGATGACTTCCATGAAAAAGCGACACGAGAATTGTGCAAGATACTCCGTTCATATATGATGATAAGTTGACAGACATTGCTGCATCCATTAAAGAATTTGAAGTAGAACGAATGTAAAGGATTGAAGGTATGAAGGATTGCGAATAGTATGAAGGTTCTCGGGTATTCCGTGTGTACATGAATTTCCCAAAGGATGATTCCGGGGAATCCGTAGGTGAAGGGAATTCCCTAAAGATTTGAAACTAATGCTTTTATAGTATAAGTTGATAAACTCTAATTACTCAGAATATAGAAAACAAAGAATATTATATCTGCTCACAGAATGAGCGAAAAGCAACGCTGGAAAAAATTAAATCTGTTTATTCAACTGTGTAAAATATTCTCGAACTACATACAATATATAGAAAAAATGTGAGGAAAGAGTACCGTCTTGTTGGAAAGTATTAATTTTTACCGTACACCAATATTAAATGAATGTTCTAGTGACTTCTTCCAGTCAAGTATGTTCTGGAGATTTCTAGCACCTAATCGATAAGCTACAAGTGAAAATATTAAATGCAGACTATAGTCGTTGTATATTCTAGAGTTTTCTGTGAAACTTCTCAAGACCTCTATAAAAGAGGCAGTTGTAATCACTGTAAAAAAAAACAATAGCAATGTAGTACAGCAGTACGTGTTAGGCAAAATTGTATGTTCTAAATCTGTGTGTTTCTGAATCTGTGTGTAGAAATGTGTTTCCCTAATTGATCCATGCTCATCCACCTCCAACATAGTGGTATCAGAGCCCAGAGAGATCCGAGGGAGTGATTGCAGTTTTAATGATAGCAAGCCACTGCTGTGAAGAGTAAGATGTGTTCTAAAGAAGAGTACAAATGATAGCAGATTGATGGTGGGTTGAAGCTGCTTGCAGTAGATTACAGAATTGTCCGTCCATTGATGCCGATAAAGAAGGAGATCAAATCGTTGTCAGATTGCAGCCAATGAAATCATAGAAGAGGAAAAGCTTCCAGTCAAAGAAGCCACCAATATGAATAACTGAATTGAGAGCAAACCGGAGGTCACGGTTTCTAATGCTGTGTTGCTATAGGCAAAAGAGATCGCTGCAAGTTCGCTATTAAATGAAGGATTTGTCAAGCTATTTAAATCAGGAGGAGATCGTGGTTGCTGTAGCTGCTCCAGTCCAAAGGAAGCCGAAGTTGTTCCTCAGGCGCTAGGCAAGGCATATTGATCGCAGCATTTTGTTGGAAATTATAATCACACCTACTCATTTAATTATGCCAGCTGATCCTGACAACTCCGTATCCTCTATTCTGTAGTCATATCTCATCTAGCATTAAAAACAAATCTTCATAAGGATTCGAATGGTTGAAGAAGGCTTTTACTTTTCCTATAAGCCAGGTTACTAAATGTGTATCTTATTACTTTGCTTGTTGCTCAAGTTAACTCCGTAGATGAAGGCTCTCTATATATTGTTGAACTGTGTTTTTTGTATTCACTCTTTAAGCAGAGAGTCCGGCTCTCAAGAGCTGTAAGGAAATAGTTTGTCAAAAAGTCTTTGTTATGTCTAAGCTGTAGTCAGTCAAGTGAATGATTCTCAAATAGCAGAAGCTCAATATGTATGTGTATGTAATGATAGTATGTTAAGAATGGATAGCAGTCAGAAGGTTTAATGTGAAACTGTTTTGATTAAGATCAATATAAATTATCATGGTTTTTCATGTCTGTGTAAGTTTTCTGTTTTATCCTCCCTTTCAATTCCAACATTTGGTTTCAGAGCCAATGGGAGATGATCATGGGTTTCAGACGGAGCCAAGAGATTGTTGAAGTCTGAGTTTGTCTGTGTTTGAAAAGTTGCAGAAGTGTTCATGGATGGCTGTTGAGAAGAGGCCTGTACAAGTTTTTGTTTGCATAATCAAAAGCAGGAGGCTGCAGTCCTCTGAAAGCACCAGAAGAATAAAGGAAAAGTGATGCTCAAATATCTGTGAAAAGAAGACTACAGATCAATAGTGTTTGCAGCTGACGTCGTAGTTATTTAAGAAAGGAGATGAAGCTTGTTTAAAAGAGGAGAAGCTGCCAAACAAGGAGAAATCACAACCGTAGCTAAAAGAGAACCCATCAAAAGAATGGGAGTTGCCAAGAAGGACAATAGGAGGAGCCGAATCAAGGGAGCTGCAGCTCGCAAGTCAAGGAGTCTATAAGCAGATTTATTAAGCCATTAGAAGGAGATATTTGTGAATCTATCTGAAGAGATCGTGGAGTGTTGCAGTATGAAGATGGATCGTGGTTTGGAGGAAGGCCACTGTATGAAAGAAAAGAAATCAGCTATTATTGAAAGAGTTGATGCAGATGTTGAGAGAAGATTTGGTGATCACAGTATTATTATCTACCGACCTTGTGTCATTGAAGGCGTCCAGTCTAACATTCAAGGAGATAGGAGAAAATAACAAGTCTGAAGGCAGCGCAGCAAAAGAATGAAGTTTTTCACTGCCAAAATTAGACCAAAGTACAGTCGCAGCTATTGAAAAGTTTGCTCAATCAAAGTTCGATGAAAAGGTCAGTTTTTGATGGAAGACAAAGGACGCCAGTCAAAGGTGATTGTTGTGGTTGAAGATCAATGGAATCAAGGTAACTCGTTTTTGTTTTGAAGTTGCAAAAGGGAGAAGTCATTGGTAAAGAAAATTTCTGAGATAGAAGTGAGTTTGAAGTCGCCAATTTTTAGAAGAGAAGCCTCTATTAGAGGCCATACCTAACATCTGAAAAACAATGTAAGAAAGAAATAAGTCCAGCTCTTGAAGGTGTAAGTTCAGCTCCTAACAATGTAATTCCAGTTCCTGATGGCTTTGAAGCTGATTGAGAAGCCACATACAGAAAGAAAGAAAAGGTCTGAAGACCATCAGTTAAGTGTTTGAAGAAACAATTGCAGCAGTTGAAGAATTTGATGTTGAAAATTGTGGGTGAAGGTAAGAAATGTTTTTTTTTTAAGTTGTTCGAAAATGAAGTCTAGTTTTGGTGAAAGGAGGTCATAATCTCAAGAACTTGAATAGAGGATGTCATAGCATGTTGTTTTGTTGTAGTCGAAGTTGTATAAGTGTTTTGGTTGAGAGAGAGTCAAAATGAGAGCATATTTAAAGTTTGTTGAACAAGTAAAGAGAGGTGTTGATAAAGGAGTTAAAAAATTAGAGGAGGATACCAGTTTGCATTAGTTTCCCCCATCATGTGAGTTTGTGGTCATTTAAAAACCACGAGTTTGTGAGTTCGTGGTAATTTGAAACCACTTGTCAATGAGTTCGTGGTAATCTGAAACCACCAGTATGATAGTTTGTGGTAATCTGAAACCACTTGTCTGCAAGGATTGATAGTTCGTGATAATCTAAAAACCACTTGTTTGCAAGGTTTGAGAATAAGGCCAATAGAGCCAATTTAATGCTAGTATCCCTGAGCACCAGCAGCATGACTCTATGGGAGGTGTTGGAGAAAAAAAATGTGTCTCACACCTGAACCTACGATGGACTGGTTACTAGAAAAGGCCAAAGCTCATGGGTAGAGCATCCCAACAACAAAAATGGGATTTCCTAGGTTTGATTCCTAGAAGTTGAAGAATGGAGATTGAAAATACCAAAGCATCAATGAAAGAGATCAAGGAAGAAATCATAATTCATAGTTGTGATTAAGGGGGAGTGTTGGAAATTATTATCACACCTACTCATTTAATTACGCCCGCTGATCCTGACAACTTCGTATCCTCTATTTTGTAGTCATATCTCATCTAGCATTAAAAACAAATCTTCATAAGGATTTGAATGGTTGAAGAAGGCTTTTACTTGTCGTATAAGCCAAGTTACTAAATGTGTATCTTATTACTTTGCTTGTTGCTCAAGTTAACTCCGTAGATGAAGGCTTTCTATATATTGTTGAATCTATTTTTTTTGTATTCACTCTCTCAGTAGAGTCTGGCTCTCAAAAGCTGTAAGGAAATAGTTTGTCAAAAAGTCTTTGTTATATCTAAGT
Organism: Sequoia sempervirens; assembly: GCA_007258455.2. Lineage (NCBI taxonomy): Eukaryota > Viridiplantae > Streptophyta > Pinopsida > Cupressales > Cupressaceae > Sequoia > Sequoia sempervirens. Next base: position 17,888,695 of record VDFB02373365.1, on the reverse strand, counting down.
TGTAGTCAGTCAAGTGAATGATTCTCAAATAACAAAAGGTCAATATGTATGTGTATGTAATGGTAGTATGTTAAGAATGGATAGCAGTTAGAAGGTTTTTAATGTAAAACTATTTTGATTAAGATCAATATAAATTATCATGGTTTTTTATGTTTGTGTAAGTTTTTTGTTTTATCCTCCCTTTCAATTCCAACACATTTCAGAGGAACCACCAAGATACAAAGGTGTTGTCTATTGGAGGATCGCTAGAGGTTGTTGTTTGTTAAGCAAAGGTACCAGTATATGAAGAAGTTCTCGCTGTTCAAGAACTTGAAGGTGCCGCAGAGCTGAAGTCACCAAGTGATCAAGCCACCATAGCCCAGAAAGAAATAATACTAAGCCGTAAAAGATCACCATGGATGAATGTGCTGCTGGTGAGCTAAGAGATCAAAGAGTGAAGCAAGAAAAAAGAAGCAACTGAAGGTTTCACTACCAGTGAAAAAGACCACAGTCACTATTTGTATCGGTAAGTCTGCGGAATTGTCAAGAAGGTGGAAGCTACCAAGTTGAAAAGGAAATCGCAGTCAAGCTTAAGAGGTTGTGCAGAAGGAGAAGGAAAGTGAAGTTTTTATATGTGAATAAATCTTACCCCAAGAATGAATTGTGTTTTGTTTATAAGTTTAGAACATTTCTAGATTGGATGTTGGTATATCAGTTAGTGTAAGGGGGACTTAGTAAGGCATAGCTAGAGCCAAAGTAAATCTTGAAAATCATTTTGAATAATGAGAGAAAGTGTGCAAAACCATCATTTCTTGTTAAGAAAGGAAGAGATTTAAACTATTGTAGTATAATCATAGTCTAAGTGTGAAATCGAGGTGAGTTTAAATTGTTTGAATCAATGGGAAAAGTTGGAAAAAGGGTAAAGAAAGAGAGAGATGTTTAGGAGGAGGGAATTGTTTGAAGTTGAGAAACAAAATTCTGAAGTGTTAAAAGATCTAAAAAGATTTCAATTGAAAAAAGTGGACAAGTGATAAAAATTTATGATCTTGAAGTCGAATTGAATAAATTTAAAGCAAAGAATGAAGAGTTAGAAGAAAAATTGAAGTTGTATGATGAGGTCAAGAATAAATATGAAAATTTAAAAAGAAAATTTAAAGTTGTTAGAAAAGGAAAATGAATGTCTAAAGTTAAAACCACCAATTTGTGATCCTTTGTGTAATACTCAAGACTTGGTTTGTTTAGTTGATAAATCAAATCGATTGTGTGACATTGTTGAAGTAGTTTGTGATAAAGAATATAAACATGAAGATAATATGTGTAAATCTACAAATCTTGTTAAATCTAATGAGAATGAGAAAAGATGTTTTGAAAATAATGAAGAAAATAGGTTATAAAGGTGAAGGATTGGGAAATTATGATCAAGGAATCAAAAAACTGATTGAGTCAGTTATGAGGCCAAAATTTGAAAGCTTGGGATACATTGTAGGTAAAGCAAATGACACAAGTTCAAGTAAATTCATTCAAGAAATGAAGAGTGTTGAGTGTATACATTGCCATAGGAAAGGTCATACAAATGATAAGTGTTGGGACTTACACCCTTGTAGTGTGTGTGGTTTGAAAAATCATCGTGAAAAGAAATGTTGGAATAATGCATCAAAGAAAGATTCTATGGCAGGTTGTATAAAAATGGATTGTGGATGGACTTATGGATCAAGTTGGCAGAAAATTATAGGTATGATTAAAAATTTGTTTAAGTACAAATGTTCAAGTGTGAGAAATGATAGTAATATGAAAAAAATTTGAATGTTCAAGAAGGATAACAAATGGTTTGAGTAAAAAAAAATCTTTGTCTAGCAAGACATCTATAAAAAGTGAGTTTGTAGGAATTTTGAGTTTTCTACTTTGAAGAGTTGAAAGCCAAAGATTCTAGAGACTACACAACAATTGGAATAAGCCAAAAAAGAGGCATCATTGGATTTGAATATTCTTTGAAGATATCAAGCAAGGAAAAGGATTTGCAAAGTTAGTAGACTTGGTTATGGACATCAAAAAAAGATAAAAGAAGACAGCAGTCAATGGAAAAAAAAGAGCAAAGGAATTTGAGAATACCACAACAATCGTGGTCGAAATTAAGGGAGGTGTTGGAGAGTATTAATATCTCTCGTGCACTAATATTAAATGAATGTTCTAGTGACTTCTATCAGTCAAGTATGTTCTGGAGATTTCTAGCACCTAACCGATAAGCTACAAGTGAAAATATTAAATGCAGACTGTAGTTGGCATATATTCTATAGTTTTCTATGAAACTTCTCAAGACCTCTATAAAAGAGGCAGTTGTAATCACTATAAAAAAAGCAATAGCAATGTAGTGCAACAACATGTGTTAGGAAAATTTTTCTATTCTAAGTATGTGTTTTTTAATTTGTGAGTAGAAATGTGTTTGCTTGGTTGATCCATGCTCATCCACCTCCAACATGTCTAAGAAAGCTAAAAATAGAAAATATTGCACATGCAAACTACATGCATTGCGGTAACTAGTTAACAACAATTTCATCTACACTGCCTAATACAAAGAATCTACGCCTAAACTGCCCATGCAGTTTTTATTATGCATAAACAATCAAATTAAGGAAATAAGTGGTGGAACTAAGGCAGTGGAACTAGAGATGGAGCACCATCGTTGAGAATGCATGATTGCATGTCTTCAATCTCCCCCTGCATGAACAACCGAAATGAGCCCCAATTGATTCCTCAAAGAAATGAAACTAGTTGTAATGAGGTCTTTGGTAAAAATATCTGCAACTTGTTTAGTTGTAGGGAAAAATTGTAATTCCATTATCCCATCTTGAACTAAATATCTTATGAAGTGATGTCGGATCTCAATGTGCTTCAATCTAGCATGAAACACGAGATTCTTGGTCATTGCAATGGTACTAATGTTATCACAATAAATAGTGGTTGGATGTTATTGAACCAATTGCAAATCTTCCAAAATTTGTCAAATCCATATGACTTGACAACTCTGCTTCTGCAAAAGAAAGAGCCACGATTACCTGCTTTTTACTACTCCATGAAACAACTCCAAAACCAAGTGAGAAAATATAACTAGATGTTGATTTTTTGTCATCCACTGAACCAGCCCAATCAAAATATGTGTAACCAACTAGCTCAAACTTATGTGTGGGAGAATATTGAATGCCTAAATTGTGTGTACCACTCACATACCTTAAGATTATTTTTGCAGCATGCTAATGAGACTCATGTTTATTATGAATGAACCAAGAGATGAGACTCACACCATACATAATATCAGGTATCATTGTAGTGAGGTACATGAGGCTCCCAACCAAACTTAGGAACTGTATAAATTAGCATCCACTTTGGAACTTGCATCTTCCTTGGTTAATTTTTCACCAAGGGTTACAGGAGTTGCAACTACAATGCATGACATCATTCTAAATCACTTCAATAAATCAGCCACATACTTGGTTTGAGAAATGGATATACCTTTATATTTTTGTTGCACCTCCACTCCAAGAAAATAATGCATGAGTCCCAGATCTAACATCTCAAATTCTTGTTTCATTTCTGCTTGAAATTTCTCCATGAGAGATGGGCTATTACCTATATAAATGAGATCATCAACATAAAGGAAAACAATGAGAATATCATTACCAATATGTTGGATATATAGGGTTAGCTTAGAGGGACTTTGAATGAATCCATTCTTCAAGAAATAACTGTCAATCCGTGCATACTAAGCACGAGGTTCTTGCTTCAGCCCATAGAGAGCTTTTTTTAACTTGTAAACCAAATGTTCTTTTCCTTGAATTTCATAACCAATAGGTTGTTCCACATAGACTTCCTCGTCAATATAACCATTTAGGAAGGTTGATTTTACATCCATCTGATAGATTGGCCACTTGTGTTGTGCAACAGTAGCCCATATAAGTCTTATTGTATCAAATCTTGCAACTGGAGAGAAAGTCTCTAAATAATCCACTCTAGGAATTTGTGCAAATCCCTTAGCAACTAATCTTGCCTTGTGTCTATTCATGGAACCATCAACATGATATTTCACTTGACACCAATCACCTGTTTGTCTTTAGGAAGTTGCACTAATTCCCATGTATTATTTATATCAATTGCATGCACCTCTTGAATTCATAGCATCAATCCATACTTGTTCTTTCACAGCTTCTTCATACACAAAAGGTTCAACTTGAATGGTACCAAAAAAATAAAAATTGGCAATTGGATTCACATTAGAACTTATTTGAAAAATTTTATTTAAACTGTGTACCTTTCGTGAAGAACTTGGACTTGATTGTGGATTAGAACTATCATTAGAAGAGGAACTTGGAGAACTTGGTGAGCTTAGGCTCGAACTTCCACTTGAGCTTGTGGGGAGAGGAGGAACTTGATCATCTTCAAAACCCATGATTAGTGGTGTATTTTGTTGAACTCCTTTTTACCATTGTCATACACCCCCTTCATCAAAATCCACATCCCGACTAATAATCCATTTCTTTGTGTCAGGGTTATAGAATTTATATCCTTTCATGGAATCAGAATAGCCCACAAAGATACAAATTTGGGATTTTGCATCCAATTTCTTCTCCTTCTGAACTAGAACATGAATATGTGTGGGGCAACCAAATACATGAAAGTGAGCTACTGAGGGCTTTTGTCCACTCCAGGCTTCCTTTGGAGTGATATTCTAAAGCAATTTTGTTGGGCTTCGATTCAAAATATAAACTTTGGTTGCTATTGCAACTCCCTTTAATAGCAATTTGGAAGGTTTTTTTACTGCATCATACTTCGTGCCATCTCAATAATGGTACAATTCTTCCTTTCTGCAATACCATTTTTTGGGGGAGTATAAGTTGTCGTGAGCTGTCTTTGGATACCATGAGTGTTACAAAAATCAACAAACTCTTTAGAAGTGAATTCTCCCCATCTATCTATTCTGAGTATTTTCAGAGAATACTCCCTTTTTTTTTTGTCATATCCTTAAAGTGCTTGAAGCATTCAAATGCCTCTTATTTCTACTTAAGAAAATAAACCCATGTGTGGTGTGAGAAATCATCAATAAATGTCAAAAAGTAAATATTCTTACCCAATGATTCCTCTTGCATGTCACCACAAATGTCACTATACTCAAGCTCTAGAGGAGATTTTACCCTCCATGATTTATTCACCGAAAAACTGTCTCAATGTTGCTTTCCAAGTGCACACCTTGAACAAACTTCTTTTGTCTGAATTGCAGGAAGTCCTCTCACCATTTCTTTCTTATGAAGTAAACTCAATCCTTGAAAATTCAAATGGCCATACCATTGATGCCATAACCATGAATCATTTGTGGTTGCCTCGAGGGCATGCATGTTAGTGGATGCTAATGTGAGAGCAAATAATTTATTCTCTGGCATACAAGCCTTTGCAACAAGATGATGGTTTGTTGATTTATCAAATACTTTGCAGCAATTATCTTCAAACATAACCTTGTAATTTTTACTACAAGTTGCTTGATACTTAAGAGATTATGTTGTAACTTGGGCACATGCAAAGTGTCATGAATAAATGTAGTTTCTCCTTGCTTAGTTTTCACTGCAAGGGCACCTTTTCCCATTACTTCAACCTCTTTATCATCACCAAATTTTACTTGACTCCTTATAGATTCATCTAATTTGACAAAGAGATCGGATTTACCTGTCATGTGATTTGAGCAACCACTATCCAAGAACCAAACATCCTTTTGAGGTTCTTTTTCAAAATTACAAGTGAAGAATGTAGAGTGTTTTGCTTCTTCAAAATATTTTTCAGTATAGTTGGCTCTTGACTTATTCAAGTCATATTTTTTTCTTTCTACATTCAGATTCATAGTGTCCATTTCTTTCACAATATCGGCACTGGATTCTTCTATGATCCATAGAACTTCTTCCTCTTCCCCTGTCACATCCTTTAGATGTAGAAGACTCCCCTTAAGATTTGTTTGATTGAGAAGGGGTTGTAGATTTTTCTTCAATTCTTACAGTAGACTAGAAGGCTTGAACTAGGTTCTTTGTAGAACGTTACATACGCTCTTCATGAGATTGCAAAGAACCTATCAACTCTGCAACTTTGAATGAGGTTATATCTTTACTTTCTTCAATGGCAATCACCACCGAACCATACTTTAGAGGAAGGGTTCTCAAAAAAAAAATCTACAATATTTTGCTCTATAACAATTTCCCCTTGAGTGTCAATGACTTACAATACTTTGACCCCTAGTAATAAACTCTTGAATAGACTCAACTTCTTTCATCCTTAAATTTTCAAAATCTCTTCGAAAGGTTTGAATTCTTACCAATCTTATTTTGTCAAATCCTTAGTATGTAGTTTGTGGGGCCTCTCATGCATCCTTTGACTTTGTCATACTAGCTATATGAGAAAAAATTGACATATCCCATGCAGATTGGATGTACAAATAGAGCTCAATTTTCCTTTTTGTCTTCTTTCAGTTGAGTTCGTGATTTGCGGTTAAAGCATTTAACACATTTTGATCTGCAAGTTTTGTGTATCCTCCTTCTACTAATTCTTGGAGATCTTGGGATAATAATAGAGTCTTCATCTTTATGCTCCAATTGTCATAGTTGTCTCCGATAAACAGCGTAAGCTGGAATGGAAAATTGCCAAAATTTGCCATTCTAATATTTCTTGGAGAGAATTGTTAACCTGCAGTTGCCTGCAAAAAATATTTCTGCAACCTACTCTGATACCAATTGAAGATTTGAAACTAATATTTTTATACTAAATTAATAAACTTGAATTACTCAAAATATAGAAAACAAAGAATATTATATTTGCTCACAGAATGAATGAAAAACAATGCTCAAAAAAATTAAATCTATTTATTCAACTGTGTAAAATATTCTCAAACTACATACAATATATAGAAAAAATCTGAGGAAAGAGTCGCTGTCTAAGACGGCTAAAAATAGAAAATATTGCACATGCAAATTACATGCATGGCAGTAAGTTAACTACAGTTTTAAATACACTGCCTAAGAATTTACGGCTAAACTGCCCATGCAGTTTTTATTATGCATAAACAATCAAATTAAGGAAATAAGCGGTGGAACTAAGGCGGTGGAACTGGAGATGGAGCACCGTCGTTGTGAATGCATGACTGCATGTCTTTATTCCCGAAAGTGTATAAATAAGGCGAAGGCTCGGGCAATTTTCCCAAGCTTGGATTCCATGAAATTACTAAAATCATGAAAGATAAGTGGATTGAACAAAGACTTGGGAAATCTGTGAGATCGTGGATTCAGTGAGGTGAGGAAGGAAGGCAGTATTCATGAAATCCATGAGAGTTTGGAACCCGCAAGGAATAAGTTTTGATTAGTGGAATATTTTATGGGCATATTTCAAATTCGAGGATGGTTGAAGCATTAAAATGAGGAGTTGTTCCTACATCAATATTGGGTGGCAATATCTTTCAATATTAATAAAATATCTAACAAGACGCCTGTTTGCTTTCATAAAATTCGCATTAATTACTCAATGAGCATCAAGTCTCCTCGAATGGTATGGAATACGATTAGCAAGAGGAGCACACAATGAAGATCAATTCATGGATGAGATATCAAAAGGAATCATGTAGAATTAATAAGAAGTTACCGTTAATATTTGAAACGTTGTCAACACTCAAGGCATTGGCTGCCTAAAACAAAGGAGAGAATGTGTAAGAGATATCGTATGGGACAATGTTCCATGATGTATTTTTTGACTCTTAAAAGGGGTGGAAGGATGTCACGCCGCAGAGCAACATATTGTCGATGACACCAACAGTTAGGCATGTCCTTTGGCCTGAAAGATGGTAATGGAAGAGTATACAGGCAGATGAAATATGAGTTTGTTGTTTGTTTTGCAAATATGATTGGCGGAAAAGAATCTTCACCTGTAATGTTAATAACTATTTCAAAAGGTCTTCAGGCGCTGAGATATCATTTTCAGGTTTATGCATTTGATGTGAGGAATGAGAGTGAGGACATTCTAAAACCCTCGAATGATGATGGCAGAATAAATGATGCCTGATTAATCTTAAAGGTACTTGACGTTGTGGTGGTGTTGCACTCAGACGAATATCAACGAATTCCCTCGTTCATAAGTGTTAACGTAAGTTTCTCTCCGTAAATAACGGATTGCTAATGTTTACATAGTAACGATAAGCTAAATCAGCACAACAGAAGTTTTCGTCAATTTTTCTCCGTGAATGGTGGTCGGTGATTTCCATGTAGCGTGCTAAGGGTGGAGTCCCATGGGGAGGCGCTTGTTCAAAAATTTCAGCTGAGTGCTGCTGAAAATTTTTAGGAATTTTTTAAAGCTGGCAGTCCCAAGAACTTACTACATTGTCCAATTTAAAATGTTAAGCTCCAAATTTTAAGGACGCTGGTGATCCCATGAAGTGTGGCCCAGCTTAAACATTAACCTCCATGATTTAAGGAAGCTAGTGTTCTTTGTTTACATTTGTGCATATATCTATTTTATTAAAAAATTTATCATCTTCTATTGCAATTTTTGCTATGTCAACAAGTTGCTTACAATTGAGGATTGGTGTGCAATGGGTACGCCATAGATGTGTGGAAGGTCAATTAATTAATAAAAAAGGTTCGCGTATATTATGTCCAACATTATTTTATTATCAATATTTTTCAGAAATATTATTCTTATAAATATATTGTTATCCTTAATATTATATTATTAATAATAAAATATTAATTTATTTATTATTATTGCTATATATTATTAATATATCTTTAAAAACTTATTTTACAAAATCAACAATTGTGCAATGTATAACAAAATAAATACATTATCCCAAAGAATTTAGAGGAATGGAAATAAAATCATCATATCATTGTATTTCACACATATCCAATAATAGGTTATTTAATATTTCAACAATGTCTCTAGAAAAACTTACTGTCAACAAATTCACTTTTAATCATTCATGGCCAACAATTCATTTCCATGATAAATTCATCCCGTGGAAAATTCACCACCAACAATTCATATCATATTACTGGCGGTGAATTGTTGATTGTTGACAATGGATTGTTGGAGGTGAATTTGTTGGCTGAAGCCTTCACAAATGTTTTTGATTTATCAATTTAAATGAATTAATCTCTCTGATGTTCTTATAATTAAGTTAAAAATTCTACTTGCACCATATTATTCTTAGCTAGTGTGAGCATTTAAGTCTGTGGGTGAAAAATTTCTTAAAATTATGTCATCTTTAACTATTTTTCTGAAATGAAATGTTGATACATTGAGATACATGTTGTTAAAGTGAGTGGGTGCATAAACGACCTTATTTCACAACTCATTATTTAGAAACTTAGCAAAGACCTACAAATGGGATGGAGAATGGTTTTGCAATAGTTTCTTTTTTAATGTAGAAAAAATATGAATATCCTAAAGCTCAAATTCTCTATAAAAGAAATTCATTGTTTTCACCAAAATTACTCAAGTTACAACTATTACATAATTACTCCCTTTATGGCTTTTCAACTTTCAAATATCTGCACTTAATACATTATACTTTTGAGGTTATATAGGAAACATACAGATTGTGATTTCCACATTGCCATACTAGACTGTGGTAAAAGCCAATCTGTGTACATTGTTCTTACCAACACTGCATATCCTTACTTATTTTTGTGGTTTTTTCCTATAGACTAGACTTGTGATTTGTGCATTCCCATGTTGTTTAGGAAATATACTAGAGACTATTTGAAAAACTCAACTTGAAGTTGTAGATAGTACATAATAGAAATTATTTCCAGTGCCAAGTTTTCCTATATAATATCTCATAAAAAAACCTATGACATAGCTCCATGTTAGATACAACCAAACACACAAACTTTTAAACATAGGATCAAAACTATGCCGCCATAACAATACCCCAAGTAGGCAATAATTAAAATCACTTTATAACATAACGAAAGCCAAAATTGAAAATTTCCAACTAACAATCCAATACTGATCAAAATATTACAAATAAATAATATACATGTGATACTAGGCCACCACATATACACACCACACTCCCAAACAACCAAGAGGAAATATAACAAGTACTTGGATCACATTCATTAATCACAAAACCACTCAAATTGAAATTACCTAGATAAAACTCTGGAATTAATCAAAAAATCGCCAAATGAATATGAATGTGTGATATTAGGTCACCAAATATACATACCCGACTCCAAAACAAGCAAGAAGAAAAATAACATGTACTTGATGACATCCATTAATCACAAAATTGAAATTACCCAAATAACACTCCAATACTAATCAAAACATTACAAATGAATATGTCTGTGTGCGCTCACAAATAGGCCATCACAAATGCACACAATACTCCCAAGCAACCAAGACAAAAGATAATGAGAGTATGGTTATCATATCGATTAGCACCCCACGTGATTGAAACTTCTAAAAGATAAACATTCCAACTTTCATAAATTTATGAGTAGGAATATCACTAATAAGTGAGCACAACCTTTTACAAGAACAACTTCTTTAATAGCTAAGAACCTTGTCACAATGGAAATTGTAGGAAAAAATAGCAATAGAACACTCAGCTAACAAATATCCTGCCTACACAGTGCACTTTAAAGCCCTGTTGAAAAGGAAATTGCACACAAAAACTTCAGTTATTGTTATATTTTGTGTTAAGGCATGTCTTTAGATGTGTAGGTCTAAAATTATTAATGTGCTTTGATGGTAGGAATGGTTAACTTGGTTCATTTTGTGTTGTCACATGTATGTACATACCCACATGTCTCTCATGTACATTTAATAAGGTTGCTCTCCAATCAACCTTAAACTCTAATAGCTTGTAGGATGTTCTAAGATGACTCATTTGTTCTTCTGTGCATTGATTGCTTCTACATGGTATCAACAAAGACTAATGCTTAGTTGAGGCACGATCTATTTCTAGGGGTGGATTGATTCACTTGAGAGGCAGCCGATCAACTAGATTGGATTCCAATATATCATCAACCACAAAGTTGAAATTGGAAAATCCATCTTGAATGGCAAGATTATGCGTCAGCTCAACAACTCCCTCACTGTAATCAGATCCAGTCAAATATGAAAACCCTTGTTGCTTCTTCCAACCTACTATCCTCCACATGCAACCATCCATTATTGGCTTGGCCTGCATAGAGGATCTTATATACAACATAGAAGGAAGTTGGGCATGGGTGTTTGACCAAGTAGCAGGAGCTAACCTCTTTACCGATAGTCACATCCGTGGGTCTTTCCTGCGCAAGCAAAGAAGATTGATACCTACGCCCTGCTAGTTTGAAGGCAGATTGGGGGGTTTGTAAACCCCAATCGGTGACCTCTCAGACACTATTCTCTTGTTTGAAGGCACAATCATTCATCTGAGGCTGTGATTCAATCTGCAGTCACAATATGGTGTTTGTTTGATCTCTGCCCTCACACCACTCCGTGCAGGTTTCTTTTTATTGCATATGAAGGATAAGTTTTTTTTCTTATACTATTTGCTTTTATTAATTTGAGGACTATACATGCTTTGTAATCACGAAGTGAAATAAAGTTCCATTTATAAGGAGGTTAATCATTTTCTTTTGTCATCATTTTATTAGTCATTGTTAGGCTAGCTTCAGAGAACCTTTTGTCTTGGAAACAAGGGATAAAGAATCGCGCCTTGAGCAGGATCTATTGCCCTATCTCCTTGGTCTTGTTCTGAGCCAAGTGACCTTGATGAAAAGAATGCATGGTTAAATAATAATGGCATTGTCTATGGACTAATATGTCTTACTATTTCCAAGGATACTCTACATCACATAGAACACATTGAGTGCCCTTTCACTGCTTGGATCAACATTTGACAGTTGTATGGAGACATTGAATCTTCATCTGAAAGTGATGTTTCCTTAGAGAACCAGGCTATTGATGATATTAAGACTTCTACCACCTCATCAAATATGGACACATCTTGTATGGATGATCATTTCATTGATTCCCCATCAACAACATCTGTTGCAGATCTTGATTCCAAAGATGCTTCTTCCAGAGCATCCAGTGATTCATTGCAACGAGATCATTTATGTCTTTCAGATTCGGTCCATTGGGAGGAATTTCTACCAGACATTTCCTTTTTGTTTGTAGAATCCCTCATTTCAGATCTAGATGACACTATTGAGGACATATGTCTTCTCTTTGAGGACTCTTCTATCCTTGCATCTATCGTTGCTACTGAGTTTTGTGTTGCTTCTTTGAAAGCTTCTAATGGCTTCTTGTAGCAGGGCATCCATAGTCTTCCTGATTCAACTTTTGGGGATGACCTCTTGACAGGAGTTTCAAACTTGTTTATGGAGACTCGCATTTTAGATTTGGAGGACACATTTGAGGGGTTATCTCTCCTCTTTGTTGACAACCACATCAACATTGTTGGCACACCATCTTCATCACCTTTGCAGCTTGCTCTATATCAGTCTTCATAAGATCTTGGATCACCATCATTGGTTTCCAATATGTTGACATGTGAGCAGTTTTCTGAGGCACACATCATCTAGATTCAGATTCCAGTATCACCCATATTTTTGGATTGGCTTCTCCAATCACCAATGGATCCTTTTCTTCCTAAGGGGAGAAATGTTGTTTGCAAGCAGTGGATCATATTCTGTCTTCAGGCATTCATCATTGGCACAGGAGCTCTTTCATTATGGGGGGATTCATATCTTCTTATATTCTCTCTATATTTGTGGGGGAATTTTATATGCAAACATGGGTACCTAAAATGGCCTTGATACTAGGACCCATCTTTGTTGCCTCTATAGGCCTTTGTCTCCTTAGGTTTAAGGGGGGGTTTTGTTCCCACAGGGTTTTCCCTCTTTCCTCTTTTATGTCTCTTTAGTTATACTTAAGGGGGGGTGTTAGCATAAGTTTCTCTCCGTAAATAATAGACTACTAATGTTTACACAATAAGGATAAGCTAACTAAGCACAACTAAAGTTTCCATCAATTTCTCTTCGTGAATGGTGTTCAATGATTTCCATGTAGCATGCTAACTGAAGAAAACATCAGTTTGCTTTCCTTTTCACCGCCTCTTATCACCGTTTTGGTGGCTATAAATCTATAAACATATTTGTACATGTATATGTGAATAATAAGAATGAAATCAAATTGTGCGAATTTTTTCTTTTGTGCTTGATAAAATTTATCTTCTTAGATCTACAAGGAATTCTACAATGAGATCATAGTTTGTTCAAGCATGTTTTTGATCAGTAGATTGATGTGATTGCAAAAGGTCCCATGCAAGAGGTGTTAAGGAATGTAATGGTTTGACAAGTTTATTCACATGATTAAATTCCCACGACAGTTAATAACAGGTGATGCATTAAAATCATGGTGGAAGGTATAGCCTGATAGGATTTGCATGAGTTGAGTTAACATGATGTACCTATGTTGTAAAGATTTGCTTAAATGGTCAATTGCATTGTGAAGGAGAAAAGGTTGATAATGATTTGATCTAGGTGGCTGGGAAATAATCATGGTGTGAATTTTCAAGTAGTTTTCATGGAAGAGGATATGATGGTGCCTTGTAGGAAATTTGTTCCCTAATGCAGTATTTCATTCTGTTCAGTTTTATGGGATATATTGGGTTCTTATGGCTATGTTTTGTGCAAGGATTGCAAATTAGAGTTTAATTGTAAAATGATAATTATATTTCATGAATCCACATGAGTCAAATAATTTTATGAATACTTAATGAATCCTGGATACTAATGTATTTTTGCTTTAGGATGATTTAATTATTTCTTTGTTGTGGATATTATATGCAGGAATAATGCTATTAGGGACTTAGGACTTATTGCAAGAAGGATGGAAATTGATCAATATATGGAAGTGTACTCAAAAGAAGGATTCCCAAGCTATTCAAATGAACCCACCTACTTATGGATGTGTTCCAAAGTCTTTTCGCTGCGAAGAAGATTTTAAAGTTACAATTCAATTGCAACTCAAAAAATTAAATGTGATGAGGAGCGTACATGAGACTTTTAGCTATTAAGAAGATTTTAAACAATCAATTTAAATTAAATGTGATGAAGAGCCTATATGAGAATTTGTGCCACCAGTTGTGTGTCAATTGGAGAGGTGTCTTTGAAAGGAGGAAGACATGTGATACTATTTTTTTTTCTCCAATGGAAATTTTTATGAATGTCAAGGTGGCAAGTTATTTTTTTTCTCATTGCTCCAAATTGTAACAAAATTTATCTTATTGGATGATGATGTACCAAAAGTTGTCAAACTTAATGTAAATTTTTGATGCTTCCAGAAGATTGATTTGTGCCCTTGGATTGATTTAATCCTAGCCTTTGAAACTGAAATGTAATATCTATAAAAGGCCAGTGCCTTCTCATTCATAAACAATTAAAAGAGGTTAGCTTTCAAGAGTTACGAGTTAGAAATCAGTAGGAGTAGTTGTAGGAGAGGAGAGAGTTGGAGAATGTTATGTAATTGATAGAGAAGTTAATGCAATTGAGTTGTTGATTTGGAAAACTTTGTGTTGAGTTTTGATAGTTTTATGGTTTTTTGTTATTGATTCTCAAATGTTAGATGTTATTTTTTAGTTCTTTCATGATGATGGTGAAATTCTTAAGATGTTGATCGATCTTTAGTCCATACTTTTTGAAATTTGTTGATTGTAGGTTGTTGTGTAAAGTTAGTCTAGGCCCTATCTTGTGATAAGTTCAATTGTGAATGCTTGTTCATATGCATGGGTATTTATGGTTTGAAAATATTTCAGTTACCTTAGAAGACTACACTGTTTCGGTGATACTATAGATTTATCTCAAGATTAAGCGGGAATTGGTTATTGGGGATCTATCCATTTGAAGCATTCATCATTGTTGTGATTGATCTTAGGGGTTAGTTTTAGGATCTCTCTAACCCTTTGTCTTTTTATCTTTCTTTAAATATGGGTTAGTTTTAGAATTTGAAAGCATCACCACATTGCTATATTTGATGATAAGTTACACTTTCAACACTGTTGAGTTGTAAGGCCCCTTGTGATCACCAAAAAATCACATCATCATTGAGTTGTTTATGCATTTTTAAGACCTAACCTTAGAGACCTTGGGGTTATTTCTTAAGGCTTGCTGATAGAAAGTTACCTTTCAAGAGAGATAGGATACTTGTATTATGTCTATGTTGTTGCAGTGCTAAAAACACCATCAACAAGACCTAAGGATTTTTTAAGATTTTTATGAGGGGTTTAGAGGAACAAGAGTGGGGAAACATGGATGAAGTAGAGGTTTTGGAAGAAATGTTATGGTTAATGATAAAATAAAATTACAGGTTCTTGTAGGGGTCCCAATGCCACATTTAAATTCCAACACAAAGTGCTCTAGTGAATAAAAATAAAATAAAAGCTAACAAGATAAAAATTCCTAAAAAGGAAAATAAAATTCAAATGGAAATAGTAGAGATATTTAAATATCCCTTCAAGAGTAACATAACTAATGAGTTGGAGGGCCATTTCATCATATGGAAAAGGAAGAGAGGTTATTATGAAGTCATTTTCAATTTGCGTCAACTATTACCCATGATGTAGAAGGAAGAGAGTGTTTCATCCCTATTCTTATTTTCTTTATTTTTTTTATTCTATTAGCTTAAAGTCCCATGACCTAGGAAAATAATTCTTTAGACACTTTAATTTCCATACCCCTCATTTTAACCACCTAGGAGTCCCAATTTGTGGTGAATTCAATAGATAGAGTGGGATCATGACCACATAACCTTTTAATGTATCTAGTGATCCCACATTTATTGAGGATTTAACACACCTTATTTTTTCATTTTTCCATCATAATAGTTGGGCTTCACACAATTTTTTCTCAACCCCCATGTAGACACATATTTGACTAATTTCAAAAGGTGCTTTCTTGCAATTGAGAATAGAGGAACCACTAGCTTGAAGATAATCCATAAAGCACTATTTTTTTGGATACATCACACTTATCAAGGTTCTCAAAAACAAAGAATATTCATCATGAATATTGATAATTTTCCCAACACTAAAGTACAAAATTATGGTGATAAGATCAAGTATCCCCATATTCGGTCTCATTTTTTATTATTTTGATAACCTCCATAGTGAAGAAAGTCGCATCCCCCCATTTAGAATAACCCTCCTTAGAGACACCACAATTAGCAAAGAAATTAGTATTTTGGTTTCCTTCATAATAGATGTGTTGATTTTTGATATCACTATGAGAATCCAACAAACTAATGGAATCCTCAATAAGGTGACTAATAGTCTAGTAAGGAGAATAAAATTTCTAAAGACTATTGACAATGTTTTGAGAGTCCCCTTCAATTTCCAAATACTAAATTCATGTCTCCTTGGCTAAGAGAATGCCATGAAATGCATCACTATATTTCACAAGATGGTTAGTTTGAATATCAAGGTTGATAGCATAACCACCCATCACTTTACTATGGTGATCTCTTATAACTCCACCTACACCAAAAGTTCGTAGATATCCTTAAGGCACATCATCAAATTTAAGCTTGAAAAAATAAATTTGATTACATCTTCATCAAATTTGGAAACTATTGAAGATAGGCTTGAAAAGATAAATCCTAATGTCAACTCTTAAGTTCCATCTATCCACGACTACAAGTCCCACAAGGGAGGTTGATATATGGAAAGGGGATGATATATGTTCTTTAAACTCTTTGATAGTAAGGAAAATCATGGTGAAATTACATAGATAGAAGACTTCACCTTTGTGTAAATTCTCACATTTCGTCCCTTCCAAAAACACCAAAAAGTATGGGGGGTGAGAGTTCTTAAAACAACTTGAGGGATGGGTTGGAAAGAGGGGGAGGCCACAAGGAAATTAAGTCCAAGATAGAAAGAGTTTGAACCCAAGAGAGGGGAAAGTTAGACACAAGGCTCCATAGACCCCAAGTAAAAAGGAAATTAACAAAAAGGTGGAAACCTAACTCAAAAGTGGATTCACATAATGCACACCTATTGGGAAAAAATAAATCCCTTTTAATTAATTTTTCAACCATAAGGACATTATTCTAGGTAACCAACCAAGGAAAGATGTTCACCTTAGGGACAAGGGGCTTGAGCCAAAGAAAATACTGAGGAGGGGGTTCGGGAAGAGGGACAAAAGCTACAAAAATCCATCAAAGACAGAACAACAATCATTGGAAAAATCTTCCCAATTTAGTTCATCATCAAGAGAAGATCAAAAAATGAAAAAATAATTCTTGAGTAAAAATAAAATAAAAACAATTCTTAAGCAAAAATAGAATTTATATATTTCTTCAAAATAAAATAAAAATAATTTTGAAGTAAAAATTAAAAATTATATATTTTAGAATAAATAATTTGAAAGTAAAATAGTCCTAAGAGGTGGAATAGATGATCAAGCCATTGGAAAACATGGATAATTGAAGCAGTTCCAATTCTTTTGAGGGACAAAAGTTATAGTGATGTATGTTAGAACTTTATTTTGTGGGTTTTCCCACTAGATATTAGTTTCTCAATTTACAAAAATAAAATAACTTCTACATGTCTATATTTTTACTAGCCAATAGACTACATATAGTGTGTGATTTGAGCCTCAAACAAGGCTCGCCCTGCAAACCACTATTGAGTCATTGGAAAACAAGCTTCAACTATTGTTTAGTGGTAAACCAATTGTCGTTTAATGGTAAAAGCCTACAAAATATTAGGCAAAAGCCTCCAAAATCTCACTTATCACATAAAAGACAGATAAATATTGATTTGACAACTAGATGGGAACATTCTATTTCTATTTGCAATGTTTTTTGTCAATTTGATGGCAACTTTCTTTTTTCATTTGCATTGCTTTATGTTTTAAATCTGTAAGCAAATATTTTATAATCAAATAATACTTAATTTCTTTAAGGAAAAAATCTATGTTTGTCTAAGTTTATTTCATTCCATTATTTAACACTTATTATTAATTGTTTAATCTAACCACATGCAACTAGAATTTGCCTACACAAAAACATACTCTATAATATATTAACATACATATAGTTTTCTACCAACATAATCCTTGAACCTCCTTTAAATACAAGTGCTAATAAATATTCAAATATTTATACTAATTAATACAATGACTCTTTAAATGATTACCACACATAAAACTTCATCCAATTAAATATAGATATACCTGAACTCCACCACGTCCTGGAAGCGGATCAGGAATAGTCATCGAGGACTTCACCTCTTTAGGAACAGTCATCGAGGACTTCATATTAATGCAAAACATTGCGCTAGGAAAATAATTTGAGAGGGAGAGCTGAAAAGAGATAATAAAAAAATCATAAACATACATCAAAATAATAATCTTTTGTTGTATATTAGTATTTATAAGCACTGTAATCAACTGTGTATGTTTTCAAATTGATGACAGTGTGATCTATTATTCTCTTTGTTACAATTGGTATATTGGATGTGATTTAAACATCAATTTAAAATCATACACAGTTGATTCCACAAACAATCTTTGAGTATTGAAAATACTGCGAAAATCTCATACCAACTCTTTATAAAGAATATAAAACAAAAAAAATTGAAAAAATATTTAAATAAAAAGGAAATTATTTTTCATATGTATATATTATTACCAGTTACCTCGCTGGGTATAGATCCCTTAACATAATCGATTATGTACTTCAACAGCTTGCCTTCATCACTGAAATTTAAGACCAAAATAAATACAATGAACCAAATACCTATTATATATGGCTGGAAAATTAAATATCTATTCTATATGGCTGGAAAATTCATGGCCAACAAATTCACCTCCAACAATTCATCGCCATGACAAATTCATCTTGTAACAATCCACCAGCAATTCATGACAGTGAATTTTCCATGAAATGAATTTGTCATGACCATGAATTGTTGATGATAAATTGTTGACCATAAATTATTGAAAGGTAAATTTACCTGAAACCATATATATAGACAAATCAAAACTTAAAATATAGTGTTTTAACCATAATTTCATGAATACTTTCTCATCATCCTTGATGAGCATATAGCCTTTGAGATTTGAGACTGTTTGGAGTGCCCCTTTCCACTCCTCCAGTATGTTTTCTGAGTACCTTTTCTTCTTTTGGTATTGGGAAAACGCAGAAGCGTAGATTCCTTTCCCTTTAGCCACCCATCGGACATTATCGGGCTGAACTTTATAAAACACAGGAAGAATTTTTGTGCCAGTTTTGAGCATATATGATAGCTCGGCTAGACACCAGGGAGACTCCGCATAGTTCTTTGAAAGAATAACAATATGAAGGAGAACTCTGCGCATTGCCTCCTGTATTTCTAATGGTATGCAATCGCCCAACTCCAGCTCTTCTGCATCTAGAAATGCCTTAAACCTATGCGTCATAAGTGTGTGATAGATATTGCTGGCTAATTTGCGTTTGACATCACACCCACGATGGTTAATGAACACATCGTAGGATTTCTTTTTAGTTGGTGTTCTGGGTAATGATAATGGTGTCGGTGGTATAACTTCATCAAAAGCGCCGTTTGCTGTGGAAGGGGGAGAACTTTTCATTGAATGAGACGAAGACAAGAGAAAACCCAGTGAAGGGATTGAAATAGAGAAATCAATCGCTGATCGAAACCATTCGAACAGGCAGGCACAGGTTGGAAAAGGCTGTATTTCTATTGTTATAGATATTTGAAATTCACTATTAATTCGGAGCCGAGAGGATATTCAAACAAAGTATATGGCCGGCATTGAAGGGTTTTTATCTTTCTTTTATATAGAGAGTTTTAAATTGAACAAAATCTTATTAGAATCATTTTAAAACTGCTTTGAATTAGTCTCATTTTTTAGACTTGAATTTTTCCAGTGCAAACTTTTTTCATGATGTTGGTGTCAACTATTTTCACTGAACCTATCTTGGTTCTAATTTTTTCTATGTTGATGCCAAGTTTTTCCACACAATGTGATGTTGGTGCCAACTTTTTTCATGTGATCGTGATGTTGATGCTGCGACATATCCCTGTAGAGTGGGTCTCATGAACTCTTACCTGCAACAAAATATTTATTAACAATCAAATCAAGGCCCCACTCATTTTAAATTAGCCTAATCCAACAAATATATAATCAGTTTTTTATACTTTCCTAAATTATGATCAATCTATA
The DNA here is from genome assembly GCA_007258455.2 of Sequoia sempervirens. Classification (NCBI taxonomy): domain Eukaryota; kingdom Viridiplantae; phylum Streptophyta; class Pinopsida; order Cupressales; family Cupressaceae; genus Sequoia; species Sequoia sempervirens. Next base: position 17,868,473 of record VDFB02373365.1, on the reverse strand, counting down.
TACATATTTTTTCATCATAAGCTGTCTTCTGATTTTTTTAAAATACAATTTACATATCCTGGTACATATCCCCGTATAGGGGACCTCATAACCTCTTGCTTGCAACAAAATATTTTTAATCAATTGAATCAAGGCCCCCACCCATTTTAAATTAGCCTTATCCAACAAATATATAATCAATTTTTTATACGTTCCTAAATTATGATTACTCTATATACATATTTTTTCTTCATAAATTGCTTCTGATTTTTTTAAAAACAATTTTCATTTATTTTAATAGAAGGTGCTAGCCAAGTTTTTGACACTTTTTCTTACATACGAAATGAGAAACCTCCTTTTACATTGAAAGGATCTAATACATGATAAAGGTTGTGCGTTTAGAGGATGAACTGGATCAAGCTAGGTATTTTTTTGTCTATTGACTAGTGTTGCCAACTCACAAAAAGTAAATTCTGGTATGCTCTGGATATGCTTTCACCAATAGCATTAAGGGTTTTATCCAACCACATTGTATAAATTCGATGGAATGTTTGATTGGAATATATTCAATGGAAGTATTTTGATTAAAGTTCTTTAGATAGAATTTATTTATATGGCAACACTTTCATTCTTTTATTCAATATTATGATTGATAGATTATGTTCATAAAAACTTCATATTCAAACTATACAAAATAATAATTAAAAATATAATTTAGTAATGATTTAAAATAATAATAAAAAATAATAGAAGCAATAATTCTAATAAAAAATAACATCTGATGTACATTTAATATATTATATTCTAAACTTCAATTAATTAATAAATAATTATATCTACATGTAGAATAGACAATTAAATAAGAAACTATAAAAAGTAAAATAGAACCCCACAACACTAAATTGGAGTGAATACTTTTCTTAGTGCTGATGACGATAATGCTTGTGATATAACTCCATTTAAAAAAAAAAAGGTTTCTGATTTGGAAGAATTCTCCATTTGAACAGAGCGGAATGGGTTGCTGGTCTCCGTGAAGGAAACTGCGCGTAACTTATCACAACCAATACTAATAATATTTTTCCAGACTTTAGAATAATTAAAAGATCTTTTTACCAACCATTGACCAGATCCACAAATACAACAGGCGAGGACCACTCATTGCTATCTTTGGACTCAGCTCGATAAGTGTAGAATTCCTTGCAGATCTAGGAAATAAATTTATCAAGCACAGAAGAACAAATTTGCACAATCTGATTTCATTCTCATTCACACTCAAATGATGCATAGATTTACAGATTTATACCCACCGTAGGAGAAGACTCCAAGGAGAAAAGGTAGGGGAAATCATTAGTTAGCTTATAATTAGCAAGAGTTAATTGATGAAGAGCAGTTGGAAACTGGCGATTGCATGCTTTAACAACGGTTCCATGCATCTGACAACAGTATGATGATTGCATGCTTTGAACAGCAGTTGCATGCATCTAATAGTAGTCTCAGATAGTTAATTACGCTAACACCCCCCCTTAAGTCTAACTAAGGAGACAAAATCCTAAAGAGAGGAAAGAGGAAAGAGGAAAAACCCTGTGGGAACAAAACCCCCCCTTAAACCTAACTAAGGAGAAAAAGGCATGTAGAGGCAATGAAGATGGGTCTTGGTATCAAGGCCATTTTAGGTACCCATTTACATATAAAATCCCCCCAAAAATATAGAGAGAATATAAGAAAGGAAGATATGAATCCCCGCATATTGAAAGAGCTTCCGTGCAAATGATGAACGCCTGAAGACATAATATGATCCACTACCTGCAAACAACATTTCTCCCCTTAGGAAGGAAAAGATCCACTGGTGATTGGAGAAGCCAATCCAATAAGACGAGTGATACTGGAATCCAAATCCAGATGATGTGCGCCTTTGAAAATTGCTCACATGTCCACATCTCTAAAAGCGATGATGGCGATCCAAGATCTTGTGAAGACTGATATGGAGCAAGTTGCAAAGGCGATGAAGATGGCGGGCGAATAGCACTGATGTGGCTGTCAACAAAGAGGAGTGGAATGTCCTCAAAGTAATCCTCCAGATCTGCAATATAAGACTCTACAAACAAGGATGATATGTCTGCAATATACGAATCCGAAGTAGCTATGTCTGGAAGATGCATGATGCCCTGTTGCAAGAAGCCATTGGAAGCTTTCGAAGAAGCAACACAAAACTCATAATCAACAACAGATGCAAGGACAGAAGAGTCCTAAAAGAGAAGACATATGTCCTCAATGTTGTCGTCATGATCAAGGAGGAGAGACTCTGCAAACAAATGATGAATGTCTGAAAGGATGACATCTCGCTGATCAAGAGGACAAGAGTGAACCTACAAAAGAGAATCTGAAGTAGCCTTCGGAGAAGCCAAAATCTCTTTTGAAATAGCAGGTGAAGGAGATTGAATAGCTGCCAATATAGGAGGTGTAGAAAGAGGAGAAACAAGAAGAGATGTCACTGTATCATCAGGACAATCAAGATTCTTCCAATAATTAAGTTCCTCTTTAGTATCATCGTCATACAAAGGATCATCCTCATTATCATGGGAGAGAAGCATGTCTATAGTGGGATTATCTGGGAATGGAGGTTCAGTGGGATCTCCATATATTTCCCATAGAGTGGTCCAGAGAGTGTGAGGGCACTCAATGTGTGACAGAGCCCATGATGTGTGGTCCCCAACACTTAAACCGATTAATCCTAAGACATGATCATTTCTACTTTCCCATACAGATTTCTGCCAACATGCAGTTGGTTCAGGAATAAGTCCAAACTAAATGCGGCAATAAATGAATCCATCGGCAGTGCTTTAGGATTCCATCACGCCAAGACTTATAGTTTCCTTCTCCCAAACTGATGACAGATGGATGATTTCTAATTCCCATTTTTAGACTAGATATTTACCCCTTTTGGAACTTTATTTCAGTTCAAACTTGCAAAATTGTATAATCCCCTAATAATGAATGCAAAAAGCGTAAAAGGAAACTTATCCTTCACATGCAGCCATGCAAGCACATGCAAAAGAAATGTTTATACTCCCTTTATGAAATTTGAGGGCAGATTTGAAACGCCTCCTCTGGCTCTGTTGCTATGCCAATTGCGGATCTAGATCTCAAAATTGGCAGAGAGAATTTTGTAGCTCTTTTCTTCCACAATGAGCACTTAGCTTCCAAACTTGTCATGTGCCTCCCATCACAAACTCACCCGTGGGTAAAGAAGAGCAATCAACCTCGATTGAGCAGCAAACTCAACCAACATGTGGATTTCAACGCAGCAGGGGAGTGGTTGATCTTTTCTTGCTGTGTCTTATTGGCCTGAAACTATCTCCAACAAGGCTCTGATACCATGTAGAATTCCTTGCAGATCTAGGAAGATAAACTTTATCAAGCACAGAAGAACAAATTTGCACAATCTGATTTCATTCTCATTCACACTCAAATGATGCATAGATTTACAGATTTATAACCACCGTAGGAGAAGACTCCAAGGAGGAAAAGTAGGGGAAATCATTAGTTAGCTTATAATTAGCAAGAGTTAACTGATGAAGAGCAGTTGGAAACTGGCGGTTGCATGCATCTAACAACAGTATGACGATTGCATGCTTTGAACAGCAGTTGCATGCATCTAACAGTAGTCTCAGATAGTTAATTACACTAACAATAAGGACTTAAGTGCGTAGGCCTATAATTTAAGACAAGATCAAAGGACGTAAGTTTGTGGAAACTCACAGCAACATAAGACTAAAGATCAAAGAATGTAAGTCTGAACTCGCAATAACATAAGACAAAAGATTAAAGGACGTAAGTCTGTGGAAACTCACAGCAACATAAGGCTAAAGATTAAATGACATAAGTCTGGAAATTTGCAGCAACATAAGACAAAAGATTAAAGGAGGTAAGTCTGTGAAAACTCGCAAAAGGACGAAAGTCTGTGGAAGCTCACAGCAACATAAGACTAAGAATCAAAGGATGTAAGTCTGTAGGCTGGTGGGACAGCATCCAGTCCCACCCCATTTTCACCCACTCAAATTTACAGCCCTAAAAAGTAGGGATTGATATTATTCAAGGTAAGATTCCAATTAATCTTGTGACATTTTCTTCTATTTCATGAGACCCTCTGCTCCTTGAAAATGGATTCTGAAGCCACCCATGGGACCCCATCCTAAGACCAAAATGGATGAATTAGTCTCTACCATAGAGATATTCACACTTTTCCCTCATTGACCTTCATTTCCTTTCCATGTTATAAGTTCATGTGCTAGGGTAACTACCCCCCAATCTATGCTAGTGTAAAGGAAAATGAGCTCCCTTTAAGGTTAATTCATTGCAATGTATATACGCTACTTTAATTAATCTAAATTAATAATGAATGTGTTGTGGGTTAATGATATTTGAATTCAATGTTTTTGAAATTGAGAAAACAATGAGATTAGAGGATTTGGACCTTTCAAAAGAAAACAATCAAAAAGTAAAGGAATCGAGTCTCACAAGGTGTGAAACAAAGTTCAACAAAACATAGAACAACACAAGCTATTTAATACATAAACAAACCCAAAGTAAAAGGCACAAATGGAAACAACACATAAACATTAACAAAGTAGAACAAAGAAAAAAGATCAAAGGTCCACCAACCTCTTTAGACCTCTAGCTATCTACCATTTCCCATTCAGGAAATCCATTTTTTTAGTGAATGAGTCCTCCTTGATGACCATTGTCATTTCTTTGTCTTTCTTTTTTTGGTCATTAGCCTTCCTCTCCATGCCCTAAGATTCAATTCTCCTAGCTAGCCCATCCTAATCAAAACCTTGATGTTTCTATAGTTCAGATTGGAGGATGTAGATACTTAATGTTAAGAGTATGAATATTAGATAATAAAAAATAAAGATATTTAGTTTGAATACCAAAGAATGAATGCATTAATAAATATTATCAAATTTGATTTTCTTTAAATAAATACAACTTTTTATTCAATGAAATGCTTTAGATCTTGTGTTGAATTGATGTTTTATTTAGGATCAATTCTTAGTCTATATGTTTGGGTCTAGTTTTTAGTCACATATTCATCCTTGGTTTCTAGATTCTACCCTATACAATGTGCACTTCTACTATGTTGTTCACTCGATTGATCTTGGTCTACTCTATTGTTTTCTAATATTTGAGGACTAGAATTATTTAAAAATATCTTGAGAGGTTTATCCTTGTGTTCCAAGAAGATGTGTACTTTGAGGTCAACCCCGAAAAATTGGAGTAATGGATTAAAGATAGTAAGCAAGTTCCCTAAAATTATGTATGTAAATATTTTACTTCTTTTAGTGCACAAAATATAAATGTTTTGTTGTTGATTTCTCCTTTGATGCTCTAGAATAAGAGAGGACTTGTGGATTTTGGATGCGTAAAAGGAATGGTAATGAATACCTTTAAATACTAGCACACTACATCAATTTTTTTCAAAACCTACATCTAGTGGAATTAGGCAAGAAAATAAAGGATGACAATTCACTAAAATTAGAATTTAAATTTTCCAATTGTTCTATGAAGTAAGTCTTGCAACTAAAAAAATGACCCTATGTGGGATAATGGTCAAGTCTAGGTGGATGATTGTTATATCAAGGAAAGTGTAGAGATAAGTGTGAAAAATACAAGACTTAAGTGGATGCATCAAGGTATATGTGTATAAGGATAAGGAGGGAATTAATTATGAATGTGTGTATAAGGATAGGTAAGGGATATGGCAACAAAACCAACTTCACATAATATTTCACTTGTCAATGAGTATATGTATGAAGCAATTTTCTCAAAATGAGTGCAAAAATAAATGGAAAATGGAATGGGTATGCTAACTTCACCATTACTTTACTTGAGCCACTTTAAAGTGCATGCAATTCCGAAAATGATTATGAATCTCAAATTATGTTACAACACTCACAAACATGCACATAAGGTAATTTTTTAGAAAAATAAATGATATAAAGGGAGGATCCATATAAAATAATTGATCGTGTAAGATGTCATCATGTAGGTATTTCCTTTTATTAGGTGCTCTTTGTGAGAACATGCAAAATAAAATAAAATAATTTCTATCTCACAAGTGACACTAGGTACAAAATTGAAGCTTTCTTAATTGTCTAAGAAGTCCTTGAAATTTTGAAATGTGTAAAATTAAAGATTGTCATCTATCTTGGAAAATTATAATGGCTTGTTTGGCTTATTTTCATGGGATGACAACTTGGTGTTAGGATTAAGGTTTCATCCACCTTTTTAAATCCTATTTCATGGCTCCACCATCCTTGGAAAGTGTCTCTAGGCACTTAGGGTATATTGAGAAAATATTTTGTAATATTGATTCTCACCATTATTTGTAATATATTCCTAACGAGTAATGGGTCCACTAGTAACAGTAAAGGTGACTTGTGGACATAAATATTTAATATTGTTTTCCCCACATGTGGACACCTAGAATGGGAATAAAAGATAAGGAAAAAGATAAATGAGTGACTCTTGGGATTCTTCAAGTGGGTTCTTGGAAAGAGCCAACAGTTACTTGGTTTTCAATCATTTATTGCATTTAGTGTAATGTTTATCTTCCAAGTTTAGGTGCCCAAGTTGGAGGGAAAGTATTAGATCCAAAATAGGTGTCCTTTCATATTTTTTGGGGGATTTCCAAGGGTTGGGTCATTTGGATTGAAGATTCATATTTGGAAGCCTTTTTTTGGACTTAAGACCTCTTTGCACATGTATAAAATCAGCTCTTTGGATGTAGAAAGCAATGAGCAATAATTGAATGTAGTGTTACTTTGTGGTAACAAAGACAAGTTCGGGCATAAGGAGGTTGTTCATAGGTACAAAGGTGCTTCCATCATGAAGGAAAATAGGAGAATGGAAGTGGTTGTATTGTAATATCACTTATTTGAAGCTAATGCATACTTGGACTCTCTTCCTGGTGGATTTATTTCCTACAATAGTTTATCCGTGCAAATCTTATGTTATGTGATGCTCTTGTGTTTTAATTTGTGCCTCATTTTTGTTATCCTATTGTAATGTTATTCTTCATATATTGTTGTTATAATTTCACATAAGGTAGTGTTTATAAGCATTTTATGTTGGCTATTTCTTGGCATCATGGAGAAAATGGATCTAATCATGGTAATTCCATATTAAAGAAAATTAATTTAAATATTTGAATATAAGTTTCATATGTTGATGTTGATTTGGTCCAAGCCTTGAATCTCATTCATTGAAGTCATATTTGGATAGAGATTGAATTTTTCAACAATTGGTATTGAACCTGTTTATTTCTCATCATTTGTATCAGAGCTAAAGGTTAATTAGGTTATAGGTATTCCTTCTTTTTTATTTATTACCTTGGCAAGCTTGTGGAAATTTATTAGAAGGAATTAGAGGTTGTTCGAAGGCTTATGGGACAACAATGAGTGTTTTGTGAGTTAACTTTATTTTGCAGATTTGTGAGATTAGAATTCATGGATATTGTCAATGTGATCTACGTTGGGAATTGGAAGCTCATGGTTATGAATTTTTATGGAGTTGGTTATATTTTTTGGTAACTTGGAGCTCTTATTTTATAATATGTGTGTATCCTCTTGTTTGATGGTTGTGTTCCTTTACCTTGTGGTCATGTGCAATGAGAAAGTGTTTGTGTTGGATGGGTAGTGACATCCTGGTGACATGGAGAAACACCCTCAATTTGGACTACAAAATGGAGTGTTTGTGTTGGCTTCATGTAGCCCTTGGTTACATGAAAGTGAAACATTAAAAATTGTCACTCTATGTTTGGGAGATAGAACAATTAATTTCCTACACATTTCATTCAAGGAAACCTTAGAGATCTCATTCCAAGGATGAAATGAGAGAAAGAGATCTGCAATAATGTGTCCTAGGGTGTGATTAAAGGTATAAAGGGGGTTCACCACCAAGATAGAGCTTGGAAAGACTAGTAACATGCAAGACCTAATGATAAAACCTAATGATATGCAAGACTTAAATAAATGACCTAGAAATGAGTTCAAATCAAAACAGTAAACTAAGAAAGTACAGAGGTGCACAATATTAACAGGCTTGAGTTGAGATTTGAAATCTTGAAAAATATTGATTTTAAGGCACACTAGGACTCATACAACAAGCTGGGTGATTTAGTCCCAGTTGAGGGTTTTGGGCTAAAATTAGATTCTAGAACTGCTAAATCAAGATCTATAGAAAAAATTCTAAAAATAGGTATATTGGGACTCATACATAAGAAGTGGAAATTTAGTCCCAATATCAGGGTGCTCTGAAACTTTGATATCCTCTAATGATCTTATGTAGCTTCCTTCTTGTCAAATATTTGGTTCTAAAACATTGATTTCTACTCTGTAGATGAAATTCCATGATCTTGCAAGGTAGATGACAACTTTGACAACTTTTCTCCAATCTTGCTCTTTAATGGATCTTCAACCTAAACCACCTAGATCTATAATCACACACAAAAGAGAGGGAAAAATATTTTTTTTAGTGGATAGGGGTTTTCCTTGGTCAAACCCCATTTTGGTAATCAAACCTTGAAATGAAATGAAATAGAAAGGAGGAATGATGAATGAACAAATATGCTATGTTGCAACTCCCCAAACCCTTGAATAAGATGATGCAAACATGTATGAAATGGCTAGCATGAATGTGGATCTTCACTCTTGCTTGAATGTTGTGGATCTTTACTTGAATGCTTGCTTCAATCATAAGAACCTACATCACAAATGTTATCTCAAAAGAAAACATGATGCATGATGACTTTGACATGATGCTTGATACTTGAATAATTCTCCAAAATGCTTGATAATCACTCTTGAATTCTCTTGAATGCTAGAATGATAGAATACTTAGGTCACACTTGCTCATGAAATTTTCTAGGAGAAAATATGTGAAATAACCTTGTATTTATACCTGTTTATGCCAAAAATTTCAAAATTACAATACTACAAGCTGACATCAGATCTAGGAGAATAAAATCCTACCAAGAATTTGAATTTAAATTAGGTCTAAGCTAAGCGAGCCTCATACCTTGGAGTTGGGGCATATGAGTCCCACTAGGCTAAGCTTGGGATACATTTTCCAAGAAAGGCTTAGTTTAATGTCAAATTCACGTCTAGGCCCCAAGACCTAGGTGGGACCCATACACCCAAGGTGGCGTATGAGTCCTAGATCACTAAATTTGGGCCATACAATCCAAAATCATTAATTTTTGATCGGTAACTTGATATATGTTAGGATTATCCTTAGAAATTTGCATTAATTAAAGCTTGTGGATACAAAATAAGGCCAATTTAAGGCATCAAGAAGCCTAAATCTAGCAAGGAGGGCCCAAAAAATGTGAAAATGTCAAGGATGACATTTTTCTACACTACATTTATCCCCCACTTTAGTGAGAGGAGGAACTTGCTTCAAACTCACACTAAAGTAGACAAACTCACATCAAGAGGGGTCTAAGTGTACCAATGCTAATGAGATAGGATGAAAACAACCAAGAGGGATTATCAAGATCCCAAGATCAATATCCTATGGAAAACCAACATAGGCACAAAAGAACACACATGAAAATAATGTAAGGAACAATAACAAGGCATAAGCATGCACTGCCAAAGACATGAAGAAAACAAAAATGAAACAAGAGGGGTGGATCAATCTTCAACCATTTGTTCCACACACTATGGACAAGATCTAAGCTATTTTTCCAAGAAACTTTACAAGTGGAACACAATTTCCACTATGCAAACCAAACACATGCTCAAAAGGGCTAGTGGAAGCTCAGGCCATCCACTAGATGAGCCCCCATCTCGAGACACATACACACATAGCTGGTATGCGCTCACACAAACAAGCAAGTGGCTATGGGAAATTCACATCTAAGTTCAGCTCCCATACATAAAACCATACCAAAGCTATACCTCTTGATAACTTTGATAAGGTGCCACACAACAATGTACTTCAAGCTTCATGAGGTAAGAAAATCTTTGTTTTCTTGAAACTCATGAACAAATAAGATAGCACCATAGGCAAGCAAAGTGTGCTATGCAAGGTGGCCATATACTCAAAACTGTAAAAGAGTGTAAGGTAAGTTCAAAGGAGTTTTGCTTAGTTCATTTAAGGTCCTAATCTTAGGAAACATTTCACCTAATGTCTCCAAGATCAAAGGACCAATCAAAGAATAGAAGATTCACAACTTAAGGGGTGCAGTGTCTTGCATCAAGCCACTAAGAGGAATATAATATGCTAAAAGAGATCACACTCTTGAAGGAAATCACACCCAATGTCACCACAAAGTGAAAGACACATCGCATGAAGTAAGAATACTACACTATGAAACATGAATTGTGAAAAGAATAATGCCAATGTATGCCCCCACTTTAATTACTAAACACCACATGTTGTGAGCAATTACTTTAAAGTAGCAAATGATAAATGCTAACAATAAAGAGGACATGAGAGCTTGTTTGGAAAGCCCTATGTGAAGTCATATGTTTCCAGATGAAGTTACGTCATGAAAAGGAGTTTCCCCCATAACGAAATCCCAAAATCACACATAAGGGATCCATGGATTCGGGGTCAATATGTTCTTGCTACAATTTCCTTAGAGAGCTTGAAAGTGTCATCATTCCCCAAATACTCATGGAATAGGAAGAATGGCATGAAGAGAGCAAAAGCAAAGAACCTTTCGGGTCAACATGGAAGAGACCTAAACGACTTGATGCCTTGTGTCATCCCCAAAAGGAAAACACAATACAAAAGAAAATATAAAGGAAAATATTTTGGATCAACATGGAAGAGACGTAAATGTCTCGATGCCTTTCATCATCCCCAGAAGGAAAACACAAGACAAATGAAAAGATAAAGGAAAATATTTTGGGTCAACATGGAAGAGATGTAAATGTCTCAATGCCTTGCGTCATCCCCAAAAGGAAAATACAAGACAAAGAAAAGATAAAATTCTTACGACATAAAGAAGAATGTAGGTACAAATAGAGGAATGCACAAAAGAGAGAGATAGAGAAAGATACATCAAACAGAATAGTACAGGGGGATCACATTACACACATGAAATCACACAAAAGAAACATGAAAAAGAAAATAATGCAAAAGACTAGTAAGGCACATGTGAGTCAACCTATAACAAGTCATCCACATCCCAACCATTTTCATCATATACAAAAGGTGGAAAACTAGCAAAATGGACAATACCAAGTGTTGAACTAGGGTCATGACCAAGTTTGACACTCTTCTTAGGAGAATTATCATTGAAGCTCATAGAAGAGGAAAATAATATATTAACTCATTATGCACTTCTTCATCAATTTTAGCAACCTCATCATCATCATCCAAGTTAATCACAATTGGAGGTCGAATGTTAATGTCTAGAGAAGGATTCATCTCCTGTTGTGATTGCAGTATAGGATCTTGTTGTTGCGGTAAAGAGGGTAGCTCATTGTGTATTTCTTCATTAAAGTTTGGATGTTGATTTTCTTTGTTGTTTTCTTCATTTAACTTTCGAGCAAGATCATGATGTCTACACCTATTCTCTCTAACATTTCTATTTCATTTAGTACAATTTTCAAGTTGTGTTTGTGTAGAAGCAGGGCTATCAACCATAGGTTTCTTTTCTTCCCTAAGGGGAGGAACGGAAGGAACCATAGGAGGTTGTTCGACCACTTTCTATTTAGCTTTTTACACTTGTTTTATCTTAGGAGGCATGATAGGATTGGTTTCATTATCTCTTGGTCTTTTATAGGAGATATGCAAAGGATCTATCATAGGTTGATCTTGGTTTTTTGAAATGCTTTTTGGTTCAATCATGGTTTTTTCAAGGATGGTAGGCTCAATCATAGGTTGAGGCATGTTTGTAAGGGATATTTTTTCTATACATTTCACCTTAAACTTTTGATAGGATTTGAAAAAAAAAGGTCTTCTCAAGGTTTAATAGGTTCCATAAGCTCGAGGTGTTGGTATGTGGTGACTGATCATGCTATATTGTACACTCTTCATGTATCCTCACCAAGGTCCCAAAAAGCGGGGGTTCGGGGGTGGAAACCCATGAGAAAAAAATCATGTTTCTTCGCTTCATCATTGACAAAAAAGAAAAAACTTTGTAAAACCCTAATTTTGGAAGCTTCTAAAAAGCTTGTTATAAGCGGTTTGGATGGGGATTGTAGTAGGGAATTATTAACGAGATTGTAATGTGTTTTACACTGGATAATAAAATCATTAGATGGCTACGGTTTAGTGGATGTATCCTAGATTGGGTGAACCACGTTAAATTTTCTGTGTTGTCTTGATTCTACTATAATTTTTGTGTGTTTTATTTCTCTGTTTTGTTGATCAAATCTACATTTAACTATTAGATATCTACCTTCTAACCCTAACATCAGGCCAAAAGAAATCCAATGAAAATTTCTCACGGGAAGATAGAGGATTAAACCCACTATAGTGTATAGTGAAGATTTTATTGTCAAAAGGAAACTTTAAGCATTTATGCACAACCGTCGAGATGGCTTCCATCGAGCATAGCCATGGATAGCCAAGCTTCACATGGAATTGATCCAACGTCAATATGATGGAGAATGAGACATCTAATTGTTTGGGTCCTATTTTTAAAGGGAGGGTGATCAATCCCATCATAGGGAAAGAGAAACCATTATGCGTTTTTATCCATGCTTTGGGTTTATAATATGTTTCTTGATAGATTTCATGCACAAGTAAGAATTCTTCGATGATCACACTCTCTCCACAGATGGGCTCAATTAATATCCCATTAGTGGGCTTTTCATTGATTCAGTCGACTATGTAAAGGGGACCATCAGGTGCATTTCTAATTATATCTTTAGATGAGAAATCAATTTCAAGAGGCTTTTTAGTTAGGCCCTTATGAGGTATAATTTTGATCAATTCAACCATATCATTTGTCAGATCTTGTTCATCAATATCTATAGGATCTTGTTCAACAATATATATGTTTTCATCATCCATGTTAACATTCATCACATCATTCTTTTTAGTTTCGCTAGCTTTGACAAATGAAATGTTATGATTAGGCATAGGGTTGGTAAATATTTGCAAGTTTTGGTTAGGAGGGGAAACAGACTTATTTCCTTGATCAGTAACACCTCCAATTGAAAGTCAACCAAAATCAATGAGGTCATCCATGAGATGTTTAAGATGCTTACAATGTTTTGTGTTGTGTCCATTTTTTTGGTGATAATGGCAATAGGAATTGGATCTAAAATTTGAAGGTACATAATTATTAGGATCAGGTGTTTTAACAGGAGGAAAAGTGATAATTTTTTGTTCTAGAAGTTATGACATTGTGTTATGGAGGGTATCGGGTAAGGGAGTAAATTGTCTAGCCAGATCCCCAAATGTCAAAGGAGTTGTCTTCTTTATAGCAACCACTTGGGTATCAATATGTTGATTTGGTTGTTGAGGGGGATTAAGTTGAAGGAACCCTTTATTATGTTTCCTAAAAGGTTGATAATTGTTTTGGTTTGTGGATTCAGACTTTTTAGGTCAGTTAGAGGTAGGTTTTATTTCATGACTACTAACTGAGTTTTGATAATCACGGAGGGAAGTACACAAGTGTATGAAGGAAGGAAATTTCATCATGGTAAGCTTATCTTGTATTTTGGTTTGTAAATTATCAATGAACATCCGTTGAAGGTGAGGGTCGAGAATCTTGAGGTCGATTTGGGAATAAAGCGATTGGTAGCATGAAATGAAGTCAGTAACTTTTTCATCATCTTTTTGCTTACATCTCATCAAATTGGCTAAGGTCATCTTAGGAGTCATGTGCACTTTGAAATGGTTTATAAAGGCCTCGACAAGTTCATTGAGTGAACGAATTGAGTTACTTGATAACAAGGAAAACCATTCTAAGGTGGTATCTTTCAAGGATCTAAGGAAAAGCTTAGCCAAGAGCTTATCATCAAGGGAAAGATCACTACATAGGAAAATATAAGTGGAAACATGGTTAGAAGGATCTCCTTTTCCCCACACTTCTCAAACCTAATAATAGCTAGACCTTGTGGTATCGGATTTCTCAATATCTCCAAGGATAAGGGATTGCTTTTGACATATTATGTAGGTTGGCCATTTTGATTTTGGTTTATAGTGAAAACTTGCTTTTGAAGGGATGAAACAATTTGCAAAAGTTGGTTTATTAAGACATCATTGTTTGAATTTTGAAATGGAGGTGAATATGGTGGAGGTTTATATGTGTTTGAGGGACAAGTGAATGGAATACTTATGGGAGGTAAAGTGGTAGGAGATATAACATGCAATGCCACAAAGGTACTAGGAATGCTAGCGGAAATATCCAAGGTAGGAATGGCATTACTAGTAGGTTGCATTGTTGTTGTAACTTGAGGGTTGGTATAGGTAGGAATAGAGGTAATGGTTGTTAGAGGAGAAATTTGGGTTCTTTCATGACTTTGGACATTGTTTGAAGGTTGAGCACCACTAGTAAGCTTGCCAAAAATCTGAGCTAGGTTGCGCACAAGTTCAACTCCTTCAATTTCAATCATGTGGTGTATGTTATCTATGGTATGGATAGAAGTGGTTGAAATGTTTTCAATACTCAATCGATTTTGTAGGTTTACTAATTCTTCATGAATTTGGAATATGTTGTCTTGTGAAATACTAGCAACCATTGTTTCAACATTTTTCACACTACTTGAAGGCAAAGAGTTGTTAAGGGTATGGTCCATACATAGTGAACTAGTGTCAACACTAGTAGTGAAAGAGCTAGACAACCCAAGGTCCACGATGATTATGCTATTGTGGGATGACATGAGTCTCGAACTTCATCTCACTATAGTATTAGCAATATGACACCAAGTTGTAAAGCTCATGCAAGGGGCAATCAATGAATGTAAGATAAATGCAATGAACACAAGATAAATGTTATTCTCTAATTTCAATTCAAATGAAATTAAACTAAGCGTAATGAATGAAATAGAAATTCTGTAAATTGAAACAAAAATGTAATAATAGACAACTGAAACACAGAAACAAAGTTTTTAATGCTGGACAATGCATTTTAAAATCTAAAACAGGACTAAATCGCCCAAGGGGGTGTATGAGTCCCAGTCAGGGTTTTTCAGAGGTTCAAATTTTGATAAACAGTTAA
Source organism: Sequoia sempervirens (assembly GCA_007258455.2). NCBI lineage: Eukaryota > Viridiplantae > Streptophyta > Pinopsida > Cupressales > Cupressaceae > Sequoia > Sequoia sempervirens. The sequence continues at coordinate 17,853,304 of VDFB02373365.1, read as the reverse complement.
CACATAATACCTAGAAATTAGGAAAAACCACTTGTACTAGGACTAAATCTCCCAGAGGGGCATATGAGTCCCAAATTAGGGTTTTTGCACAAATTTTAGAAAATTCTAATTGAATGTTAGGTTTTCTAGTTTGAGTGATGTCTATACTAAGTGCAATTATAGAATTTAAGTGAATTTCAATTATGCAAGAGTCAAAAACTGTAACCTATATGCACTTTCACTAATGCAAGATTAAAGAAACCCTAGATGCAAATTAACTAATGTAAAACCTAATACAAAGTTAATGTAAGCTAGATCTAGGACTATGATGCACTCCAAATTATAAATAAAGGTGTTCTAAAGGCTAGGTTTTCCAATTTAATGAAAGGTCGAACACAAACTAGGGTTTAGGGACCTAGACCAATTTTCTTCAAGTTTCACCAAAATGAAAGGTCAAAAATTGTCGCTCTATGTTTGGGAGATAGAACAATTAATTTCCTACACATTTCATTCAAGGAAACCCTAGAGATCTCAATTCAAGGATGAAATAAGAAAAAGAGATATGTAATAAGGTGTCTTAGGGTGTGATTAAAGGTATAAATGGGATTCACCACCAAGCTAGAGCTTGGAAAGACTAGTAACATGCAAGACCTAATGATAAAACCTAATGATATGCAAGACTTAAGTAAATGACCTAGAAATGAGATCAAATCAGAATAGTAAAATAAGAAAGTACAGAGGTGCACCTAAAAATCTAAAGAGGCTTGAGTTGAGGTCTAAAATCTTGAAAATGTTGATTTTAAGGTACACTAGGACTCATATGCCAGGTTGGGTGATTTAGTCCCAGTTTAGGGTTTCAGGCCAAAATCAGAATCTAGAACTGTTGAATCAAGATCTACAGAAAAATTCTAAAAAAAGGTATACTGGGACCCATACACCACAAGTGATTTATTCCTAGTATTAGGGTTGCTCTGAAACTTCAATATCCTCTAATGATCTCCTATAGCTTCCTTCCTGTCAAATCTCTGGTTCTGAAACACTGAATTCTGCTCTATAGATGACTTTTTGTGATCTTGCAAGGTAGATGACTTTTACAACTTTTCTCCAATCTTTCTCTTCAATGGGTCTTCAACCTAAATCACCTAGATCTATAATCACACACAAAAGAGAGGTGAAATTTGGTTTTTTTAGTGGATAGGGGTTTTCCTTGGTCAAACCCTGTTTTGGTAATCAAACCTTGAAATGAAATGAAATAGAAAGGAGGAATGATGAATGAAAAAATATGTTATGTTGTAACTCACCAAACCCTTGAATAAGATGTTGCAAACATGTATGAAATGGCTAACATGAATGTGGATCTTGACTCTTGCTTGAATGTTGTGGATCTTTACTTGAATGCTTGCTTGAATCATAAGAACCTACATCACACATTTTAGCTCAAAAACAAATATGATGCATAATGACTTTGACATGATGCTTAATACTTGAATAATGCTCCAAAATACTTGATAATCACTCTTGAATGCTCTTGATCACTAGAATGCTTGAATGCTTATGTCACACTTGTTCATGAAAATTTCTAGGAGAAAATATGTGAAATAACCTTGTATTTATACTTGTTTATGCCAAATTTCTTGAAATTACAACACTACAAGTTGACATCAGATCTAGGAGAATAAAATCCTACCAAGAATTTGAATTTAAATTATGTCTAAGCTAAGCGAGACTCATATGCCAGTTGGGTAGTATGATTCCCATTAGGCTAAGCTTGGGACACATTTTTCAAGAAAGGCTTAGTTTAATGTCAAATTCAGATCCAGGCCCCGAGACCTAGGTGGGACCCATATGCCCAAGGTGGAGTATGAGTCCCAAATCACTAAATTTGGGCCATACAATCAAAAATCATTATTTTTTTATCAGTCACTTGAATATGTCAAGATTATCATCAGAAAGATGCATTAATTAAGGCTTGTGGATGCAAAATAAGGCCAATTTAAGGCATAAAGAAGCCCAATTCTAGTAGGGAGGGCTCAAACAAATGTGAAAATGTCAAGGATGACATTTTTATACACTACATAAAGCAACAAAAATAAGCCACTAACCTCTTTGTGAGTTGTGGAGCTGATATATTTCATATGTTATAATCTCCTAGACAACTTGGTTTTCTTATTGGGTTGCAATTTACTCTTGTTTTCAACTATAGGTTTGTAGATTTGTGCTTATTCTATTATTTAGATGGTTCATGTTTGATGTGAATGTTTGGATGTTTAAATTAATTTCATATTTGTAAAGATGGTTTTCATGTTTTACTTGTTAACTATAATGTGTGGTATCTAGATTTGTAATGAGACTATATTTAGGGTGTTCTAGATGAAGACAGATACAAGTTTGCATGGTTACTCCTATGTGGGTCTATTTTGTAGATCAAATATAGCAAATTGATTTTGGTGTTTGAGTCTTTGCAATCCGCATGTTATACCTGAATATCATTTTTTCACATGATAATAATGTCCAAAGTTCAATCTATTTTTTAGTTATTTCATATGGGAGCATTGATTATTTATTTCTCCTTTGAGATGTTGCATATATGTGCAAATCTTGTAAATTTTTATGATGTGGATTTTGTTTGGTAGGCCATATTCTTGGTCACCATTATTATATTGGTATTTTTATTGCAATGAGAGATGGTTATTGAGAATACCTGATGAAATGTTGGGAAATAGTGAGATCCAAAATGGGGTTTCCTTAGGTCCTTCATACAAAGAACTTAGGAACTAATGGGGTCCCTCTTTCCTAAATTTCATTGAAACTAGGGGATTGCAAGTTGTCAAGATATAATTTCAACCTTAAGGTGACCCAATAAGACTTGAATCCCCTGTCTTTTTTAGGACAACTAGGTTTTGAATTAATTGGAAATTATTTGATGCTAATAAACTAGTAAAACTATATGACCTAGATGATAAAACACAAGATCTTAAAGCTATAGGAATCAAATTGACAATTTGGAGGTAGATATGAGAAGAGTTTGAACACATGTACCTAGCATAAAAGTTGGTTCTAAGTGTAGACACATAAAATTGACCTAGTCCTACGAACTTTATTTTCTCCATATTTCTTCTTAACATAATTAAAATATTTAATTATGTCCTATGGTCCAATTTCAACTATTAATTAAATAATTCTTAATTATTTAATTAATTCATGTCTTGTGTTCCTCTTGACTATTTAAATAAATAAATTATATTTATTTATTTAAAGGCGTCACTAATTTCCTATGTCTTTCCATAATTAAATAAATTTCTAGATTTATTTAATTATCACTTATCCACTATGTCTTCCTGATTATTTAAATAATTTATTAATTTCTTTCCATAATTAATTCATGTCTTTTGTTCCTCCTGACTATTTAAATAAATAAATTTTATTTATTTATTTAAAGGCATCACTAATTTCCTATATCTTTCCATAATTAAATAAATTTCTAGATTTATTTAATTATCACTTATCCACTATGTCTTCCTGATTATTTATTTATTTAAATGTCATTAATTTCTAAATGTTTTCTTATAATTAAATAAGTTCTTTAATTTATTTAATTATTGTCAACCTTGGCTTTTCCTAATTTTAAATAAAGACATTTATTTAAAAATGTCCACTTTCTAATTTTCTCTCTCCAAGTAAATAATTTAAATTAATTATTTACTATCACATGGCCCCACCTCTTGAATTAAATTATTTTTTAATTCAAAATGTCAACCTCCCTCCATAAATCAAATAATTTCTATTATTATTTGATTTTCTAACTTTTTCTTTTTCCATGTCATTCTTATCTCCCTGTCACATGCAACCTTGTCCATTGATTTGATTTTCTAAAATCAAATCTTAGCCATCCATTTCAAATTTTAACCTAATGTTTCCCTAACCCTAATTGTGGGTTGTCACATTCAATTTCATTCATTGATCTTAGGTCATCTCTTAACTGACAATCTTGGCCATTCATCCAAAATTGACTTTTCTATAAAAATGTAATTTTGGTATCATTTGTCATCCCTTAATCTTGGCATCTCTTGACATTGTGACTTATGCTTTAGGAATTTTCATGCTTTAGGCTGGCTTCATAGTTGCATACTTGCATTGTGTAGCTTTTAGATTTGAATACTTCAATATTTTCTTTGGACATTGTCATAGTCATAGGTTGCTCATCACAAATCTGAGGGAAAACATCTACTTGTAGCAACTAGAGAAGGTGCAATGAAGGTGATTCATGGAGGTCAAAGACATTTGGTAATATTGTTATTGTTTTCATGTTTTCTAACTCCTTTGTTCTTCATTGTTATACTTGGGTTTATTGTGTTTATGCTTTATTAATGCTAACCTAAAATTTTCCCTAAGTCACACTAAGCACTTTTGAAGGATAGGTTCGCCCTAGGGCGAATGGGTCTTGGAAAAGGTGTCAAAAATCACTTTTGGAAGTCTTGAGGTACTGGATCTTAGCTTCTATTTTATACATGTCCCACTATTAGAAAGCCAAAAATAAGATCTACAATTGAGTTTTTGTGGCTTGACAACAATGATGACAACTTTGATAACAATACAAAATTGCTCTTTGAGATATTTTCAGTCCTTCTTTCACCTATAAATAAAACCTTCAATGGCTTCCCTTCGAGGAATGAATTCTAACACATCACTCCAAGGAATCAGATCTTGCTTTACTTGATTTGTTGGATACTTGAATGCTTGGATGCTTTAGGATCAACAATACATATTATCCTTCACAAGATGAAATGAACACACATAAGCTTGAACACGATTATAGGATCTTGAATGTTGCAACAATTGAATAAAAAACATTCTCTTGAATGCTCCTGACAATAATATTTTCTCTTGTAAACTCTTGATAATGTGTCTTGGATTTGAATTAATAAAGTAACCATGTATTTATAGGTTATTATCTAATTTACCAAAAATTAGATTCCAAAATCTAACATTTGCATATCCAATTTGAATCATTAAAATACTGCCAAAAACATAATAAAAACCTAGGACCTCAGGAGGACCCATTCAACCTTGGGTGAATGGGTCCTTGCCCAAAATTCTAGGACACATTCATTTCAAGGTGATTAAAATATTATTTGCATTAGTTAAATATAGGTTACCCTTTTGGGAAACAGGGAAAATAAGGCTTTGGAATGCATAATTTGGAAAATTAGGAGATTAATTAAATCCAAATAATTAAGGGACCCAAACATAGTGTGAAATTGTAAAGGTATACAATTTCCTACACTACATTTATCCCCATACTTTAGTGAGATTGTGATCTTTCACTCAAACTCACATGAAAGTAGAAAAATATGTGTCAAGAGGGGTCCAAGTGTACAAATGTTGGAAAGATAGGATGAAAAATATCAAAAGAGGATTTTTTTCAAGCTCCCAAGATCTAGGATCCCAGAGCAAACCAACATAAGGAAAAAGGGACACACAAGATGTGTAAGATATGTGCATCAAGACAAGATAAACAAGCATGCAATGTTAAAGCTAATGCGAAAAGGGATGGACTAGCAAGTTGTATTATGTCACATCCATCAAATACACTCATGAGGGCTAGTGCAGTCTAGTATACACTAGGTGAGCCCCAAAGGAAACATGAGAAACACACACTAGGTCTACAAGGTGTGTACCTATAACAAAGGTGGTAGATGGAAAATTCATGCTAGATGTCTACAAGCCTTCCATGTGTCAACCATACCAAAATTTATACTCCCTAATAACTTTGATTTAAGGTGCCACAACATGATCAAGATGATATGCCAATACTACACTAATTTCAACCTCTGTGGACAAAGTGAAGCAAGAAATGAAGATTAATGGGTGTTCAAAGGTGAGAAGTCTCCTCAACACGGCGTTTCAATAATAATTTGTTCGTGCAGGAATCAGGGCTAGATGGAGTGGGCTCGTCTAGTGGAGCTCGGATCACGAAGATTAATGGTTGCCTGGAACGTTGCAAGGAGAGGCCGAAACTGGTTATTCCTTTGGAAATGGTTGTGGAGGATATTGAATATTATTCAAGGCACTCTTTTTACTGTAAGTTTTTGGGTATGAGGATATCGATGCAATTTCTGGAGTCCTGGGCCCGACGGACTTGGATGCCGGAGGGTGAGATGGATATAAAGATTCTGGCAAACAATTATTTCATGGTTACCTTTGATTGCATGGCAAATTGAAATAAGGTCTTCGAAGGAGGCCCTTATTTCTATAATCAGGTCGGTCTGTTTCTCAAACCGTGGCATGCTGGTTTTAACCCTGTTGAGGAGCTTCCATCTCGTGTCCCGGTGTGGGTTCGACTTCCACGGTTTCCTGTGGAATGTTGGCGGGATGATGTTTTGCATCTGTTGGGGTTGATGCTTGGGAAGCTGGTTTGTTCCTCGCTGCAGACTCAGTTTAAAAAGGTAATCACTTTTGCTCACATTTGTGTGGAAATTGATCTTAGTAAACCATTACCAGATTCTTTGGATATGTCTGTGGGTCCTTACTCTTGGGTACAGTCATTGGACTATGAAACTCTTCCTTTCTGATGTCGTCTATGCCATGAATATGGTCACTTGCAACGAAGATGTCCAAGGGCTAGGCCTGTAGAGCCTCCAATTTCTCAGCCTCCCCGCAACCCACCTAGGGAGGATAAGGGAAAGAACCCCATTCCTGGGGATGGTGATGGTTCTGATGGCTTCGCCCCTGTAAAGAATCGTAACAGAAACCGAGGCCAAAAGAGGACCTTGAAGGAAAGACAAGATGAAGACTCTTTTAACAGATTTGAGGTTTTGGATGATCTGGGTCAGCAAGAAGTGAACCCGGGTTTGGTGAATTTGGATCAAGGTATTGTGTGTTCTGGGCAGGAGGGTTCTCTGTTTGGGGATACTCAGGATGCACAAGTTACTGGAGCTTTGCAAATGGTGACCGATCTTCAAATGGATGTCCAGGTGGAGTCGGCTCCTACTATGGAAATGAAGAAGGATGGGGGAGATGGTCCTATTGTGGCTTTGCATACAGGAGTAGATGTAGTGAGGAATAACAGGTCTTCTCCTTCTCCTTTGGGTCTTCATCAAAAGGATATCAAAAAAGGGTTGGGGGAGAAATCCTCAAAGCTTGGCAGGAAGAAGGATATGGAAAAGATTAAGTTAGCTGGGGAAACTTTGGTGGAGTCAGGGTCGGTTAAGACTTTGGATTCACACTTCTCGAGCTCTTTGAAATGATTGTTCTTTCATGGAATGTAAGGGGCCTAAACAGCGGCCCTAGACAAAAGGTTGTTCGTGAGTTGGTTAGAAGTCAATCTCCTGATGTTTTGTTCCTGCAGGAGACTAAGTTATCTATGGAATGCATGCTTGGTTTATCCCCTAAGCTGTGGGGCAGTGGCGAATGTCAGTGTGTTGGTGCTCAAGGATCCGCGGGTGGAGTGGCTTGCCTTTGGAATCCTCGGAGGATCCGCCCTCTCTGGTGGATGGCCAGCAAGTCTTCTATCTCGATGATCGCTTCCTATTTTGAGACTGGGGAGTCTATCCTCCTCTCTAATATCTATGCGCCTATCGAGTTTCAAGGTAAGCAAATTCTATGGTCTCATATTAGATTTGTCCAGAGCATGGTGCCTTTTCATCCATGGATTATGGCTGGGGACTTTAATGCTATTTTTGAGCTAGTAGAGAAGCGGGGGGGTATTGCTAGGTTGGAGCCTTCTGCGATGCTTCTTCAGGATAATATCTCTACTTTGAATCTTGTTGATGTCAAGCCTAATAATGGTTTATTCACCTGGAATAATCGAAGGATTGGGGATAATTGCATCTCTGAAAGACTTGACCGGTTTTTGGTTTCTTGCTTCTGGGTTGGTGGATTATGGTCTTCTAGCTCAAAATTTTGGATTGGAGGGGGTCTGACCATTGGCCTATCAAGCTTGTAGTTTCTTCAGTTCGTGTGCCTCGGTCATCCCCTTTTAAGTTCCAGATTATGTGGCTGCGTGAACCCTCTCTTCATGACTATGTGGCTAAATGGTGGAGAGAGGGTAGACCCGCTTATGGTACGGCAATGTTCACTTTTGCTAAGCTTCTTCAATTTGTTAAATATCAGCTTAAGCGTGGAATCGGCAGTGCTTTGGGAACATTTTCCATGCTAAGGCTGCTGCACAGGTGGAGTTGGATAGCATTACAAGAGTGATCAGGGAGGAAGGTGTGACTGCCGGTTTACTTCAAGAGGAGGCCAGGGCATGGAAAGTGTTGGAGGAGTGTGAACTGCGGGAGGAAATATATTGGAAACAGAAGGCAAGGGTTGAATGGCTTCAGGAGGGAGATAAAAATACGGCCTTCTTCTTCAATTCGGTCAAAGCCAAGTGACATGGGAATTTAATTTCTGTTTTGGTGAATGACACTGGTGAGCATCTATCCTCTTTCAAGGATATTTCTGTGAAGCCATGCAGTACTTTGCTACCCTATTTAGGGAGGACTCACAGGGGGTTTCCGAGGAGGAGGCTCAAGTTCTATCCTGTATCCCTTCTCTGGTTACTATGGAGATGAATGAATGTCTCATGAGGGATATTTCAATCGAAGAGCTTGAGAGAACGGTGTTCCAAATGAAGAAAGGGAAAGCTCCTGGCCCTGATGGCTTTCCGGTGGAGTTCTTTCAAGAATTCTGGGATATTATTAAGCTTGACTTATTGGCTGTTGTCCAGGAATCTCAGACGAATAAGCAGATGTTACGGGCTTTGAATTCCACCTTCCTTGCTCTCATCCCCAAATCTGATGGAGCAAACAAGTTAAGCCAATTTAGACCCATCTCTCTTTGTAATGTGATTTACAAAATCATCTCTAAAGTAATTGCGGATAGGCTGAAAATTTGGCTTAGAGTGTTAATTTCTGAGGAGCAGAGTGGCTTTGTTGCGGGAAGGAAAATTCTAGACAGGGTGGTTATTGCTACAGAGTCCATTCATTCTATGGCTAACTCCACTGATAAGGCAATGTTCATCAAGTTGGACATGGCAAAGGCTTATGATAGAGTTCGATGGTCCTTCCTTTGGAAGATCCTTGGTGCTTTTGGGTTTGGGGATGATTGGATTCGGTGGGTCAAGAGTTGTGTGACTTCTGTATCCTTCTCTGTTTTAATTAATGGTGAACCCTTAGAGCTTTTTGGAGCCTCTCGGGGATTGCGTCAAGGTGATCCATTATCGCCATATTTGTTTTTGCTCTTTGTTGAAGGTTTGGGTCGGTTGTTGAGAAGGAATGTGGAGAGGGGTCTCATTCAGGGATGGCGTTGGGGTGGTAATATTCCCCCACAGTCTCATTTATAGTTTGTGGATGATACTACTTTGATGGGTATGGCTACAATCAGGGAGGCTACAAACTTGCGTGTGGTGTTGGATGTTTATCTGACCGCCTCAGGTCAAATGATTAATGAAGGTAAATCCTCCATCTTCTTCTTCAATACTCCTGATCCGATTCAAAGGAGGATTGCCAATATTTTAAGGTTTCAGTTTGGGTCCCTCCCTTTGATCTATCTTGGAATTCCTATTTCTGACAAAAGGATGTCTAAGGATTCATGGCAGAATATTCTGGAAAAGTTTCGGATGAAGGTTAACCATTGGACCCATAGATGGTTATCCTTTGCTGGCCGTGTTCAGTTGATCAAATTTGTGGTTCAAGCTCTTCCCATTTACAGATGCATGCTCCAGGTGGCCCCAGTTGGTTTTCTTCAGGAACTTGATGCTTTATCTAAACAATTTTTATGGGCAGGTAATTTATCATCATCCAAATGGAGCTTGGTTAGATGGGAGCTTGTTTGTAGTACGAGGCAATATGGAGGTCTTGGATTAAGGCAATCATCTTTGTCTGGGGTGGCGCTTGCTGCCAAGCTATACTGGAGGTGGTGTGTGGAGCAAGATCAGACCTGGGCCAAGATTTTACTTCATAAATATTTTCTGGGGATCCCTTAGATGGATATTCCTCACTATCCCTTAGTGGGGAAAGGATTGGTTATTTGGGGTACGCTTAAGAAGGGGGCTACTCTAGTTAAGGATGACTTATTTTGGATCTGCAAAAGTGGGTTTGAGGCTCAATTTTGGTTGGATGCTTGGGATGGGTTTCCTCCCATTGTTTCTCAGTTTCCTAACCTTTTGCCCCTTTGTCAAAGATTCATCGAGGCTAGTTGGGACAAGGTGAGAGACTTAAGTCTGTTTCTTCTCAAGGTCAGTTAATGATGGCTAGATGGAAGAATCTTGAGGAGTGGCCTGTGGTTGGTATGGAGGAGGAATGTGTGGAATTGCAAAGCATCCTCTCTAGCAGGACTTGTAGTTCCCTTCCGGATGGAGATGTTTTATCTTGGTCTCCCAACCCTAAGGGTGTTTATACTGTTTCCTCTGGTTATCAGGTGTTGTTATCTCGCAAGCTGGATGGGGTGGAGGTTCAATGGTGGAAGAGTGTTTGGAACAAGTTTTCTTGGCCGAAGTGTAATTGCTTCATTTGGAATTTGGCCTGGAATAAGTGTTTGACTTGGGATAATATTCAAAAGAGGGGATTTCAGGGACCATCCATGTGTGTGTTGTGTGGGGATGGAGAGGAGGATTATGCACACTTGTTTTTTCGTTGCCCCTTTGCTCTTGAGGCTATGGCACTTGTGGTGGGAAGTTTGGAGAGTTCCATGTGTTCATGCTTCCTCTCTGGTGGATTTCTGGCATAGTCTAGGCAGACCTCCTACTACCGCATCTTTCTTACAGGATGTGTGGTATGTGGGGCCTACATTCCTTCTTTGGTAGATTTGGCTGGAGCGGAATCGTAGAATCTTCTGAGGTGAAAAGTTGATTATTCAACAAGTTTGGCAGAGAATTATGGGTATGGTTCGGGAGACTGTGGAAGCAAAGTGTGAGGTTGGTTTTCCCTTGGAGAAAGAGGATGCTGAGAAGATGGAGAGATTGGGACTTCAGGCATTGTCTTTGGTGTCAGCTTGTGTCCGAAAGGGAAGGCAAGCAAAAATGAAAGTTATGAGAGTGGGTAAATGGTTTCCCCCTCCTACTGGAATTTTGAAGATTAATACTGATGGTTCCTCAAAAGGAAATCCTGGGCCTGCTGGAATTGGTGGAGTTGGTAGAGATTCCACAGGCTCAGTGGTCTTCTTCTTCTCTTCTTACGAGGGGACGAAGACCGTTAACCTTATGGAAGGTCTGGCGATATTCTCTGCCCTTGAACGGGCTTATGCTTTGGGGTGGAGAAAAGTTATCTGTGAGTCTGACTCACAGGTTTTGGTTAATTTGCTTAAAGATCGGAAGGTGGCTGATGTCAGTTGGTAGTTAGCTAGGATGGTGCAACAGATTCTGTAGATTAGCTCCTTGATGGAGGAGGTTTCTTTTGTCCATATTCTGAGGGAGTGGAATAAAGCAGCAGATTGCTTGGCGAAATGGGCCTCGGCATCTTGATGGTTGGAGGATTGAGGGGTGGGATCAGATTTCCCAAGATCTTCGCCATGAGTTGAACAAGATTATTGCGGAGGATGGCGATGGGATTGGTGATGGATGATGTTGATTCTTGCTTTGCTTTATTGTATTTTTGCTTTCCTGGGGTTTAGGCCCTTTGCTTTGTTGTAGTGCTCTTTTCTGATTATCAATAAAGTTTTTACCCCTTTTTATAAAAAAAATTAGATTTTAATAATTATTTTTTTATAAATAATAATTCATTCATGGGTTTTTTAAAAATTTATAAGCCTCTCTAAGTGCTGCTAGATTTTGAAGATTGTATCAAATAAGAAGAACTCTTCTCCATTTTGATTATGCAACTTTCTTTGTAATTTTATTATTAAATGTTAATGTAATACAATTCTTAACATAGTAAAATCTAGTTTTGTCTAATATAAATACGACAATTTTTTTCTCAAAGTTTAATTTTTAATTTGTTGAGTATAATTTTTTTAATCTAATAAACCATATTCAATTGTGTGTTATATTTTATTGGAAGAATATCATTGAAGATTTCGTTTGGCAACAGGAGCATGGTAGGTACATAAGGATGTGTTATAGTGTTGTCATTGATGTCAACATTGTACTTATATGAAGATTTTGTTTGTAGACCATTTTGTTTAGTTCTAATAGGTTTTCAAGGTGTTGAGGTGTACATTTTTGCATAGTCATTTGGTTCAGTAAAGATAGTTCTAACATGGGAAACTGACTAAGTGCTAATTATGTGTATATCATGTTATAGTGCACCAATTTTTAGGTTTGCACCACTCAGAAAATGAATATTTCACGTTGTGCTTCTAACATAAGTTTGGTAGATGCTAGATGTATCTGATTCCAAGATTTCATCATGTTTTGACAAGTGGTTTGAAAGTTATGAGTAATAGAATTCGGCTTGGAAAATTATAATTGTTTTATGTATAGTGCAATTGTATGGGAGATTCCACACTTCTCCACATATGATTTTTTGGCTTTGCACTCTTGAAGATAAGTTTTTAGATGGCAGTAGAGAATGAATTCAAGTTTGCATCAAGTTTTGAGGTCCACATGTTGGGATGTGGATACACAGTTGAAGGATTTTTCTATTAGGTCTTATGCGGTGTTGACCTAACATGCTTGAAGGTATGCAAAGGCTAAATAAGTATTGTGGTCTTTTGTGGGATCAATTATAGGTCCATTCCGACATATTGCAAGTTTTTTTGAGTTTTGTATCTTGGCGTGAGATATGTATGAAATTTTTTGGTGCTGACAAGTTATATTTTGGGTGTTACATCTAATTAGGCCAACCTAATTGATGATGTTTGATGTAGATATATATGTTAGATATTTTAGGTGTTTTGATGTGTGAAATGGATATGATTTGTGTTGTGAATGTTCTACATGCAAATATCATCATATCAAAGCGAAGTTAAGTTGTGAATGTTGATTTAAAGATCAGAATTGTGAGAATGAAGAGTGAGGAAGAGTGTTGAATTAGAATAAGATAAATAATGTTTATTGTGCTTCAATGGGATTGTATTCATGCATATGCTAGATGCAATTTTAATAGTTCAAAATAGGTTGTTAGTCACCATCCTTCTTCTATCTTTTTCTCTATGGACAATGAGTCCACTTGGACAGTGAGTCCACCTGCAGTGAGAACTTATGTACAAATATAATATAACCATTTATAATATATTGGGAGCTAATCCTCATCATGGTTTTTCCCATTTTTGGTTTTCCACATAAAAATCTTGGTGTTCATGTGTTATGTGATGTTGTGAATGTTTCATGCTTTATTTCTTCATTACAGTTGAATATTCTTTGGTAATTAGATGTTTAATGCTTGAACATGGTTTAAGAGAATATTGAATCACCTCACTCTCAATATTCTAGGTGTTCAAAAATTGGTATTAGAGCTTGGTTCCTTGGAAGGAGCTTAACCTCTTTGGGAAGGTCTTGGAGGTTGAACACATGGCTAATAGAAATTTTCCTATTCCTCTAGAAGAGATTCCAACAATTGGATTCATAGAAGAAGATTGCATGCTTGACAAAGATGGAGAACTCAATGTTACCCTTGAAGATCTTGAAAAGACTGAAGATGAAAAAAAATATCTAAAAGAAAACATCAAAGAAGCAAGTGAATGCATCAAAAATTTGATAGAGAAAATCAAGAAGTTTAGAGAAAGGCATAAGGAATTCAATGAGAAATTGAAGCAAACAAATGAATCTATCACTAGTCTGAAAGTGCACTTGTTGAAGAAAAGAAAAGAAGTTGTGTGGAAGAGTCCACACTTCTCCACAAATGAATTTTTGACTTTGTACTCTTGAAGATAAGTTGTCAAATGGCAGTAGAGTATGAATTCAAGTTGCCATCAAGTTTTTAGGTCCACGTGTCGAGATGTGGATACACGGTTGAAGAATTTTTCTATTAGGTCTTATGCAATGCTGACCTAACATGCTTGAAGGTATGCAAAGGCTAAATAAGTATTGTAGTCTTATGTGGGATCAATTATAGGTCCATGTTGACCTATTACAAGCTTTTTTGAGTTTTGTATCGTGGAACGAGATATGTATGAAATGTTTTGGAGTTGACAAGTTATATTTTTGGTGTTACATCTAATTAGGCTGACCTAATTGATTTTATGTTTGATGTGGATATATATTTTAGATCTTTTCAGTGTTTTGATGTGCGAAATGGATATGATGTGTGTTATGAATGTTCTACATGAAAATATCATCATATCAAAGTGAAGTTAAGTTGTGAATGTTGATTTGAAGATTAGAATTGTGTGAATAAAGAGTGAGGTAGAGGGTTGAATCAAAATCAGATAAATAATTTTTATTGTGCTTCAATGGGACTGCATTCATGCATATGCCAGATGCAATTGTAATAGTTCAAAATAGGTTGTGAGCCACCATCTCTCTTCTATGTTTTTCTCTATGGAAAATGATTCCACTTGGATAGTGATTCCACCTATAGTGAGCACTTATGTACAAATATACTATAACTAGTTATAATATATTATGAGCTAACCCTCATCATGGTTTTTCCCATTCAGGTTTTTCCACGTAAAAATCTTGGTGTTCATGTGTTATGTGATGTTGTGAATGTTTCATGCTTTCTTTCTTCATTGAAATTGAATATGCTTTGGTAATTGGATGTTTAATGCTTGAACATGGTTTAAAAGAATATTGATTCACCCCCCTTTCAATATTCTGGGTGTTCAAAAATTGGTATCAGAGCTTGGCTCCTTGGAAGGAGCTTAACCACTTTGGGAAGGTCTTGGAGGTTGAACACATGGCTGATAGAAAGTTTCCTATTCCTCTAGAAGAGATTCCAACAGTTGGATTCAAAGAATAATATTGCATGCTTGACAAAGATGGAGAACTCAAATTTTCCCTTGAAGATCTTGAAAAGACTAAAGATGAAAACAAAGATCTAAAAGAGAACATCAAAGAAGCAAGTGAATGCATCAAAAATTTGAGGGAGGAAATGAAGAAGTTTAGAGAAAGGCATAAGGAAGTCAGTGAGAAATTGAAGCAAGCAAATGAATCTATGACTGATCTGAAAGTGCACTTGTTGAAGAAAATAAAAGAATTGAAGAATTATTGAATGCAATGGTGAAAATCAAATTAGAGGAATGTACAAGGCTTGAGAAAGAAGTGGTAAATTTGAGATCAGATTTGGAGAAAGCAAAAATTCATGAAGACAAATTCAAAATGAGTGCTACAAAGCTTGATGAAATGATTACAAATCAAAAAGGCTCTAAAGACAAAGAAGGTTTAATATTTTGAGGTAGGAGAAAGTTCAAATTCAGGTCATACATCAAATATTAAAAGGAATATTGAAGATAAGAAGAATAATGGAAAGCGAATTCAGAATCAAAGGAATGAAGCTAGAAGACCATTGGTCACACAACCAAATGAAAAAAGGTACCCATGTTTCAATGGTTTTTGTTATTCTTGCAATAAATTTGGACATAAAGAAATTGAATGTAGAATCAAAATGAATCAGAATGCTCCATCCTTTTTTGGTCAAGGTTTTACATGCAAAAGATTTGGTCATAGAGAAATTGAATGCATAAGTCAAATGATGAATGGCTATAACAATGGTAGAATGATTCAATCTTTCAATGATTATTGTTATACATGCTATAGATTTGGATAGAAAGCTAATCAATGCAGATCCAAGATGAATGGAAGGAATACTAATCAAAAGAATGTTGTATGCTACAATCGTAGTAGACCTGGAGATATTGCTAAGTTTTACAAAAGCAAAAATACAAGGAAGGGTAATCCGATAAAAATAAATGAACTAGTTAAAAATGTGGATTTGGTAGAAACAAAGAAGGAAATGGAAAATATATGGAGAAAGAAGGAATCTAGATAAAAGACAAGGAAGAATTTGTACCATCCTTCAATGTAGATGTCTCCTCCAAAAACTAAGTTAAGAACTATGGATTAGGGGGAGCTTTAATGGATATCTTTTGTCCCTCGCCAAAGAAGAGGTTTTGATGCCTTAGCATGAAGATATATATTGTAGATCAACATGCTTGATCTATTGGTGAAGATTGTGGAAAAAAATATGATGATGCAGAGGTTTACAAAGCTTTATAAGTTGACTCTGCATATAGATAAAGGGTTTCTATCTTTATGGTTTAAAGCATTCAATACAAAATTAGGTCAAATTGATGGATTATAAGTGATTCCACTAAGGAAAATTCATTTCACAAAAGTATTTGAGAAGGAGAAAAGCAATGAGGAAATAACTCAAAGTATTCAAGGAAAATTGTGACTCCAATTATTCAAATCCTAGATTGGCAAGTGAAGATAAAGGTATTTACAAATCTATTTACCCTAGTTTTCGAAGAACTTTGTTGGAAAATCAGTTTGAGTCTATTTCGCAATGGCTACATCAAGGGTTATAGAAGCAACAAAAAAAACACAACCAAAATTCAAGTATCTCGCAAAATTCATAGAAGATGACCCATTAGGCACATTTTCATACATTCCTTATGGGGTTTTACCAATTGAGGATATTAGGATTTACATTCATGGTAGGATAGAAGAATTTGATCATTCTAAGTTAAGGGATTTGTGGATTAATGATCTTACTAGATGTTAGTGAATGGATTGGCCCTTTATTATAATATTTAAAAGATCAACTCTATTGCCTAGGACACATGAAGGCAAATAGCACTAACAACTCTGGAAAGGTCATAATTGCATTTGTGACTTTCCTCTTAATTTTAGAGGTATAGGTCCCTCGTGTGATTTGATGTATTTAGTTATTATTTTAACCTAAAAGAAAAAAAGGTAAACAAACACTAATTAATAAATATGAAATCAATGCAGGAAACCTGAAAGGACCATTAATCATTAAGCACAAAGACTTAAATAATTAATGATCGATAGAGAGATGTATCATAAAATTATTATGATCACAATAAATGAATATTATTCCAAGAGGACATCCCACATAGAGAACATGCTCACATCACCCACACAACCAACAGATTGGTACACTAGACATCATACTCATAACTCGTAATTCACAAATTGAAAGTAATTGAAAATATGAATAAATTCAAAATAATGTTCCTCTTCCCCTATTACATCATAGTGTATTTCAAAAAAATTCGAACCCTCACAGAATCGTTCCCATCAAACATATAGGAAAACAGTTCCAAATCTTGACGATTACCAAAGCAATTTCCAAATAGAGAGGTAGTTTCTTGCCAGCTAATCGCCCACCCTAGAATCCAATAGATGTAATCCATTAATGATCGAGAATAATCATAATTACATTTTCCCATTGATATGATCTTTGACAATCGTCCAAACATTTCTTTCTCAGAATCTTTCCCCGTGGTGGGTTATATTTGCAATTGGTGCAGTTCCCAAGAGCTGAATTAAATGGTAAATTCATATTAGCACAAGCTCACATGCACAAATTGTCAAGATGGAGAAACAACTTTGAAAATTAAATAAATTCCCATCACATCAACATTTAACTTATGCCACCTCATTGTCTTTTCATTTGCTAAGTCCCAATGAAATCTAGCTTAGATATGCCTACTCTAATTTCTATAAATTCACTAGAAATAACAACATTTAGCCAACCAAATGACATCTTGAAAATTGCGAGTGCATAGACTGATGGTGCTTCAATGAATGACTTTATAGTGATTGAAGAAGTTGAGTGTAGCCCCTCCTTCAAGTTGTCAAATCAATTGAGGGAGGTCTTCATTATCCAGAGTGAGGTAGAGGAAGAGGTGTTGTGCAATATCTTAGGAGAGAGATTCCTGAGCCAAGTTCATGTGCATAATGCTAAACTTTTGAAGTGCTTCATCTACAACATAGTTCACACTTATGGGTGGCATGATTGGAGAGTGAGAGTAGTGGAATGTTTGGTTCGACCTGAATGCCTGCACAAAGTGAATGTATACAATGGAGACCTCAACCATTTTCCTAGAATTGGACTCTTGGAAGACACTATCTACATTGTAACTGCAACCTAGTATAAGATTACGGAAGAAGCAGTGACTCTCCTTCGCGCAAGGTTGGTGCGAAATGATATGGGTTTTTTGCCCAATTTTTGTAATATCATGAGAACCTGCTTTCACTAGCCCATATTGAGCATCTCCAGGAGGTGGTGGAGGGAATCCGCATGTTAATATTTTCCTTGTGTACTTGAAAATCTTGTTCTGATAGCCCCCAATTTTGTAATATGAATACTAATTTTGTAAACATCGATGATATAATATTTATACAATATAAAAATTTTGGTACTTTGGTGTTATTTTCAATTTGAATATTTTCATGTTTCAATTACATTTTTGTATCTAGCAATGGTATTCATTTATGTTGATTTTCCTACATATGGGCGCTTTGAAATTACACATTTTTGACTGGCCACCAATTTTACATTATCATCACTCATTCCAAAAATTCAACTGGAATCCACTATACTTAGAAAAACTTGTACTTTTTTACCCTCGCCTTCTTTGGGAAAAGTGCATCATGAATTTGTAAAACAAGGGGTTTGTGAAACCTTGTTGAGGATTTCCAATGGTTTACAAACCTATAATAGATTGGGCTCCAATATTTAAAATTTCTTCAACTTTCCATCGCCAACGGGCTTTTGAGACAGTTACAAAACTTCAAGTATGGACTACAAACTTTAATACTTAAGACCTTAGACTTTACCAAGCATATCGGCATTTTAGAGAGTTATAGAAACTTAATAACAGGCTGCCAACATAAAATCATGAGTAATTTAAATATTACAAAGAGGAGGCGGCAAAAGAGGGAGTTATGATAACCTGGGAAGCAATCGCCAAAATTAGAAAAACTTAGGAAAATACTACCAAAGACCTAGTCTTAGAAATTTTTTGAAAAGGTGACGATTTTAAGGGTGATGTCCAAAACCATAGTAACAGTGGCTCTATCTGGGGACAAATACTAAAAGTATGAAGCAAGAAACCTAGAGGTATAATATAATAGGTCAATGTTTTATCCATTGGGCACAGAGTCAAGAATAGAGAAGGAACCAAACCAAAATAAGACAACAAGAGAAATGAAAAGAAACAAACCCAATTCCAAACCAAACACAACAAAATTGACACACCAAAAAGGGAGACTATGTACACAATAGGGTGAAGCCTACCAAAAGAAAGGGGAAATATTATTCATATGAAATCATTGACTAGTTGGGAAAAGAATAAGCTAGAACTAAAAAAATCCAATCTTCCCATGTAGCTTATGAAGGACATCAAAGATTACAATAGCCTATAAAACACTAAAATCATTGAGAGAAGGTTCACCAACCACCACATTTCTGAACAACCACTATTCATCATACACTTTTTTATGTCTGAGGAAGGTGACTTTGCATTTATTACCCATGGCATATGCTTCTTTCAAAGATTCAAACATCTGAATGAATTTCCCTTCATGAAAAGGATTTAAATTTTCCTAAATAATTGAAGCACTAGGACTTTTATCACATGAATTACCACTTCATAATCATTATGCTTCTTCAATTCACATATATTTTCATCCTTCAATTCAAAATTCTTTACTCCATCAACACTCATATAACAAATAACATTTCCTGCCACATTATCTTGGAGACAAAATATGAACTTTCAAACAAGGGGTTACTATGTACTTTAAATGACTCATCAAAAGAAAATAGAGGATTAGAATTTACACACTTCACTTCCTCTTTCTCATCTCCTACTAGAATATTACCTTGGTCATTTTGATCAAACTGCAAACCAATGGATTGTTTAACCACTCACATATCCTACCACCACTTCATCCTCAACAAAAGGATCTTTATCTTCCCCATTTATTATATCTAAAGTTTCATGATAAGAGTTTTCAAAAGTAAAGGCTTCATATCCCGAGATGTATAGAGAATTTGGTAACTGATTTTCCTCATATTCACTAACTCCATGGAGTAGTACGAGAAGGTGAGACCCCTAGGTTAATTCCTAGGTGGCGGTTGAGTTAGAGGAGGGTCTTAGCGCTAATTAGGACGTTGATTAGGATGATGAGGTGGATTATCATAGTAAAAAAATTCCATTCTAGGGGACATTCAACTACCTTTCTGGATCATGGCCACTGAGCACATTCTTCTTCTTCCTCCAAATAAAATTTGGTACACATATAATCCATGGCACTCCTCCAAGCAAGGTATTCAATTGGGAGATAATATCTTCTTGCTCTACCTGCATCCAATCTAAACCAGGTTGTAGTACAAGAAAAACATTCTCATGTGGGAGTACCATCTTGTTGCATGGCCTAGTGGAAACCTATTAAAATTTTATTTCTTTCCCCAATGGAGTCACCAAAAATATGTTAGTGAATGGATTGGCCATTTATTATAATATTTAAAAGATCAACTCTATTGCCTAGGATGCATGAAGGCCAACAACACTAACAACTTTGGAAATGTCACAATTGCATTTGTGACTTTCTTCTAAATTTTAGAGGTATAGCTCCCTCATGTGATTTGATTTATTTAAGTATGCTTTTAACCCAAAATAAAAAAGGAAAACAAACACTAATTCATAAATATGAAATTAGTGCGGGTAAACTGAAAAGACCATTAACCATTAAGCACAAAGACTTAAATAATCAATGATCAATAGAGAGATGTATCATAAATTTATTATGATCACAATAAATGAATATGATTCCAAGAGGACGTCCCACATAGAGAACATTCTCACATCACCCACACAACCAACAAATTAGTATAATAGACACCATACTCATAACTCACAATTCACAGATTGAAAGTAATTGCAAACATGAATAAATTTGAAACAATGTTCCTCTTCCCTATTACATCATAGTGTATTTTGAGAAAATCTAAACCCTCACAAAATCATTCCCATAAAACATATAGGAAAACAATTCCAAATCTTGCGGTTACCAAAAAAGTTGCCAAATAGAGTGAAAGTTTTTTGCTAGCTAATTGCCCAGGCCTAGAAGCCAATAGGTGTAATTGCATTAATGATTAGGAATAATCATAATTACATTTTCCCATTGATACGATCTTTGACACCTAAACCTTTCTTGCTCAAAAATCTTGCCCCATGACAGGTTATATTTACAATTGGTGTAGTTCCCATTAGAAACCTAGTTGTAAGATATGCATCAATGATGATTGACTATAAAAAAATTCACAAATTGGGGCAATTCAGTATCCTCCACTGCAATCAATGTGGCATATGAGATGGTTGAGAATGGTGTAGACTATGATATTTGTGAGTTGCTTAGGCAACAATTGATTGAGAACTTAAAGTAAACTAAGGAAAAAAATATGTATTCAAGTATGGGGCTTTGGTATTATGTTTGCTTTTCTACTTTCTAAAGAAACTACCCAAAACTCAGAGTGTGGCATGGCTTAGAGGTAGACCTATTTCCCATCAAATCAAAGACCATATGATTTGACTTGGAGATGGGAAAGCACAAGATGATTCTCTTATTACTTTATTTCCATTATTTCAAAGGAGAATGCATGAAAGGGACGAGATACCTAGAAAATTGGTTGAAAAATATCCCAATGACATCACTTTCCTAGTGTAAGCAAATGAATGTATGATGGAAGTAGTGGAATAGAGGACAGTATGGATCCCTGCACTGAGCTATGAAATAAATGAATAGGAAATAACTAGTTATGCTAACATTTTGTTGAAGAGTCTGAAGGATGAAACTAAAGCAAGGTACGAGACATATGAAGAAAATTCTATGGAAGTACACACGGAACAAAGAAAACCCATAATCAAGAAGAATGTTGATAAGATGGTTGATATATATGCAAAGGAAATGGGTATTTTAGAAGAACGAGTACAATATGCAAGAGAAAGAGCTAAGGAAGATTTAAGTGTTGTAAAGCATCCAAAAGCACATGAAGATCTGGTAGGATTGCTACCACTCCTACTATAAAGAAGTCATTTGGGACTATGTCAACTATTGGAGAAAAGAGATAGACTACTATTAGTCCTCCAGTAAGGGAGATATCTCCTCCAATATTGCAAACTACAAGGGCTGAGAAGAAGAAAATTATCACTATTGCAGCACCTATTGCCAAGCCAAAAGAAGATTAAAGCAAAAATATATGAGAGAGAAGGTATAGGTATTAATATTACAGAAGAAGAAGAAGAAAAAGAAGATTTGGAAGAAGAGGGACCACCATTGGTCCAGAGAAGAAGTGATGCTTCACAAGGTGAAGCTAGTTCAAAAATAAATGTATATGATGTCATTGACATTGAGAGTGAGAGGAGATATAGAAAGAAAAAGAAGCATTCAAGATACATATGCTCAGGAAAATAAAAGGGAAGCCAAGAAGGATTCTTAGGAGAAGAAGAGGAATGCATAAACATAGAAGACTCCAATTGAAGGAAAAGAAAAAAAACAAAAATAACTGGTAAGGCCTCATTCCCCCATGAAATTAGAGGCACTGTTTAATAGTATTTTGTAAAATGAAATTTTGGTAGAAACTGTAGACCTGTACGAAGATGTAGATGAGGTAGGCAAGGTCACCATCATTGAAGCTATAGTCAAATACATTGTTGTTCTTGAGGTGGACATGTGGAACATCAAGAAACATGTACCTAAAGATTTGTGGAACATCTTGATGGAAAGAAGGCAAGAAGCTATAAAAGAACATGAACGGCTAAATGAAGAAGCTTTGAAAAGATTGAGTGCTCCTTTATCTGAGGATGATAGAGCCACATTGGCCACGGTATTTAGCAAGGAGATGAGGACAAAGAAAAGGGTGACAACCCTTATGGGAAAAGATCAAAGTGATCTTGAAAGGCTCAGAAAGGAAAGCAATGATAAAGCAAAAGAGATAGCTCAAAAACTGAGGATGATACCAAAGGTTAGAGAAGAAGTGAATATGGAAACCCCTACTTCATAACCAAACATTGAAGAAGAAGTGAAAACAAATGATGCTCAACATGAGAATGACACAAATGAAGAATCTACATTGGACAACACCCCTCCAAAAGTGGAGGATATGGCAAAAAGAAACGTTGAGGATGCAATGATCGAAGAAGAAATTGCAAAGGAAAATATCATTACTCCTCTGATACAAGAAGTTACTCTTCTATTAAACATTGAAAATCCTACAGAGGAAGATAAGGAAGAGAATGATGATGCTGAGAAAGAAGAAGAATATGAAGAAAAAGATGAAGACAAGAATAAGGATGCATCTGGAGATGCACATACAAAAAAATAAAAACTAGTTGACTCTGAAATTGCTAAGGAAAAGGGAAAGGTTGTGGAAACAACTAAGGTTTCAAGTGAATCTTTCGACTCCTCCAGAGTTTCCTCATAAGGTTTTCAAGCAATTAGTGATGAAAGATTATCCTAATATTATTACATATCGCACATCGCTAATCAAGAACTTAGCGCTCAAAACAAATCCGTGAGATGCGATGCAATTGGAAACTCATCTCCTTGCTCATCGTTGTTTAAAAGAATCTCTTCATAACACATTTGTGATGAGCAATGAAAATATGATCATAAATCTAGAGGTCGTCGCTTATCGCTATTACAACTTTAAGAATTTAGAAATCATTAGTGATACATGATCCCTTAAGAACCTTGCTCATCGCTATTTGCAATTAGAAGTTCAAAGAACAATTCATGACATGAGCAATATCAAGGAGACATCACCTCATCGATCATCGCTGATTTGAAGCATACATTTCAAAAGTGATCAGCGATGAGTGATAAGGACATAAGGTCGATTGAACTTAAGTGAAAATCTTTAGGCACGTGCTCATAAGTTGTTTTAATGGAGGGGACTTCCTAGGATGATACGATAGATAGAAAAAGGCTTAAGAACCCCAAAATCATTATAAAAAAAGTGTATGGACCCATGATGAGCGAACTGGTTGCTAGGTAGCAAAAGTAGATGCAAAATGCTAAATAGTGACCTGCAATGTGCAATAGGGAGTCAACAGCAAAATAGAACATTCAAGTGATTTGAGAAAATGAATCCTGAAACCCTCCTAAATGCAACAAGGGTTTAAGATGGGACATGAGAATTAAGGTTCCATCAGAGTGAAGAGGAGATAGAGAGAGAAAAAGAAGCATTCAAGATACATATGCTCGGGAAAAGAAAAAGGAAGACAAGAAAGCTTCTTCGAAGAAGAAGACGAATGCATAAACATAGAAGACTCCAGTTGAAGGCAAAGAACAAAAACAAAAATAACTAGTGAGGCCTCATTCCCCCATGAAATTAGAGGCACTGTTTAATAGTATTTTGCAAAATGAAATGTTGGGAGAAACCGTAGCCCTGTACAAAGATGCAGATGAGGTAGACAAGGCCACCATCATTGAAGCTATAGTCATATACATTGTTGTTCTTGAGATGGACATGTGGAACATCAAGAAACATGTACCTAAAGATTTGTGGAACATCTTGATGGAAAGAAGGCAAGAAGTTATAAAAGAACATGAAAGGCTAAAAGAATAAGCTTTAAAAAGATTGAGTGCTCCTTTATCTGAGGATGACAGGGCCACATTGTCCACAGTATTTAGCAAGGAGATGAGGACAAATAAAAGGGTGAAAACCCTTATGGGAAAAGATCAAAGTGATCTTGAAAGGATCAGAAAGGAAAGTAATGGGATGATACCAAAGGTTAGAGAAGAAGTGAATATGGAGACCCCTACTTCAGAACAAAACATTGAAGAAGAGGTACAAATAGATGATGATCAACATGAGCATGACACAAATGAAGAATCTACACTAGACAACACTCCTCCGAAAGTGGAGGATATGATAGAAAGAAATGTTGAGGATGCAATGATTGAAGAAGAAATTGCAAAGGAAAATATCATCACTCCTCCTCAGATACAAGAAGTTACTCTTCTACACTAAAAATCTTGCAAAGGAAGATAAGGAAGAGAATGATGATGCTGAGAAAGAAGAAGAACATGAAGAAAAAGATGAAGACAAGAATAAGGATGCATCCGGAGATGCACATACAAAAAAAGAAAACTAGTTGACTCTGAAATTGCTAAGGAAAAGGGAAAGGTTGTGGAAACAACTAAGGTTTCAGGTGAATCTTTCAACTCCTCTGGAGTTTCCTTGAAGAATCTTTTCAGTATGCAGCCCAAGCTCCAACCCATTGTGTCTTCACAACTACTATAGTTTTCAATGTAACAAGGTAACATTGATCTGGATAAGATCTCTCCCATCCACAAGCTACAACTGGGAGATATGTTTCATGCATAGATGCAAGGAAAGAAATCATTGAAACAAACTAGAGAAGTGGAGAACTGATGGAAGAAGTAGTGAAAGCTTTACAAGAGACCATACCTAGTGCAAGTATAGACACATCTCTCTTCGGTATGGAAAATCTCAAACTGTTGATTGATTTCTTTAAAGTTTAAATGTTAGAGATTATAGAGAAATATGCAATTGCACATTAAAAAATTTCAAAGTTGTTAAAGGATGTTGAAGGATACGTTGATGAGGAAAAGGCTCTATACCAATATGGCATGAAGTGGCCTGGAGCCACACAAAGCATAAGGAAGGAGATGGACTCTATTGAGTCACAAATTGATACTACCTCAAGTGCATATGATTTGACACTTAACCTAATCAGTGTGACAAGGAATGCAATAGAAGACCTACATAATAAATTCTTTCAACTGCAAGCACAGAAAGAACACATTATTTTGCAATTTGGAGACATAAGGGATCTGTTCAATCCTAAATTTATACTTGTTTCAAAAGCTCTTTTGAGTGTAGATAAAGCCAAGAAGATGAATCTAGTACCTGGTACTCCAAAAGAGGGAGAGGAGCTACTTATGGAGTTTGAAACACATAATAGATTACTTACGAAAGTTGAGAGAGAATGGGAAGATGGAAGGCAATCATAGCAAGTAAATTTGTAAAAGTTACAGGCGTCAACCACCTCTAGTTGACTTATTTCTCACTTTTTATGCATTTCCTGTATTTCAATTCAAATTTTGTATACATATGTGGACTTTATAGTATTGTTTCTAGTATAATTTTTGGGTTTTTGCTCCAATATATGACTCAGGGGGAGTCAATCTATTCTTTTCAGTTTGTATATATGATTACATTTCTTAGGGGGAGCTCCATTGAAAGTCATAACTATTGCATAGGAGCCCTTTTCCCTTGATGTCAAAGGGGGATATTATTGGAGAATGTTCTTTGGCATGTTGCCATCAATGACAAAGGGGGAGATTGTTGGAAGAATGTCATTGATGATGTTGTTTGACAACGTGAGCTTGGAAGGTACATAACAATGTGTTGTAGTGTTGTCATTGATGTCAACATTGCAACTTATATGAAGATTTTGGTTGCAGACCATTTTGATTAGTTCTAACAAGATTTCAAGGTGTTGAGGAAGACATTTTTGCATAGTGATTTGGTATAGTAAAGATAGTTGTAATGGGAAATTGACTAAGTGTAAATTATATGTGTATATCATGTTACAGTGCACCAATTTTTGGGTCCACACCTCTCTGCAAATGAAGATTTCACTCTGCACTTCTAACATAATTTTGGTGGATGTTAGATGTATCTAATTCCAAGATTTCATCATGTTTTGACAAGTGGTTTGAAAGTTATAAGTAATAGAGTTCGGGCTAGAAAATTATAGTTGTTTTCTGTACAGTGCAATTGTGTGGGAGATTTCGCACTTCTCCACGCATGAATTTTTTACTTTTTGCTCTTGAAGATAAGTTTCCAGATGGTAGTAGAGTATGAATTCAAGTTGGCATCAAGTTTTGAGGTCCACGTGTTGAGATGTGGATACATAGTTGAAGGATTTTGTTATTAGGTCTTATGCAGTTCCTAACTAATATGCTTGAAGGTATGCGAAGGCTAAATAAGTATTGCGGTCTTATGTGGAATCAATTATAGGACCATGCCGACCTATTGCAAGTTGTTTTGAGTTTTGTATCTTGGCACAAATTATGTATGAAATTTTTTGGAGCCGACAAGTTATATTTGGGGTGTTACATCTAATTAGGCCAACCTAATTGTTGCTATGTTTGATGCGCATATATATGTTAGATATTTTTAGTGTTTTTGATATGTGAAATGGATATGATGTGTGTTGTGAATGTTCTACATTTGAATATCATAAGAGCAAAATGAAGTTAAGTTGTGAATGTTGAGTTGAAGATCATAATTATGTGAATGAAGAGTGAGGCAGGGTGTTGAATCAGAATCAGATAAAGATTGTCTATTGTGCTTCAATGGGGTTGTATTCATGCATATGACAAATGCAATTGTAACAGTTCAAAATAGGTTGTGAGCCACCATCTCTCTTCTATCTTTTTCTCTGTGGACAATTAATCCACTTGGACAGTGGATCCACCTATGAGCACTTCTGTAAATATACTATAATCAATTATAATATATTGTGAGCTAACCCTCACCATGGTTTTTCCCATTTTGGATTTTTCACGTAAAAATCATAGTGTTCATGTATTATGGGATGTTGTGAATGTTTCATGCTTTCTTTCTTCATTACAGTTGAATATGCTTTGGTAATTGGATGTTTAATGCTTGAATGGTTTAAGAGAATACGGATACACCCCTTACCCCCCCTCTACCCCCACCACCCTCTCAATATTTTGGGTTTTCAACATATTTTTTCTTTCATATTTTATTATACTAGATTTTGAAAGGTGGAATTTTGTATCACCTGAACATTTACAATGTCTAGTAAAAATTATGATCATATGTATAAGAATTCAATTTTAAATCTATCATACAAATCATTTACTCATTTTCATTGCCATTAGAAAGGAACTTTTAAACTATTTTATTTTTCCTCTTCATTCACTTTTTTTTATATTAAATTCATTTAAAATTTCTTTTTTTAATTCTCTTCATTTTATTTAATCTTATTAATTTAATATTTTTAAGATGAAAACTACACAAAATTATAAAACCATTATATTAGAGAACTTTTCCTCTTAAACCACCCCAAAAAAAAAATTACACATCTATTTTAAATTACTTGTATTTTAAACAAGGTACATATTTTAAACATTGAGATAACAAATTCAACTGTTTACACACCTTATGGGTTTAATTTGAAATATCCTCTGCATTAATACAACGCGGGGTCTCTCTTTTCTGTAATCTCCCTTTAATGGAGGACGCTCTATAATTACTAATAAAACCTTGATGTTGATACTTACAACGGACACTAGATTATCAGATATTTTTTACATTGCATCCGGTTCTTTTGGTGGCTTACAGCTGTTCTTACATCTTACATGGATCTAAGTGAATGATAGAGTACGATGAATCTGTGAAGATAGCAGTTTTAGATTTGTATAAGAATCTATGACCCTAGACCCACATCCAAAACTTCATTATAATAAACCCATCTAAGTTGTTTAAGAATACAAGCTAGCTTTTCTTTTAATTTTGAGATAAATCCCTTGCACTTCTAGTCTACTGAGTGCATGGATGTGGCACGCCATTAGCCACGCACCAAAATCTACAAAGGATAAGCATTTACTGGAAGCTTCAGAGTCCACCGTTACACAAAGCAGTTACGTGTCAAACATTTACATCACACAATTCAATCTAAAACTCAGAAAACATTAAGAAAAATGTGTTGGTAATAAGAAATAATATGTTCTACAGGTAGAAATTCTGTGTCATGTTACTAACAATCCCAATGATAAAAGAAATAAGATCACTATAACAATTCATTTGATCCATCACTAAAATAAGAGCCATCCTGCAACCATTCTGCAGCAGTTTCATCCCAACACCTAGGCCGCACACCCCACTTAAGATATATAAACATCTCCATCTTCTTGAAGAACTTGGTGCTGTCCAACAATGGATTCCACATCCCACTAACTATACAATAATTGTTATCATAAGGTGCACGATGGTGGGCTCCATGCCTCACTCTTGACACCAAAACACCCGAATCCTGCAGTTGAAGAACCAGAGCAGGCAGCTCACTTTTCTTGCAATGAGCCCAACAATGAAACTGCTGGCTAAAAACTATGCAGCCAGTTGCAACCCCAACAAATGAGGCCAATGCAGCATTATCAGGAAGAAGGAAGAAGAAACCCATGAGAACAAAAGATGCAGGCCTTGCCAATGCATGTATATTGTTAGCAAATTGTCTTCTGGTTATAGTCCATGGCCTTTTATGGTGCCCCTGAAATGCATCAATCTGAGGGCCAAAAATGGGTGTGTTTGCATCCCCATAATTGTCTATTCCCCAATGATAAATTCCAGTTCCTAGGTCTGCAAATACATAGCCCATATAGGCTGATATCAATCCAGCTAGAATTGATTCAACAGAATCCATGGCTATCATAGATTTGACAGACATTGCCACCAGGGCTCCACACCCAATGGTGACCCATAATTTATGGGTGAAGGTTGATTCCAAGCTGGAGTCTGAAAGACCCATTTCTTGGCCATTGCTGTAAGATTGTGCAGATTGTGCCACTGCTCTTGGCTTTGTAGAAGCAGAGCATGTTATGCTTCTAAGAGAAGATGACTTGAGAATTATGGAAAATTTGCATGTGGGTCTGTGGCTTAAGTGAGGGGATTTGATGGAGATGAAATGAATTGAAGTGCCCAACTTATGCAATGGTCTGGTGAGGTTCATGGCTTTGGCACTTCCAATGATAGGCATCTTCTTCCTCTTTCTCTTTCTTGCTTCCTTTTCTTGGATCTCAAAAAATCTGCTATAAGTGATGAAGTGCAACTTGGTTTATTGAATTCTTGAATATTCTAGGCTTTAGGAAATGAATGGTGTGGTAGGCTTGAAACATTCAGCAATCTATAATTGGGTAGAGGCATTTAGCAATCTTACAACAAAATAGCTAACATTTAGACTTATTATGTGTCTTTTTAAGGTTTTGGGAAGTTTAGAACAAATTTTCTTTGACTTATACCATGGTATATCCGGTATAGAGGTTTTTGTTCCACTCAAGACCCATTCTAGCATCTTTCATTTTGGGTGATGTGGTGTTTTCAACTCCTCAAATTGAACACTAGTTGCTTTGGATACGTGAACCCCATGCAATGAAGGGTGCAAGTATATTCTTTAACATGGGGAGGATTTGGGATAGTTGTGGAAAATTGTAGGCCCTTAATTCAAAGTGATTCCCATGACAAATATAGCTTGCGTTTGGGAATAGAAGTTTGTGGACAAGATCTAAGCTTTACAAGACATCCACGATATACTGTTCATTGCTTTGGAAGAGACCAACTAGCGTATAAATTGTACCATAAGATGGATTCAACGTGTTGGATGCTTCCACCAATCTTGGCCAATAATATTTGTGGGCAAAATGTATGATTACACTAGGAGAATATTCTAGATCTACTGGTCAAAATTGTCGATAACTTTATAGTTATCTCACATGGTGGAAATATAAGCTAAACTTTTAACAGATTTGAAAGCAAACTCATTCCAACTTGGACATCATACAACATTATATCCTTGTACACGGGTCAAAACTAACCTCTACTTTTTAATTTATTAGTCAAGCCTTCTTACATATTCTTTTAGTCAAGACCAATCTACTTGTTTAACTAGATAAGGTTAGATGGCATGGCCATGACCATGGACTATATTGCATAACATAATCAAGTTAAGGTTTTTTAAAGGTAGTAGTTGATTTGTCAATCTATATGTTAAAAACTATCGAATTGAGTAACTAAGGACTTATATTTATAAATATTTTTAGGTTATTAACAACTAATTTAAAAATTAGCAATCACATGATTACTTCAAAAACATATCTGGCTATAGAGCACTTTCAAGCACCATTTCTTTTATCATCAAGCATCATCATATTACATTGCTTGTGTGGTGTGTCTACAAAATTGTAAATCAACCTAGTATGGGTTTGTCTTGAAACTAAGACATGTCAATGTCTTCACCTATTGCCTCAAAAGCAATCCCTACTATGTTTTTTAGCACAACCCATTTTAAATACACCTCAAAATATAGAACCACGCCAATCTTTGAAATTTATATACATGTCAAACCAAGTCATGGCAAGGGGGTAGATTTGAACAGCAATGATTAGTTTGAGACCAAACCAAATAGTTGTTGCAAGTATGTTGCAGGTGTTGTCATTGATGTCAACATAATGGAGATTGTTGATAGTGTTGTCATTGATGTCAGCAAAGTGGTAGTGTGTGGATGGTTGCATATGTTGCAATCAGTATGTTGATCAGAAGTATTATGTATGATGTTGGATGTAATGAGTTTGTCATAACCATTGTTCTATATTTCATGTTGCTCATGTATAAGTGAATGATGGTGTGCGTTGTATTCAATGTTTGCTAATGTAAAATGTATTAAAAGGTTTTCTTGCAGTTAGTGGCTTAGGAAGACGTACTAAAAAGCTATGGAGGATGCTTTGTATTCCTCTGCATTTGTAGATATGGTCTTGTGGCTTGGTAGATAGATAGAATCAAGTGTGATGCATGTATGTTCCTAACTACAGAGAACAAAAGTTATTGTAAAAGTTTCTTGAATTAGAAGATTAAAGACTATGTTGCAGTCATGGAAGGATCAAAGAAACGCTCCGCATTTCTCTGTAATCAACGATGTGGTCTTGCAGTTTGGAGAATGAGTTTAAAATATCTATCTTCTTTCTCCTTTCAAGTTTTAGTTGTTGAGGTGTACTGCAAGTTGAGTTTTCAATGTTTTATCTCAAGACTGTGTTGTCTAGGTTTGCAAAAGATACTAGTTTTGTGTCTGTTTGCTTGCACCAACATAATGTTGCATGAAGTTGTAAAAGGAGGGCATAGAAATTTTTTTGAATATTATTCAATGCTTGTAATATAATTCACATGGTGTTATCTAGTCTCTCTAGTACCACTTGTAGTCTAGAGTTAATAATTGGAGGGTTAAGTGTTTGTTGAGCTGACTTGGTACATTGAATCAAGTTTGTGCCAAGTTTTTGTAGCATGCACAAACAAGGGAAATATGCAAAGGTAAAATAGGTCAAGCTTATCCCCTGTCTTAGACTGCATTAAATTTCCCTTTCTCGTGGATGTTTTGGAGTCAACTCATTATGGCCATTGCATGTCTCATGTTTACACATTCCAATTTGGCCGACAAGGAGAAACTTTTTGAAGCTTGTGGAAGGTATAAATGAAGGATCAAGATTGTGATCAAAGTAGTTGTGTGGTGCGATGTGTGTTCAATGTATATGTCAAAAGTAGTGCACTAAAGGAAAATGAATGAGTGTGAATGTGCAAAGAAGTGTTTGATGCATGCTGAAGGCAATGAGCCAAAAGCATAAGAGTGTAACTAAAGCATTGAAGGCAGTGAGCTGAAAGAAGTGTGTAAGTGTTGGAGGCAGTGAACCAAAGGAAAAAGTACATACATGAGTGTTGGACCTGAAGTGAGCCAAAAGTAGAGGTGTGTAGATCTAGAGTGTTGAAGGTAGTGAACTAGAGGCATCAAAGGTGTTGCAGAGGCAATTGAGTATTTGATTCATCAAGTGTTGTATTTTGAGGTTGTGGTCTCTTTCTATAAGTGTTGTAATTGGAAAAGAGTTGTAAACATCCTTGGTTGAAGCCATAAAACTGAGTTGTAAATCTTGTTTCATTTTTGTGAAACTGGATTCAGACAGTAGCTCCAAGCATCTTTCTCACCGTGGGTTTTCCCTTGTATGGTTTTCCATGTAAAATTGGTGTTGTGGTTGTGTGATTGTGCTTTGAATTCTTTATCTGGCTATATGGTTTATTGATAAATTTGAATTGGATTAATTTTAGGGATATACTTATTCACTCCCCCCTCTCAATATATATGTGTGTTCTAACAATAGCATAGCCTCATTTGCAATAGCATTGTCTTAACTAAAGTTCTATCACATGTTTTTATATCTAATTTATATTTATTTATTTATTTTGAGATACTTGTAGCACAATCTACAAGTTAACATCATTGAAACTAAAAGTTACCACATCAATCAAAATAACTAAGCTCTCCTTATATTTCTCCTACCATTTTTTTCTTGACTAATTTTCTTTAGATGTGGTTATGTATTCATTGCTCAATTATTAGATTTGATTTATATCACATTGTAGTACAAGAAATAGTACATCCTACGGTTTAGGAAGATACTATTTTTCTCTACAAAGATTGGTGAACCCCAACATGCTTACACCACAAAGGTTATATCCCTAGGGTGTCCTTTATTAGTTGACATTTTTTAGATCTGTAGGTTGTGTTTTCATTGCTAGATCTTTTCTAGGTTAAATAATTCCATTCCTTTGGCTTTCCACAATATACCCTTTCTCATAAATCTACATACCTTCATCAATGATGTTCATTTTAATTTGATTGAATGTGAAAAGAACAATGAAATTATTTTGAAGTCACAAGTTCTTAAGAAGGACATTCTAACTTTATATAATAATTTGGAATCATCCTTAATGTTTGAAAATCTTCTTCAACATCTCCCCATGACAAAATCATATGGTATAGACTTGATTAAATGCATTAGTTAGATTATTGAGGGCACTATCCAAGAACCAAAATCTATTGTCAATAATCATTTTTTCATTTTGTGAAGTTTTCATTGGCATTTCAAATTGTCTCAATTACAAATAACTTTTAACAAGTTACATGATTTCTCTAATAACAAAGCATTGAAAAGGGGGTTACATAGTGGACTAGGAAGAGTAGCTTTGATTGGATAATAGTAGTCATCTATAAGAGGGTTGCAAGTATAATTATTACTCCTATATGAAGTACTTGGAGTTACATTCAGACCCCTTGGTCATAAAGGCCAAAGGTGTTCATGAGGATTTATATTTTATTCTAAGAGTATTTATTTTTGGAGTAGGGTGCATGGGTTCATCTTAGATGTGTTGGACCAATAATTTCCTCATTGTTTTAAGCCTATGGATTTGACAAACCATTGGTGATTTCATGAATTTTCTTGGCCCTTATATTGGAGGATTAGAGTGGAGATTATATGATATTTTTATTGTAGGTACATATTGTTGGATTTTCTCTAGATTTAAAGTTCAACACCTTCATTAGAAACACTAAAATTAACAAATTGTATTGTAAACTTCTTGTTATGATTAATGCATTGAATGTGATTTTGTTGCCACATTTTTCTTGTAAGTGTTTTCCTAAAGTGTAATGTGTGTTCTTTAAGTTGCTACTATATTAAAAAACTATAGATTTTCCCATACTTGCATTGTTTCTATAGATCTTGTCTAGTTTTTTTCAATTATGTGTCTTTTTAGGATTTGGGAAGTTTAGAACAAAATTTGTTTGACTTATACCATGGTATATCCAAGGTAGAGGATTTAGTTCCACTAAAAACCCATTCTATCATCTTTCATTATTTGGTGATGTGGTGTTTTCAACTCCTCAAATTGAACACTAATTTGGAATTGAATATTTCAACCCATGGAGGATTTGGGATAGTTATGGAAAATTGCAAGCCCTTAATTCAAAATGATTCCCATAAAAAATATAGCTTGTGTTTGGCAAGAGAAGTTTGTGGCAAGATCTAAGCTTTACAATATATTCATGATATACTATTTGTTGTTGTGGAAGAGTCCAACTACCACATAAAATGCACCATAATATGGATTCAACATGTTCGAAGCATCCACCAATCTTAGTAATTTTTGTCAAAAAAATAATACAATTACAATGGTAGAATATTCTATCTCTACTAGTAAATTATTGATAATTTTAGAGTTATCTTGACTATGGAAATATAAGCTAAACTATTAATAGATGTGGTGGAAAACTCATGACAAATTGGACATCATACAACATTATATCATTGTACATGGGTTGTAAATATGAATATTAAAAAATTGAAGGGTACAAAACTAACCTCTATTCTTTAACTTATTAGTCAAATTTCTTACACATTGTTTTAGTCAAGATCAATCTATTTATTTTTTACTTTATTGGAATGGTTTAGGTTGTATGGCGTGGCCATGTCCTTGGACTAGATCACACAACATAGTCTATTCCACTTTATTTAAATTTTAAATCTTCCACTCTCAACGTAACATTTTTAAAATTTGGTAGTTGAATCATCAATCTATATGTCAAAATAATCAAATTAAGTGACTAAGGATATATAAATATAAATGGTCTTAGGTTATTACCAACTAATCTAGAATCTAGAAATCGCATGATCACTTGAAAAACATATCCAACTATAGAACACTTTCAAGACTAATGTATTTTATCATCAAGCATCATCATGTTGCTTGTGTTGTGTGTCTAATAAATTGTACATTAACCTCCTATGGTTTGTCTTGTAACTAAGATAAGTCAAGGTCTTCACCTCTCTCTTCAAAAGAAATCCACATTGTGTTTTTGTTATGCTCATAACCCTATAGTGTGTATTGTTTTAAGAGCAGTCAACTTATGGCTACTTTAACTCTTAAATAACTTACATAATCATTATTATAAACATATATATGTATTTAGGTCATCCTAAGAGTTATACTTAAGTATGTAAGTTGGCCTAGGTGGTATCCAAGGCATACATATGGTATATATAGGAGGTATAGATTAGTTATTATCATCATGTTGAGTATTGTTTCTTAGTGAAGATTATTGAAGGTATCCCCCTCAAAGTGAATTAGGAGGTTACCCCCTCAAAGTGGCATATCATTATCAAGTATTTGCAACACATTTACTATTATATTATTTTATTGTGTAAGTTATTTCATTACAAGTGGTATCAAAGCATGATCTTGGCACTATGAAGGAAAGGCATTTTTTTAATTTTGGAGGTCATTTGGGAAGTGAGTATCTCTTAGATTTTAGAAAAAAAAAATCCTAATTTTTGGAGAGTTTTTGAAGAACATATTGAAGCATCTACAGTCCAAGTTTTAGAGGAATTGAAGCATAATTAAGTGATTCATTATAGAATTAGGGTTTCTTCCAAATTTATTTGGGAAGCACATATATCTCAAATCTAGGTGATTTTTTCTTGATGTTTAGGACGGTATTTCAATAATGCATTGTAGTGTCTATAGTCAAAATTATAGAGGAATAAGAGAATAACTAAGCAATTTATTAAAAAATTAAGGTTTCCAACAAATTCTCTTAAGGCTGCAAATTAGCTAATTTCCTAAATATTTTTTTGGGAAAGTGAGATCTAGACCCTAGTATGCTATAGTAAAAAATTCAGATCATTTGGATTTCATTTGTGTTATTTATTGTAAAATTAGTTCTCTAGAACTTCTTCACAAAAAGAAGTTGCAAAAGAAGAAGAAGAAAAAAATAACAAGAAAAAGAAGTAGAAGAACAAAAACAATAGAAAGAACAAGAACAAGAACAAGAGAAAGAGCAAGAACAAGAACAAGAGAAAGAGAAAGAACAAGAATAAAGTACAAGAAGTAGTAGTAGAAGAAGACGAAACAAAAAAAGAAGATGAAGAAAAAAAAAAAAAGATGAAGATGAAAATTAAGATTGATATTTTTTATGCATTGAGGATAATGCTTTTGTAAAGAGGGGGTAAATGTTATGCCCCTAACCTTATAGTTTTTCTTGTGTTATTATAGTTGTCTTGTGGCTAATTTAACTCTTAAATATACATATATAGGTTATCCTAGGAGTTATACTTAAGTATCTAAGTCAACCTAGGTGGTATCCAAGGCATAATTATGGTATATATTGGAGGTATAGGTTAGTTATTATCATCATGTGGAGTATTGAGTTATTATTGAAGACTATTGGAGGCATCCCCCTCGAAGTGACATATTATTATCAATTATTTGTAGCATATTTGTTATCATATTCTTCTAGTGTGCAATTAGTTCATAACGATTTTTTACCATGACCCATTTTAAATACACCTCAAAAGGCATAATTACACTAATCTTTGAAGTTTAGATATATGTCAAACCATCATGGAAAGGGGCTATATTTTCACAACATGATTTAGTTTCAAACCAAGCCACATATCACAACCTCATATGCAATGCAATTTTCTTCATTGGAAAGTTCTCAAATATTTTAATATTGAATTTTTATTTTCTTGTTGATTTTGAGTTACTTGCAGCATAATCTACAAGTCAACATCAAAATTAAAATTCATCACATCAATAAAAAATAACTAAGCTCTCCTTATATTTCTCCAACTATTTTTTTCTTGACTCATTTGATTTAGATGTGATTGTGCATTCATTGCTTGATTATTAGATTTGATTTATATCACATTGTAGTAGGAAATAGTGCATCCAAAGGTTTAAGAAGATGTTATTTTTCTCTACAAATATGGGTGAACCCCAACATGATTAATTCTCCTAAGTTATATTTGTAGGGAATCTTTTATTTTATTTCATTTTTGAGCTATCATTTGTGTTTTCATTGCTAAATCTTTCCTAGGCTAAACAATTCCATTCCTTTATCTTTCCACATTATACCCTTTCTCACAAATATACCTACCTCCATCAATGATGCTCATTTTAACTTGATTGAATATGAAAAGACGAATGAAATTATTGTGAAGTTACAAGGTATTAAGAATGATAATGTAACCTTATATGATAATCCACAATCATCCTCCATTTTGATAAGCTTCAACATCTCCTCATGACAAAAACATATGGCATACACTTTATTAAATGAATTAGTCAAATTATTGAGGATTCTATCCAAGAGCCAAAATCTATTGTCAATAATGTTTTTCTATCTTGTGAAATTTTCATTGGAATTTTCATTGTCTCAAGTACAAATAAATTTTACCAAGTTGTATGATTCCCTTAATAAGGGAGCATTGAAAAGTGGGTTACATAGTGGAGTAGGAATAGTAACTTTTATTGGCTAATAATAGCCATGTGTAAGAGGATAATAAGTATAGTTAGTGCTCCTACATGGAATTCTTGGAATCACATTCAAACCCCTTGGTCATAAAGTTCAAAGGATTTTGTAGTGATTTATATTTTATTCTAAGAGGATTTACTCTTGGAGTAGGGTGCATGGGCTCAACTTGGACTTGTTGGACCAAAAACTATCTCATCGTTTTAAGCCCATGGATTTGAGAAACCATTGGTGATTTCATGAATCTTCTTGGCTTATATATTAGAGGATTTGAGTGGAGATTATACGCGATTTTTATTTTAGGTACATGTTTTCAAGATGGAATGCACCAATGCTCCATAGGGACTCGTCCCCTACCCTTGTACCCTGTCCCCGTCCCGAAAATGTTTCACAGACTCGAGGACTCCTCGAAAACTTCCACCCACCATTGCATCTGACAGTGACTCAAACTTGAGCTCCAATTTTGATACTAACTTGCCAGTTGCATCTGTTGATTAGGGACAGCCATATATTTTTTATGTTTTTTCTCATTTTATAGTTGAAACTTGGAGCCCTTGGGAATTTTTTTATAATTCTTATTTAATATCTATGCACATTGACAATGAAAGCATTTGAATTTTGTTAATTTGTTTGTCAATTCTCATGTGAAATCTCATTTCAAGTCTAATGTTATGTATTAATCTTCTACAATGTCTGTGATGAATGCTTTATCAATGTTATGATATGAATATTTGAAATTTCTCTATACTTTTAAATTTTCCCTTTTTTATCATCTGTCCCCTGTTGTCCCCTAAAAATTGGCCCAAAAGTACCCTCGTACCAAAAACTTGTCCCGTCATCCCCTACCGTCCTCGTCCCCGAAACTCCGTGGAGCATAGGAATGCACCCTTTGGAGAGTAGTGTGGTGAACTTAGAGTGAATCTCCAGAGAGGTTTGGTACCCCTAATGTAACAACTGAAACTAAATTATTCTACTATTGATACAAGGAAAATGGAAAAAAAATAAGCATAAAAATGAGCCTAATATTTTAAAATGAGGTGATACATCAAAATATTAGATGACTTGTATTTGTCTAAGAATATACAATAAGATTAATGAATCCAACACCACATGCACAACTCAATATTTTACATGTTTTTGCATAATTATTTTGTAGAAAGGACTAAAGTTTATAAAAAAATTCATAAGAAATGTCAATTGACCTCAAAGATCTCAAATGATGATTTTTCATAGCTAAAACTTATATAAACTTGACAAGAAATAAACTATGACCTAGAAAATGGGTGTACTACTCCATAAAGGTAAATAAATGAGACTACAAATCAATGATAATAATTTTTATCACATGACAAAATCAATAATTTAATGATAATACACAATACACAATTATTAGAAGATAACAATGGCTTCTTTATTGATCAAAAGGGTGCATCAACTAAATGCGGATCTATTTTTATGATATGTTCTCTTCAAAAACATAAATATTCTATTACATAAAAGCTTGGGTTCATGAATGATCCCAAAAATACAATATATATATATATATTACTTCTACAAGGAATCTTCTTTTGCATATCCAATAATATTTAGAGAACCTAGGAAAATCCCTTTTTAAGAAATAAATGACAAATTTTGCTTTTATAACATAGTCAAACCTCAAACTTGGGCATTAGGAACATAGGCTTGATTTTTCTCTTTTAAAGACTCCATTGTGGCATAAAAATATATATTAGTTTAATTGTGCATCCTAAAGACCTGGAACTAATCTAAGGAAACCTCCAATCACTATTTTTCCTCCTATATTCTTGCATGATGATAATATTCTATCATAACTCTCTTAGCGTCTATTACAACTCCTAAACTACTCATTGCATGAACATAGTGCATGTTTCCTATATCCTTGCAACTTTCTTGACCAAGTGTGAGTATGGTCCTCTTCCACATCATGGAGTGTAAATATCTCTAAGGGTTTCCTTAATAAACCTAAAACCACCTTATCCTCTCTTTTAATATGTTCATCTATGTTGCATCATTCATGATATACTTCCTTATTCATCATTGCCCTATTATGCCTCTTTGATTATCCTCTAGATTCATCACCTTATTCCTTTAGTTGAAGGTTCATGACTAGGAACCAAGAACCCATCAGTGGTTCCTATGGTTCCTAGAACCACCAAAATCACCAACTCCTTTTTTCTCTTTATTAGTTTCTTAACAACTCTCATAGTTGAGCTCTTCACACCCTTCTTTAGATAAAATGTCCCCACTAGGAACCGAAACCTGTCGAGGGTTCCTATGCTTCCTAAAATTGATGAAATTATTGATGAACACTTCTTTTTTATTTTATTTTTTCCTCCTAAATCTATCTTATTAGGGTTCCATCTAACTAGGAACCTCCAAACTTTCTTATCCTCTCCTTATGCTTTGGCTCCTTTGTTTATCATGGGTTCACAAAGAACTAGGAACTTTCAAAGGTTCTTATGATTTCAAGAACCAATGAAAGATCTAACACCTTCTGCTTCCTTGTGCCATCACCTTTTTTATCAAGACTTAAACTGAGAACTTTTCGAAGGTTTCCATGGTTCCAAGAACCATGGGAATCTCCAAAACTAAATCTTTACTCCCTCTTCACTTCATTGGGGGTTCCATGGGAACTAGGAACCAATAGAACTCTCAGTTACTATGGAACCTTTGAATACTTCTTGTATTCTTTTCTCAAGACCTTTGTTATTCCTTTGTCAAGGATTCTCTAGGAACCAAGAACCATTAGAGGTTCCCATGGTTTCAGGAACCAATGAAAACTTTGACACTTTACTTGTCTTCCTTTGCACCTTTGTGTGTTAGGGTTCATTGGGAACAAAGAACCTTTCGATGGTTCCTTAGGTTCCTCATACCTGGAAAAATATCAAAAATGATAATAGAAGGTTCTTGATGAACTAGGAACCTCCAACAAAGGACTTCTTGGTGGCTCCAAAAGATCTAATTACACTTAGAAAATTTCAGGATTATTGACCATGAGAAACATGAAATTTTTGAAAAAAGGTGATATCATAAGAGTTCAAGACACAAAATAAAAAAAAATGAAGACCTTATTTCTTAACCAAAGGATACTAAGTCCTAAAACTAACATAAGTTAACAATTAACATTTTTGGATTGGCTCTACATTCAAATTTGAAAACCTTCATTAGAAGCACTAAACTCAGCATTATATTATAGTCTTCTTGTTATGATTATTACATTGAGTGTTCTTATGTTTCTATATTTTTATTGTAATTTTTTACCTAATGTATAAAATGTGTTCTTTAACCTTCTACTATGTTAAAATTTGTATGGATTTATTTTTACCTACATTGTTTCTCTCATTGGATTAGTGCATGGATCTAGACTATTTTTCTTTCATTATTTATCTAAACTAGAGTATAGTGTTATGTTTGTGGGAGGAGATATTTTTATATCAATCCTTGTTTGAATTGGAGGTTCTCATAGGTGAACTTATTTTTAAAGTATAGATAATTGCTAGCATATCTAGAATGAAGATTGAAAAGTTCAATAATACTATCTTTGAGCTTTGGAAGCTCAAGATAGATCTCCTTGTTGATATAGAGATTTTAGGGTTACAATTTTTTGTAGAAACCCTTCGACATTTTTACAAATGACTAGGCAGTGATTGATAAAAATCCTTAAAGTTTGGTTTGTTTTTACCTTTCTAATTCACTACTCCTGGTTGTATTGAGAGAATTTCCCACAAAGAACCTATAGAAAAGGTTAGGAAACTTGTATTTGAAAAAGTCCCCTATTATAAAAATTTATCTTTAAAATATATATTCATTTAGTATGTCATTCCATAATAGAGTACTTGAATTCCTTTAACATTATGGTGAGCTAATTAGCTTTTATTGATGTAAATATGGAAGAAGATCAGTATGTTATCATATTGTGTATTGTTATAGATTTATGAGAGAATCTTCTCATGGTGATTAGTAGTACCATCTCCAACTTAAAACATAAGGATATGTTTGGTGCCTTATCTCAAAATAAATGAGGTAGAAAAATTTAGTTCTTTAAGGATGCTTTGGTTGGTAGAGGTCATTCAAAGGAAAAAGGAAATAGAGAAAATAAAGAAAATAGATCTAAGAATAATGCAAAATCTAATTATCCTAGTATAAATAATGTTACTATCGAAACATGGTCAAATTAAGAAGGATTATAAAGAGAAAAATTATTAAAAAGAGTTTGCAGATGATTTAGATTTGAAGGCTTCAAATGACGACATCAGAGATATTTTTGGTGTTGCCCTTTCTATACATGCATGTGAGAATTAATGAATTGTTGACTCTAGATACTCTTTCCACATGAATCCACATTGAGTGTTTTCTTGAGTAGGAGAGTTGTGATGGTGGAAATTTTTAGTGGGGGACAAAATCTCTCTCAAGATAAATAATCATGGAAAATTCAAGCTCATATTTGCAAATGGAAGGACCAAGTCTCTTTTTGGCATTCTACACATCCAATTTTTTTATAAAAAAAAAATTGTAGTTAAAACACAAATTATGTAGGTTTGAAAATGAAATATAACAAGTAATTATGCTAGATTTTGTGGATCCATGGTGTTAGATAATGGATTCCATTCTAGAAATTTATTTTTTCTTGATACTACTCCTTTGAGTGTAATAGTTCTAAGGATCCTAATTTAGGAGTCATAACCTTCTTGTTGAGAAGAATGTGTTGTGGTATAGATTCAAGGGTCACATTGGTGATAAATGTCTTAAGACCTTGAAATATAATAATTTGGTAGAGGGGTTAGTTGGTTTTTCCTTAGATTTTGACTTTTTTGAACTTTATGTTTATGGGGAAAAAATCATGGTAAATTTTATTCAAGCTCCACTAGATTTATAGGAATTTTGTATTT
The DNA here is from genome assembly GCA_007258455.2 of Sequoia sempervirens. NCBI lineage: Eukaryota > Viridiplantae > Streptophyta > Pinopsida > Cupressales > Cupressaceae > Sequoia > Sequoia sempervirens. The sequence goes on along the minus strand of VDFB02373365.1, from coordinate 17,810,612 downwards.
GAATCATAATAATGCATATAGTCTAATAGATTCTATTGAATGCACAAGACAACTAAGAAGGGAGGGTGAATAAGTTGTACCTTAAAACTTCAAAACCCTCACAAATATTTAGATCCATATTAATTCAGTTAACCCTTAATCTGTTAGAATGATTAATCATGAATGCAAATAATAGAAATAGAACCAAAGCAATACCATACACAAAGAAACACTAGATTTACGTGGAAAACCCAAGAAGGGAAAAACCACGGTGAGGATTAAGTCACAATATTAACTAATATCAACATCGAATACAATAGGGATCACTTCCCAAAGAAGAAAGGCTCACTTCCAAAAGGCTCACTATTAGAATAGAAAGAAGATAGAGAATAATGTTACACAGAGAAATCCATCTCAATGCAATAGAGAAATCCACCACAATATTATCAACACCTTTGTAGCATAACTAAATAATTGTAGAAACCTTCTACTTACTACATCCAATAATCTAACACATGAAATATTGCATTACACTTCTCAAATTTGCACTCTAATTCTTTGCACTTTGCATAATTCCCATCTTACTTGACTATCTTTGTATCCCTCAAAAACTCAACTCCTATTTATAGCATCCTCAACCTTGAAAACATTCTCCAAGGTCAGCTATGTACCTCAATCATGAAAATTCAAATTAGGTTGGCACCAAGACACTTATGTGGTGGATAGAAGTGAAAGTGGAAAACAATACTTATTTGGGACCCAAAACTATAATACCACACTACCACATGCTTCTATAAACAATAAATAGCCACCGCAATTAGTGTAAACACCAAGTTCAGTCGTTACCCATGTCAACATCATTAAACTTTTAAGTGCATGCTTCCTTTGATCCAACAACAACTCACAGACAAAAAATGTCACACTAGTAGAATTAAGAAAATAAATGACTATGTGACTAAAAAATTTAGTCACAAAAATTAAAAATGACTAAATTCAACTAATTTGATCGTCGGGTAGAAAACACAACTAAATAATTAGTTACACAAATAAAAAATAAAATATGGGTGCCAAAAGTAAAATTGGGGGAAATAGAAAAAAATAAAAAATAAAATATGGGCGCCAAAAGTGAGATTTATGCACCACAGAGAGTTAGGGTTTCTTTGTTTTGGTGTTAAAGGAGCTACAATGTTGGTGTTGCAAAAATTTAAAGGAGCTTTGGCACCACGTTGTAGAAGCTCCCAAAAAAATTCCTACCATGTTGCAACATATTAATCAAGGCATATTACATAAGATAGAGGAAATACGATGTGTAGTAAAGACCAAACAAATGTAGTGGCATTTTGGGGAACGTTGGAGAAGTTTCAGTTACACCTCTAGTTGCATTTAAAAGCTCGACCCACATTGTAGAGATTTAAGGGAGTTTTGGCACGTTGCTTGCATTGAAGAAGATCCAGGCATGCATTTCTATCACCCACATTGTTGGACTTGTCCACGTTTTCTCTCTTTTTTTTTTAGGTATTCTTGTGGGTATTCAAGCATTTAACATTATTGAAGTATTCAAAGAGCTAGTGTGAGGATTTGGGTCTTGTGAAATTTGTTCAAAATCTTTTGAGTTTAATAATGAAATCTTTGGTTAGAATAGAAGAAACCTCTGAGAGGAAAATAAAACTGTGGGTTGTGTTTTTAGATGTTTATTAAAATCCATAGATGTCATTGATGATACACGGTAGTCCTCAAATCCCATTTATTTTTGAAACCCTAATTGGCTACATGTTGAGATATTATGTTTACCAAGTGCTAGGAAATGATGAATAAATCAATCACAATAGTTATCTGATATGAGACAAGAAGATTAAATATCCTATGACTGCTTTCAATTGTCTTTGATTGAGTTCTAGGTGACAGTAAAATCTTGTTATTATATATATTAGAGGAGTCTAATTGGAGTTTAAGATAGTTGTCACACAGTATTTTTTTTAGAATAAAAAAATATGGTAAGAGCAATCTTCAAGGCATTGAATGATATGGATTAAATAATAGGTTATGAGGGCAGAGAATAGGTGGAAGACAATGTTGTAAGTGGTAGATTCATGCATGAATAAAAGGAAAGTTGTGTATAACTCAACAAGGATCAATAACCATCATCCAACCTATAGATAACTCTGATTGATAGAAGACAAAAACACATTGAAATGTGTAAGACTTAGACAATAACCTTATGTTTCATTATTTTATGGACTGTAATGAATGTGTAGTACAGAGTGAGGGTACCATTAAAATGATATAACAGTGGACATATTTTGCTAGCAAGAAGCAGGGATTTAATGTGAAGGACTATGCAAATAAATAACAGTTTGAAGATTCTATGACGGCCCTTTGCATATCAATATTTCTTTAAAACAATTTCATCAAACTGCCCATTCTTGATATGACACCCACTACCTTCATAACCCAGTTGGTCATCCTCATTGGATTGACATTCTCTTCATTTTCCTATTAACCTTGCTGCTCATTTAAGTCTTCGTGATTGATCATTCAAAGTCAACTACCCCTACACTTTTCAATCTCTTTGCCTCCTCAAAGCTCAATGAAGACAATGGAAAAACTAGCATTACACACACACTTCCACTAGGAACTTGGAAATACAACCCTACCCTCATGCCATCAAGATTTCATAACAATAAACTAGTCTCTTGTATATTTTAGTCTTCATTTTGTTGCAACTCATAACTATTTATTGGTTCCTCTCAAAGGACTATCACCTTGATCCTTTCCATTGATTTCCTTAAGGCATAGGGACTATCATCATTGAAAGATCTGCCCCCTTTTTCACATACTTAAACCCTACTCTAAATGAAGATTGATTTAAGGTAAAAGAGACTAAATATGCAAGAAAACAAATGAGGACTGAAATGAGAGCCAAAACAAATGATTGTGCACTAAAAATTGCTCATTGTCACTCATGAACATTCTTGTGGAGATTATTCATTTGATGCACATTTGAAACCCCATGGGAAGTCCTAAATTCATTGATGAAACTTGCTCCTTGGTTTGACCATTGTTCCTTGCTCCAAAGATCATCATACCTCAAGATCTTGATACAACCTTTGGATGATCTCATGAAACTACCACTATGCTAGTGTTGCACTTAACCACTATGATGAATGCATTTCCCTACATTGTTACTACATTATTCAGTGGCCTTCTATGAAGGAACTACCTAACCATTTCTTCAAGGCTTAAACACTGTCCAAGGTTAACCCATTTTCCTTTGATCAATAGGCATGTTGTTCCTCATTAGCACTATCTCCATTACTCTTTTCACTATGCTTTCAAAGGAAGCATGTCATGAAACCTAGTTTTCATTGTACTACCCCATGTTTGATAGCTTGAGATGATATCACTTGTTGCAATCTTTTCATGGCATCACGGTAACTGTGACTACCTTTTGTTTTCTTTACCATAGGTTTGCACCATGCATTTTTCTTTGAGGTGTCATTATGTGTTGGGTTTTTAATAGGAAGCATGTCACTGTACCTTGCATATTGTCTTGCACTTGACTTGTCCTATGAGCCTCCACTGTCCAAAGTTTGAGTGCATAAGAAACTCAAAAAGTCCTATTCATTACTGTCTCCTTGAGCAGTGACTATGAAGAATGCACTTCCTACAACATGACTGCACTTCTTTTCCTTACACCATGAAAAATGCATTACCTCTTACACTGAATTTCATTCTTTGAAAACCCTTGGTTGACCACTTTGTTTGGCATTGTTCTTTACCATTGCTATTAAACATTGTCATCCTTAAATACCCTTTGTAATTGTCTTGTTTAGGTTTGTTTGTTGCTCTTGAAAATTCTAACTACCATAATGAAGATACAACCATTTTAAAGCAAGAAGATCGTTCATAAATGGATTGTCGATGCTTGATTTTCCCTTTGAATGAGACTCTCATTTGTAATGCTTGACAAGACCTTCAAATTTGTTGCATGATTCTCAAACTAATCCCAATATGTGAGACTTTATCACTCTTCAAAAACCTTGCTCACATCCCAAAACTTCATAACCTTGCCATTAAAACTTGAACTCTTTACCTATTCAAAGTTGCTTCTACTAAGTACATTATGAACACATGCTTCTATTCATGCATTATTCGCATAAAACATGCAAGCTTAAGATGTAGTCACTGTTTTCTCCATCATGCATCCCCTCATACATATCAAGACAAGCCCTAACTCGTGCATAAAAGAGGAGAAACTCCCTCAATATGGAAAAAACATGTAAAAAAAGGAATAAAAAAGATGCAAACCTGCAGTTTTTTCCCATTGCAAAGTTGTAGTTTACTTCATAAATTGAGTTTTCCTTGTCTTTTCAAAAAATCAAGGAAACCTTGCATAGAAATATGTGCATGTAGATTCTCCCTCCAAAGAAAAATTCAAAAATTACGTTCATGTATTTTCAAATTTATGTTCTATAGGCTTAGACATATAAATAATTGAATATAGTCTTATATTTAATTGTATCTCTATTAGGGTATCTTGAAAATTCACCATATCCAAATCGAATACCACATCTATTTGCATGAAACTCTGGTTCCAAAAAATTAAGTGGGGTCAAAGGATTGTCTAATAGATTAATTCTATTTAATAATTGTAAAAGAATTCATTTTTATTTGCATCAATTTATAAATAAGGGAACTTCAGTATAGGAACGAGGAATGCATCCCCATCCCAATACCCACATCCATTGGTGATTACATTTATATATGATATAACCTTAGCCTTCTTCATTTACTCACCTTGATATGAATGGTGTGGACACATTGTACCAGTACCTATACGGTGTACCCCACCATAATCAAGTTACTGATAACTAATGGTCAAATCTACAAGTATGAAACAAGTTATTTGTAATTGAAAACTTCTTCAAATAGGCTGAATATATGAGGGTGATGAGAAAATGAAATTTATCTTTTTGAAAGAAGCTACTACTTGGTGAGAAATTATGAAATGGTAAAACATATAATCTCTTCTAAAGCATAAAAAATGTATGAACCTATTTCTTTTTGCTCTGAGTATGAAGAGGTGTTATGCTTAAATTCGGATTGTGAAGAGTTGAAATTCTCAAATGTAAACATGACTTTGTGAAAGCATGTTATTGTTGTCCACTGCCATGTTAAGTAAAGCTTATCAGTCAAGGTATATGCAAAACATAGTTGCCAAAGTTTCCAATTGCAAGTCCCTAATTTTTGTCCACTATCCTTTATGTGTGCTTTGTGTTTGTAAATTGCAAGTCCCTAATGTTTCTTATTTAGGAAGTATTTAAAGAAATCTCTTTTTGGATAAAGTTACCTATTGCAAGTCCCTAATTTTTGTCCACTATTCCTCTATGTGTGCTCTGTGTCTGTAAATTGCAGCTATTTCCTCATTTCAGTTTTTGAGAATGTATGTTTTAGAAACTCTTACTCCTTTTTAATTCAAAATGGTATGGTACTTATGCCTAGGCAATTTATATCTGATTTATTGAAGTGGTTTGGAGTTTTTTATATTTTCTTCTTTAGCTCTGATTTAGCAAAAGCCACTTGTTTAATGGTGTAGCAACTTTTGTGATCTTTTTTGCAGGGTAGATCTCAATTATAAAATGCTTTGATTTGTGGATTGTTCTACATTACTATTTTAATTTTGTCATGATTTTAATAAATTTTACTTTTCAAATATATCCCCCATGCTTTTTTGTGCATTATATTTTACTGCAATATCTCAATCATTATTAGGTTTCTAAAATACCAATATATTGCACTTTACTTGCTTGGTCTATGTGGGAGTGTAGGGAATGTCACTGTAGTACTGCATGATCTTTAGGATTTCTCTGCAAGGATGCGGGAGTCACCCACCTTCCTGCACACTTCTTAGGGTATGCCCATGGTAAAGTAGTGAACACTGCATCCTGTCATCTTGAACTCTGGCCAGTGCAAGCCTCTATCAAATTCCACTCAAGAAATCATGCCTTACCCTGTTCCCTTTTGATCTTTCCACCAGTCGTGTAGTGACCCTCTCGCTGTGACATCTTGTCTTAGTTGTTTTCAGTTTGATTCTACCTGTTAGATGCTTTAGTTCACTACGATACTATGTTGTGTATTCTCAGTTATAACTCTGACATTATGTTGTTTTTAATACTCTATGGATGATACATTGACGTCCTATTTATCTGGTTGTGTTTCCGTGATGTTATTGAGATAGACATATATCTGATATGGTTTATTAGCTTACAATTTTTCATGTGGTTGTTATGTTGAGGTGATTAGTTTGATGATACTATGATAGATTCATTCATGATATGGCTTATTGTTTATGACTATTGCTTATGATTTATCTTGCTCGTGTGTGTCGGTGAAGAAGACAGTGTGGCATTACTCATTCGTGAGTACCCTGCTACACTGCAATTCTTATTCACGGTGTGTTTTCTAACATGAGTATATATATGTTCTAACGTTGATGTTTCCTTCAGACACAGGTACCGGGTAACGGCTCCACCTGCTTGTCAGGTCTGAGCGTACCCTAATTCAATATAATTAAGTTGTTGGAGGTATTGACAAGTCCTTTTAAACCATCGTTCGTCTTCGAACGAGTATCTTTGTGTTACCCCGTGTAGTCCAATTTGTCTTGTCGTGTTCAAATATTTATTGTTCTATGTTTATTTAATATTTATTTTATTAAATGTTTATCAATGTTTATACCAAAGTTTGTGATTTAATTTATTAATTTAAATTAAATAAGTGTTGAATTTATCAGTGAAAGTTATTCCTTTGCAATGTTTTTATTAAAATATTATTATTGCTGATTTAATTGTGCAACTTGAATTATGTGAAATAGATATTTTTAAAGCAAGATATTTTCGATGAGATAAGAATCTTTGATTGCCAGTTAAAGGTTTGTTCTGATATTTTAAAGAATGAGTTGAACTGAATGAGCTATTTACAATGCGAAATGAACTTTCAGTTAAGTTTTGTGATTGAAAGTGATTTGCATGAATTAATATCTTTTAAAAAAAAATGGATAATAAAAGGATTCACGGGAAGAATTCTTAGAGCAGCAGATTTTAGTAGTTTGTTTCATGGCAATTGTTTCAGAAGAATTTTTCTTTAAGATTTTGTTTGCAAGCGTGATTTGAAGTTGGTTTTTATTGGAATTTCGCTGTTGAAGTCTGGAAAATTAAAAGTGGAATCAGCAAAGGTTTCAGAATTTGTTCAGTTCGATTTTTCAAGATTGTCCAGGTATTCTTCTTTTTAAGTTTCTATAAAATTTATTCAATGAACGTTGTGGAAAAATAGTGGTTTACCAAACCTACATTTAAAAAGAGAAATAGTTAGATTAAGCAATCAAATTTTGTTGAAAATACAGCTAATTCATGATGTTAAGAATTTAAGGAAACAGAATTTAGTTTTTTTTTTTGGAATTGAAAAGGTATTTGATTTCTTCTGAATATCCGTAGATTTATTGAAATTTCCAATTTAGAATCCAGAATGAAATCTAGGTATTATTTAAAAGTTTGATGTCTTCAAAATTATGCAATCCAAATTTGAGAATTGAAGCTCTAAGTTCATTATGATCGCTCATGTTATCTCTATTATCTCTATCTGATCTCATGTTTTAAATATGAGCAACAACAAAATTACGCCTAAAGTTAGATACCAATCTCTACTATCAAATCTTCGCCTATTTATATATTTTTAAGCCAAATATAATCATTAGACGTCTAAAATTCTTTCATTGGCAATAACTTTAAGCGACATTCTTCTTCTGTAGGCGGATACTAGATCTAGAGATTGTAAAGAATTAAATTATAGATAATATATCGATTAAAACTAAACTAGTTATCCAATAAGTTATTTATCTATTTCAATTTTACTGTATTTCTTTTCTGGGAAGATGTCGTCGCACTAAGCACAAGAATGTTCATAGTTATTGATAGGGGCGGACTTTGTATAATATGTAACCAAAGGTTCTATGTTATATCACTGTTCGTAGTCTTTTCTTCATATAGATGAACCTCTATTATAAACTTTTAAATCAGTTCATTGAAGGATAAGAATCAGAATCTTCAGAGTAATGTTTTAGCTGCTCACTATCATCTTCATCGCCAATTCTTCTTATAGGTTACTCATTGCTATTATATGGATTATGTCAATAGATTTAGGATATAATAATTGAATCCTTTTCTGCCGTTAAAGTCCATCGTAAAAATGCTTGAACTATTTAATAGGTATCGATGATTGTTCTTGAACAATATTCGGAGCTGGTCTTAACCAATGGATGACAAAATATATATTTATTTATTCGCTATAGACTTAGATCTTTGTCAATAGAATCTAGATCGCTTATCTGAAATTCTTAATTCGGTTAGACAATAAACACTCCACTGAGAGTCTGCATTTCCCTCATCCATGTCTTCATGTGCATAGACTGGTAAGTCCGTGTCTATATTTATTATGCATTGTGTATGGGCCATAGGTATAGACTTTTTTGAAGTTACTTAACTTATGCTTCAATGAGATATCATGGCGGATTGCATGGAAATTCTTGACTTTACTTTGTCATAACTCTTTCTATCATGCATCAGGAACTAAATGTTTATATGTGTGATCACTTCACATCCTCCATGCGACTTAGGTTTTGATAATTGGTGTTCTTTTTATCAAATAGAAATAAGCTATATTATGAATCATGTGTATGACATGATTTAAGCTATGCTTAAGTAAAGTGATTCTTAATTGAAATTAGTAAACTACTAGTTAGCAGCAGAATGACAATATATACTTATCCTAGCGTTCAGACTTCTTTCTATTGTGCTTAAGTTTATTTCAAGATTCTTGATTTCTATCTTTATAAACTTCCCCTCCTGAGTATATAGCATTGCCTTATTTCTATAAGGTATATAATTCTTGAATAGTATACGGTTATAACATTATTTGACTTTTCATGCAAATTGGAACGAAAGCCTGGCAATGAATTCAGATCATAATAGAATTATATGTTTAGGTGTGGAAATAGAATTATCTAAAGCGTAGAAATTTGAAGTTCACTATGTATTTATAATTGATACTTATGAATCATCTTAAGTTAATTTTTGTATATGGTGCATGGCATTTTATCTATCTCTTGGAAGATATGAATTTTCTTTATTTTGAAAATTATTACTCAACTTCTCTGCAGTATACCTTCGCATGCATTAACAGAAGCAGATTTATTTTTTAAAGATTATATACTTAACTGTCAGTTGATAGGCCTTTACAAAGCACAAGTGTTGGTGAAGTATTAGTCTACAAACAAGAAAAGAAGGAATATATGAGTTATTTACTTTAGATCTGACACTTAGTCTTTAGTGCGACTTATCTACCATGCTATGATCAAAGGTAGTTTTCTTGTTAAAAATTCGTAATTCTATAACAACAAGTTGGTGGGTATTTACTAAGCTCAAGAGTTAGACAAATATGAGTAATTAACATGAGTGTTTCATATGAGTAAATAATATGAGTGATTCATCATTTGTTTATAATTATATAATTTCTATAATTGTGAAATGAATTGCTTTTCGAGTGATTGAATTTATAGTTATAAAGAATTTATATTAGTATTTATAGTTTGTTTATTGTGGATTCTTAACTCTTGATGTTTGGTAAATTGTAACTATTTGGTGTGTATTTAATGTAATATTAATGATGTTTGTTTTTATTTCATCAAAAGCTTGAAAAGTGGAATTTGTAAGATTATTACATTTTTAGCATGGTGCTCATATTACAATTATCTTATGTGGGGGTATAGCTTTGTATCATTTTGTGGTCATTTGAAGTGACATCCTAGAGATTGTGAATTGCCTCTAGTGAAGGACATAAACATTGAGGTTTTGATCTATGTGCTTGATAGCTACCCCTTGATTTTTATGTTGAGTCATGTTATAGAAGAGTGGCTTGCGGTAGGGGCCGAAATCCGGAAGTGATTGTCTGGGTAACCTATCGTAGGTGTGTTAATTCAGTGAAAACCTAACTAATGAATTATGTGTTGCGAAGTTATAAACATTAATTCAAATAAAAGTGTGCCTCACCTACTGTCTTAACACTCGTTCAGGTTGAGAAAAGGTTGAGAAGGCCTGGAATGGCAAGTTGTCATCTTGTCCTCTTGAAAGATGAAGTGACTCCACATTGGTCTGCATAGGGGCCGGGAATTGGTAGAGGCTACCAGGGTAACTCTTGGAGAGGGCCGGTAGTCTAGGAAGATTCACCAGGGTAACCTATCCCGATGATGTGATGACACTCTTAGTCTATACCATGATGGTGTTCCATGTGTTCATATTTCTATTTGATATAATTTGATACTAAGATTTTATTTGTTTGATCTGTAATCGTTATGTCGTGATGTGAAATGTATACCCCGTAAACGTTATGTTCTGTCTTATTTGCTTGTGGACTTGTCATTATCTCCTAGCACGGAGGGAGTGGACCTTTGGGTTCCACGTGGTTAGGAGGAAACTGTGCTCTATCTTAGTTATATTTTCATGCAGATGATCCTAAGCTTGCAGCTAGTTCCAGTTACTTCTTTGTTCGTGACTAATGATGCAGAGCTTGTTCGTGGATATTTGTGCCAGATGTTAAATGAACACTATATGCTTTGTAAAAGTTACCTCTTGTATAAGAGTGTTTATATTGTACCATCTTTGGATGTATTTAGATTTATTAAAATCTCTCTTGTTGTAATCTGAACTTATGGATTCTCGAATGTAATAAGTCTTGCAAACTGAACCATTCTTGGCATTAAATTTGTATTATGTTTATGTTAACATGTTGAGTTTATGTGTAAGGTTTAAGTAACGTCATCTTGGAAACCTTATGGAAATTGTGTAAATTAAATATCTTTAAAAAAGAAAAATTGTTCAGTTAATTTCACTCTTTACACTATGTTTTAACGATAACCAAGGTGGGGCATTACAAGTCGGATCAATCTCTTTTGATGTTCTCATTTCACTTCGACACAATGATTTTATTATTGAAGCTAGGTAAATAACTACTATCACTTCATCAAAGGGACCAATGTCTCTGTCCCATCGATACATGTCTTTCTCTTCGATGAAATTTTCCATTTTTGTTATATCGAAGGGACTCATAAACTATAGGTCAATACATACGACAAGAATTCACTTCATATAAAGGTAGTGATGGTACAAGAATAAGACCATTCATGAGATATACTTGTATATAGATAATGATTGCACACCTCTATATAGGTATGGTCCACCTCCAAGAAGACAAGGATTTAGTATATTTCAGTTGAATCTAAATGCATCAATCAAAACTTCAATTCATAGAATTTAAATTGAAGTTCATTGAATGCTCTAGGTAGTCATATTTATTTTCATGGCTTCATCTTTTGTTTCAATGCATTGATACTTACATGATAGAAGCAGTATACAAAAAATAATTTTATCTTCAAAGAATAGGCATTAGGATCTACTTCTACCATTTCATATATAAGGTTTTCTCTCCTTTTCTAGATGCTTTGCTTGGCATAGATGTTTATTAATTTGTGCCCTCTAATGTCTTCTAATTTGTAATTTCCCTATATGATCATTATATTGATATTAAATATTATCTATGCTTACATTATCTTGTAATATAGCCTTTAGCTACTATTGGCATTAAACCAAAATTTAGTATTCCTAATTCTACCAAACTAGATGAAGTTATGATTACAAATGGATTCATTGGAAGTTTCCTATCCAATTACTTTTGGTATGCATCTTATAAATTAATGCTTATTTGGATACATTAAGTTTGGCCTTTGATTCTAGAACTAAGTTGGAATCATATTTTCACTAATAATTGTAAGGCACTATCTATGGTATGGACAACACCTCTTGTTGCAACACTTGGCATGTCCCTCACCATTCCTCTTGCAATGACAGCTGACATGGTGATTCATAGGCGCCACTATTTGGAAATTTATATTCTTGGTTCAACTTAGGTATATCACCATATCATTTTTTCTTAATGGCTCTTGTGAGTATAGACTTTGTGCTTGAACATTTATTTACTTGATAAGCTCTAATCTTGTTTAGAATTTTCTTGGCATCATTTACAGGTATCTATAGGATTTTTTATTGCAATTCTTTAAGATAAATGTTCATGGAAAATGGGTATGTGATATTATAATGCATTGAGGATTATTTGTATTATTATTCAAGAAATAAAATATTCTTTTTGTCCTATATCAAAGTTTGTAAAATATCAAATTGGACAAATTGCAACTAAGAAAACACATGAACCAAGGTTGAAATCTTTGTTGTCTAAGTCTGATGGAAGTCTTGGGCTTGGTTTCTAGGAAATTTTTGTTGATAATGTTGTTCCAGTCTAGTTAGTGTTGATAGCCTTCATTCTATAATGTCAACTTCATACTATAATCAGAGTGTATCACCTTTCTTAAACTTTGAACAAGGTTTTGAAATCAAGGGTTCAATATGCATATTTTAGGCCTATGTTGAACACTCTGTTTAAGAAATTTGTTGACAAGGCTACAGTTTTTTCATTGATTTATCTTTCTACTATGTTTGGACTTACTTTTGTAAACTTGCAATACACATTGCACTTTTATTCTTTTTGAATTAAGACTAATAGTAATTTTGTTGGTTGTATTGATGCATAGCTTCATTCATGGCAGAAAAGGCAACACCTTGTTGCTCATATCAGATGGCACGTTGCATATAAAGGAGGAAAGATTCTAGGGTTATTGTTGACTACATTGAAGGGGAGAGCTTCATATATGGAACATGATCAACACTCTCCTTCTTGGATTCTACATGTTATAGCTTGCTCCAAGAAGATTTCCCATGTTGTAGAAGTTTTAAGAGATGAAAGGGGCATTTGATCGCACTGAAGGGCTCCAAGCATGTGTTTCCATCATTGCAGAAGTTTTTTGGAGAAGTTTCTTTCTTGTCATTTATGTGCATTGTAACTTATATTTTTAGTCTTGTGACTGAAAATAAAAATTGTAATACTCTATTTCTAAGCATTTTTCAAGCAAGATAAATATTTCAGACTTGAGCAAGTTGTAAGAACACCTTTCTTTTAATAATTTTTAGTTATTTTTCCTTCTCAATGGTTTCCTTATTGTGTGCAATTAATGATTGATGTGTATTTATGCGTTTTATGTTTAAATCCTCAAATATCAAAGAATTAAAATGACTAAATATATTACTAATTGACGTTAATTAATAATTAAATTGACTAAATATACTACCAATTGATAGAAATTAGTGAATAGTGAATAAATATGACTAAATATATGACTAGTGAAATCAATGAATAAAAATGACTAAATATACAACCAAATTGATCAAAATGATGACTAAAATTAATGACTAAATACACTACTAAGGGACAGAAATCAGTGAATAAAAATGACTAAGTAAGTGACCAGTTAACAACAATCAATGACTAAATTAATGACTAAATATATCAGTGAATAAAAAATGACTAAATAAGTGACTAGATTATAGAAATCAATGACTAAATATACTACCAAATCGATCAATCAAAACAACCAACAAATGACTAAAAATGGTTTATTCATCAATTTGGTTGTGTTATAAATTACTAGAAATAAACTACTGATGATCATGTGAACATGTTTGGTCATTTATATGCAGTTTTTAGTAGTTTTTTAATCATATATTGTTCTTTTTGTACTAGTGTCACCTAAACAAAACTTGGAATATTCTATAAGCACCCTGAAATCCAACAAACTTCTTCATAACAACTTTCACTTGATAAATGTACACACCCAATACATTCAAACAAATTTTCCATACACAATAACTTAAGAAACTGAGTTCTGAAGCACTAAACCTCAAGCAACATTGATTAAAGAAAGATACCAACACTGTCAACACTTCTTCAAATCTACAAGGCCTTAAACCAAATTGTGGAGAAATGTGGAGAAAAATCATTTACCCCAAACACCTTTGCAATACATTGTTTGCACATTGGTGAACACAACTTCTTCTACACGATGATCCAACACACCAAATCTTGAATTCTACGCCTTTGAACACCTTTGATCAACATATTTGAAATGCATAGGAAAATATTCAACCTAGAAGAAATGTGGAGCAACACCAAGACACTACTCTATAACCAAGAGCAACACTCCAACACACTATTTCCTCTTTTTATAATTTTTTCTCAAAAGCACTTGGAAACCAAGCATCAAAGGTACATACTTATCATCTTCAATACTTCCTTGACGATAGATAGAAGCTTATCAAAGCAGCACTAGAGGTTGACACCAGTAGCTTACCAATGACAACATAATGCAACTAATCAAAGCATAAATAACACCAACATACTCTCACAACAATCTCCCCCAATAATGATCTTCTTCCTCCTTATGCAGTTGACACCAATGACAACACAAGCTTGTTGATATCAATGACAACACCAATCCGCTCATACTTGCAACAATCTCCCCCTTTGTCATTGGTGGCAACACATGATGTGAAAAAAAACCATCAAAGACACATCTCTTCTCCATACCTGTTTCCTTTTTTATTTTCTCATTACTCATTCTCCCTTATTCAGCTATATTGTTCTATCCCCTTTGACAACTAAACATTTTTTTGGAGGTTGAAGGTTGCATCAAATGGTTGTCATTGATGTCAACACGGTACTGCATATATGACTTGTTTACCGGAAGTTATTTCACATTGAAGATGACCATTATGTGTGGTCTGATATGTTGGTTTTAGGTTTGGTTCCTATCATGTGACAAACTATGAGTCGGATATTTGAAGATCTTGGTCGACTTAGCGTGTGCAATACTTTATGGATGTTTTGGCTAACCTAATTGATGTATAAGATATATATATATATATACATATGTGTCTCTCCATAAGAGAGAGGAGATGTGAGGTTATGAAAGGACATAGAGACAAAAAAGTGTGTGATCAGATTAGAAATATTGAGTGACTTCTAATATGTAGTACTATCTTTATAGAACTTCATCTGGAACTGAATTTGGCACAAGAAAAGGTGTAATTCATCAGTTCTCTTTTGGTGGTAAGCCATAACTTTTTTATTTTGGCAGTGAGCCCTCCGAGTTGTAGCCCTATGGATAGTGAGTCCTTATTTCAAGAAATGATCCTTATCTCAGGAAGTGAGCCTTTTTTTAATCAATTTTGATATTCCCTATAGTGTGAGTTAATCCTCACCGTGGTTTCTCCCTCATTGGGTTTTCCACATAAATCTAGTGTTACTGTGTTTATGTGATGACTTTCAGTTTTGCATTTATTAATGAATCCTTCATGCAGTATTTGGATCCAGTTTTGGTATATGGTTAAAACTTTTAATTTGGTGACAACTGATTCACCCCCCCACTTAGTTGTCTTGTCCAACAATTGGTATCAGAGCGTGGTCCTTTGGAATAAGTTTAACAGCTTGAAGGAGATCTTGGCAGGTGTAACTAAATGATGAAGAGATCTGACTTAGATGAAGAAGTAAGAGAAGAGACCTCAGAGTCTGAGAATGAAGATCTAAAAGAAAATTTCAAGCAGGCAGGTGAATGTATTCAGAAATTAAGAAATCAAATCTAGAAATTTAAATTGAAGCATAAATAATTTTACCAGGAACTAAAAGAAGCAAAGGAGACTGTTGAAAATCTAAGGATGAAACTTGAAGAAAGAAAAAGAATGGAAGAGAATCTGAAATTGGAAATTGGAAAAAGAAAAGAAATTATCAATCAAAAGACAGAAAAATGTGAAAAATTTAAGATAAGTTCGGGAATGCTTGATGAATTGATTTCATCTCAAAATCCTACTATGGATAAAGGTGGTCTAGGACTCGAAGAAGGACAAAGTTCAAAGACTAATCCTAGTTTCAACAAAATGAATAGTCAAAGGAAATTTCAAGGAAGTGCTTATCAAGATAAGATTAGAAGTATTAATACCGAAAGGATACCCAAATGACAACCTAATAATCAAAGGTACACATCTTTTAATGGCTTTTGTTACTCATGCAATAAATTCAAACATAGAGAAACATAATGTAAAAGAATGATGAACCAGAATAGATTAAGTCAAAGTATTGGATTCTTTGGTGGACAATGCTATGTTTGCAACAAGTTTGGACATAAATCTACATAATGTAGAAGTCAGATAATGATGAATAGATTTAATACCGGAAGAAAATGTCATTCTTTTCAAGGCTATTGTTACACATGCAATATTTTTGGACACAAGGCTAATCAGTGCAGGACAAAGATGAATACAAACTCTCTTCATCAAATATTTTTTGTATGTCACTCTTGCAAAAAACCAAGACATATCTCAAAATTTTGTAAGAGAAAAGTTGGGAAGAAACTAAATACAAAACAAAAGAACAAGCTTATAAACAAGGTAAATCTAGAAGAAGTGAGGAGGGAAATGGCAAAGATCTGGAGAAAGAAAGAAGAATCAGAGAACAAGGACAAATCAGATAATCTTGTATCTACATCTGGTGCAAATACCTCTTCTATGAACTGAATCTAGTAATGGCTTCAGGGGAGCAATCATAGAAAAATCTATCAAACCCCTAGAATAAGAGGTGTCATGCGATGACACAAGGATATGCGATGTGAATTTTCATCCTGAAGGCAATGAAGAAAATTCTGGCAGAAAACAAGCATTACAGAAGATTTGTGGAACCTTTTTACTTACAATGCATATCACAAAATGGCTGACAACTTTGGTGGAAGGAGGAACTGACAAACTAAAGTACAAATGATGATGTCACAAGAAATAAATTATCCTTTATGATGAAACCCTAAAAGCGATAAGTTAAATAAGGAAGATTGAGTGGTCATTTTCATTTTGAAGTGAATGAGTTGAGAAATAAAGAGTTAGGGTTAATAGCAAGTGAAAGTATGAAGAACAAGGCTGAAGCAATGGAGTCAAAGGAAATGGTGGTATTTAGTCCATGCAGCAACGAAGTGAAAAAATTGAGTAAGTTATAGATTAATGAATTTGATCATGAAAATATTTGAAACCTCGAGACTTCTCTTTCAGTTGAGCAAATGCAAAAGGTCAAGAATTTAGGGCACAAGGGTTTAGACATTTGGAGTGAATTTCCATACTTTTTGAATGTGGACATTATTCAAGTTATTTTAAGTAGAATTCAAGATGATCAGATGATCTTTGACAAACCCTATGATACCACGAAGGAAGCAATTGCAGCAATAATAGGATTATGCAATAACGAACTTGTTCTAGTCAAGAAAACTGCAAAGAACAAAGAGTTTGAAGCCCTAGCTGGGGTAATAGGAGATCAAAGTGCACTTATAATTCATACCATAATCGACCCAGTGATAAGTCTAGTTATGATTTATGAGGAAGGTTTCTCCTCCAAAAAGAGGAAAACAAGAAGAATCAGTTCATGTCTCCCTTCGGAAATGAAGAAGCTAAAGACAAAGGAGAAGGAAGAAGAAAAGGAAGCAAAATTTGTAGAAGCACTTGATCTGGTATCAACAGATGATGATGAAGAATATGTTAATAAAGAAAAAGTGTTAAAGTTTCTTGAGCAAACAAATGGAATGAAAAAGATTGGAGATACATGGTTGTCTCGACCATCATATGAATAGGATGAGATTACAGATGCTCTGGCTATTTACATAATTCATAATGATATTGATATAATCAAATTGACAAGTATTTTATCAAAAGTATTTATTGAACAAATTAAAGACAGATTAAGGGAATAGTCACCTGGTGAAACAGCAAAAAAAGACAAAATTCAATTGGCTTTAGAAGAAAGATGTCGAAATGCACAAAAGAGGTTGATTGAGAGCATAAATGAACTGAAGACCTAAATCAAGAGTGTAAAAAGTGTGTATAGGTATTTTCTCCGGTGGCCTACTACTATTAGGAACTACAGAACAAAAATTGATACTATTGAGCATGAACTAGACTCTATTGGAAAAATATATGATGTTCTTAATGGAAAGGATGGAACGCAAAAGAAAAGGATCAATTCCTTAAAATCCGATCTTGCAGTCATCATGGTACAGAGGGATGGTATTGTGAAGACCTTTTGGAAATTTGAAGAGATAATTGAGTTAAGATTGGAACAGCTTTCTGGTCTCTTGGTGGATGCTGAGAAAAATGCATAGAATATTGCTATTCTAGATACTCTTTTGAAAACAATTGATTCAATAGAAAAGAGCAGTAGTATCTGTCTATACATCAGGCTGGCAATGGATTCCTGGAACAAATTTCTTCCGAAACTTAAAGAAAAATACAAGGAAATATTTAAGGAAAGAAGGATTAAGGTAAAGAATCATTTTTTATAACCTTTTTGTAAAATTTGAAATTGAACTTTTTTTGTCATTGATGTCAAAGGGTGAGAGAGAGAGCATGTGAAAAATGGAGAAAGGAAGCATGTGAAAAATGAAAATTATTTCATCTCATTAAAATATTTACAAAGGTTGTTGTTATTGGCTTTTCACATCTTGTGATGCCATCAATGGAAAAGGGGGAGATTGTTGGAGGTTGAAGGTTGCATCAAATGGTTGTCATTGATGTCAACATAGTACTGCATATATGACTCGTTTACCAAAAGTTATTTCACATTGAAGATGACCATTATGTGTGGTTTGATATGTTGGTTTTAGGTCCAGTTCCTACCGTGTGACAAACTATGAGTTAAATATTTGAAGATCTTGGCCGACTTAGTGTGTGCAATACTTTATGGATGTTTTGGCCGGCCTAATTGATGTATAAGACATAGAGACAGAAAAGTGTGTGGATGCATCAGATTAGAATGAGCAAATCAGGTGAAGACAAAAAGTGTGTGATCAGATCAAAATTATTGAGTGACTTCTAATATGTAGTACTATATTTACAAAACTTCATCTGGAGCTAAATTCAATACAAGAAAAGGTGTAATTCATCAGTTCTCTTTTGGCAGTAAGCCATAACTTTTGTATTCTAGAAGTGAGCCATCTTCTTTGTATCTCTATGGTAGTGAGCCTTTTGGGTTGTATCCCTATGGACAGTGAGTCCTTATTTTAGGCAGTGAGCCTTTTTGTAATCAGTTTTGATACTCCCTATAGTGTGAGTTAATCCTCACCATGGTTTTTCCCTCATTGGGTTTTCCATGTAAATCTGGTGTTACTATGTTTATGTGATGACTTTCAGTTTTACATTTATTAATGAATCCTTCATATGAGTATTTGGATCTAGTTTTGGTATATGGTTAAAGCTTTTAATTTGGTGACAGCCGATTCACCACCCCTCTTGGTTATCATGTTCAACACATTTTCACATGATTCTCTCTCTCCCTTAACTATCTTCTTTTTCACATGTCTCTCTCCCCCCTTTGACATAAATTGCAAAGGTAAAAGGATTTATATTACTTGAGTTTCTCCTTTGACATCAAACATACTCCCCCTTACAATTGTTCTACAACTTCTATTCCTTTACTACTCTACATACTCTCCCTTAGGAGCACACACCATACTGCACCAATAAGCAACCATTGCACAATGACAATGCTTACTTTCCCTGATTGCAACAACCAACAATGTCACTACCTACTCCCCCTGAGAAGTAGCCTCCAACATCAGTCCAGACAAAAGAATGAATCTTGAAATCTACTAAACTGATGCATCTCCTTATGCATCTAGTTCAAAGAAAGATGGGAAATGACCCCCAACTTCTCTCAAAGATACTCAAATGTATCCTTAGGAAGAACCTTAGTGAATGTATTAGCAACCTGATCCTTTGTAGGAACATACTCAATCTTAACTTCGTTCTCTACAACCTTCTCTCTTAGAAAGTGGTACTAGATTGAGATATGTTTTGTCCTTGAATGCATTACTAAATTCTTTGAAATAATGATAGCAGTTGTATTATCACAGAAGATAGAAATTGGTTCATTATACACTACTCTAATATCCTTGAATGTTTTCCTCATCCACAACACTTGTGTGTATCAAGATGTTGTTGCAATGTACACTGAATCTTATTTCTTTCTTAGCCATGACACCAATTTGCATCCAAGAAAGAATGCACCACCACTTGTACTTTTCTTGTCATCTACACAACCAACCCAATCTACATCTGTGTTGCACTTAAGGTAAAATTAGTAACCTTTGGATACCATAAGCCATGTTTCAGAGTTCCCTTCAAGTATCTGAATATCCTCTTCACTACTACAACATGTGACTCTCTAGGAACTTCTTGAAATCTAGCCACAAGAAAAATTGCATGCATGATATCCAATCTAGTAGCAGTTATATATAGTAATCCACCAATCATTGATCTATACTTTCTTTGATCAACCTTAGGAGATTCATCATTCTTTCTCAACTTGCACAACCAGTAACTATCATCAGGGTTATATATTAAAGTTTAAAGCATATTAGATCAATAAACACCAAAAACCCTAATAAACTATCGAGGACAATGAAAGCATAAAAGTATAAAACAAAATGAAATAATATCACTCAATCCTTCATGCATTCATTGAATTATCTCCATAGCTCTTCTCCATTTTGCTACTAAATGATGCTCGCCCTCAAATTCGAATGTAGCCTAAAGTAAATGACAACAAAATATTGAAGAAAGTATTATCTCAACAACATATAGGTATAAACTCTCTAGATGTCCCAAAATGATAAATGACAATGGTATTTATAGAGAGGTGAATGTGAAATAGACAATTGAGATTAGATGATTTTTATTTTGATCGATGGATGAGATTTGATGAGACGAGATAATATTAGATTCAAAGTGAAGGAGAATGAGGAAATTGAATGATTTTTCAACAAAATCAATTAGTTTGAAGAAGAAAGTGCATAATTAAATAATGGAAACATTACCTACACTGAGGGTCTTTTTGGTCCCTACAGTTGAGGATGGTTGGCTCCTTTTTTCTTTCCTTTCTTTTTTGGTCGAGCCTGGTGTTGTTGGAGGTGTGTTGTTGCATGCCTTCCTTTCTTTTCCTGACTTTGGGCTGGAGCAGAATGGCCCTTTTTTCTCTTCTAGGTTGCTTTCCATGTTGGTGAACTCCTAGCTTGCAATTTAGAGTAGGAGTTTGGGTGTCTCTTGGGTCTTTGTGATTGTTATGAGGATGAGGAAGGATGAAGGAGGGTCGAGGAGCAGCTACTGTTGTTTTTTTGGGTTCTCTATTGATGAGGACATTGCGGCTATGGTCCTGGTCGGCCTTGGTTTTGACCTGCATTGGCTATATTTTTCTGTGGAAGACTTATTTGTTGTGTTTTATGGTGTTTTTCTGGGAAAGGGTCATTCTTTTCATGACTTGCAGACACCATGTCTCTCTTCTAAGATTATTGGCTTTGGGCTCTCTCTTAGAGCTTTTGGGTACCCATTGTGGGGTCTCTCAACTGTTGAGGAAAGCATTTATGCTGGTATCTTGGTGTTGCCTACTAGAAGAAGAGTTTCTTTGGCCTCTTGTGATGCTTTGGCTCTTTTGGGGCTCTCTTTCAGAGCATTTGGGTACCCTTTCTGGTTGTCTCGGCTATCTTTCCCAAAGGGTTTTTTTTTGTTCTTGGATCTGGGTTCTCTCCTGGAGGAGCTCTTTATTTTTGGGCCTGACTTGGAAGTTGGGTGGTGCTTTGAGATGGTGAGTGGTCTGCCTTCTTCTTCCTATTTCTTGATTGTTTCTTCTCTCTTGGATTTTTTTCTTTCTCAGCCAAAGGATTGTGTGTCTCCTTAGTCTTCTGGAGCTTTGGCTTTCTTCCATTTCATGTGCATTATGTCTTCTTTTGAGGCGAAGACAGCTCCTGTTGGTCAAGAGTCATTTCCTATTGAGTTGGAGGTGGGTGTGTTGGAAGTGGTTGGAAGTACTCTTTTCTGGTTTCCTCTGATGGTGTTCCTATTGAGGTGGAAGGTTCTCCTATTGAGGTGGTGCCCGAGGTTGCTAGTGAGATGTGCTATTTATTTCTTGGGTTTTCACATCCTCCTCTCCTATAGAGGGAAGCTCCTTCCTCTTGAGGTGGATTTGGAGTTGGTTTGTGGTAACTCTAGGAGTTTCAAGGGGTGTTTCTCCCTTCTTTTGTTGGTGATTTTTATTAGGGGTTTGGGTTTATTGGTGGTTGTCACCATTAAATTACCTTTTCTTTTGGTGGGATTTGTTGTGTTGTTTATGAGCAGATGGGTGGTTGCAGCTTTGTTGTTTTGGTGCTTGACTGTTTCAGGTGGTTTAATGTCAAAACTTGGTTGTTGTAGCTTTGTTGTAGTGTTGTTTGAATGTTTCAGGTGGTTACTTATGAGCAGATGGGTTGAGGGTTTTTTGGTCCCAGATAAAACCACGTTGTATTTGGGCTTCAAGCCCTTACTTTTGTTTCTTTTGTAGCCTATGTTATCTTGTTTTTTTATTAGTGGTTGTTGTCGAGTTGTTGTTGGTATGTGAGTTATCTTTTTAAGCAGCATGTTGTTGATGGGCTGATATAGGCTTAGTGTTGTTATCTTTAACTTCAGTTGTCTTCTTTTGTAAAGGGTTTTGGGCCCCTTCAAAACCCATTTTTTACCCCTAATCAAAACATTATTTAATTACAAAAGGAAAAGTTATCTTTTTGATTAAATGGAAATTTAATTAAAAAAAGGTGAGCGAAAAGGCAAGTTATTAATTAAATAATATTTAATTAATTCATGTCAAAAAAGGCTAAAATGAATAATTAAATAATTGTCATAATTTTTTAATTATAGTAGAAAGAGATAATAATTAAATAAATAAATTTTATTTAATTATAGAGGAAAGAAATTAGTGACATAATTAAATAAATGTAATTTATTTAATTAATCAAGAATAATGGAGAAATTAATTAAATAATTAAAAATTATTTAATTAATAGTAGTAATATGACCCTAGACAATGGAAAAATGGTGTTAGCAAGCCTAGGACATTTCTTAGTGTCTACATTTTCCCCTCTTTGATACAATGCATTTTATTGCATTGTTTCAAAGAAAAAGATATGCCCTAGTGTAAGGAAGAATGATGAGGAGGTAGTGGTATGCCCCCTCAAGAGGATAGGCGGGTTCAAAGAACATGAGTGTGCTCTCAAAATGGATGAGAGGACTAAAGGATGACAGATAAAAGGATAGAGGAAAATAGAGAAGGATGATGAAAATATGGATGGAGAGGGAAGATGGAGGATCATCATGCTGCAATGATATTGTTGTGCCTCCTGCACACATGCTCCATTCAGACTGGGGACCCTCTCTTTTTGTTTTGCTTCCACTAAGTCCGTTCGCCTTTACCTCATTTTTTTTGCCCCTATTTTTGAGATTAGGATTGATCACATGACTTAAATTTCCAAATCCACCTTGACCTAGTCACCCACCCAAGTTTCATTGAGTTTCAAGCTTTTGTAGAAATTCCCCTACAAGTTTTCGTCCTTCAGAGGCCACGTTGTCCTTCACCATCTATGGGTCCACCATCGTAGCTTTCCTCCTATGGACATCCATGTCTTCTTCATTGTAGTTTAGCAACATTCCTCCCATGTCCACCTATAGTGGAATTTTTGCACATGGCATCCACACTCAACCCCTCCACGTAACTCTTTATGATGTCCTCTGCAAGTCACGTTTTTGCACTTCAACCAACCGCCTACCAATCATATCTACAATTAATGCCTTCATTAATGAAGGTCTATTAATAAATAGCCAACCATCGAGCTGTCATTTTCATTCAAGGATTTTAAATTTGAAAGAGATGAAGCTATCCCTACGCGTGCGAGAATATTCGAGGACTCCCATGAGTGATCATTGCCTCCCCTTTAGCATGCTTCCAGGTATGAAACCCGCTTGTTCTTTATTCTGACGCTTGTATCACTTAGTATTTTAAGGTTAGGAGTTTCAAATTTCATGGATTCAGGTTCTGTGAATGGTTGATCAAAACCCTACCCTCCGTAGAGCGTAAACTTAAGTACTGAACTTGTGAGCTCTCATTCGGGGGATGCCCTTGTCTCAACCACCGCATTTAAATGTCATGTAAGACTGCAACCCCTGCCTTGTTAAATTTTTCACTTCACCCTCTAAGCCTTGAATTGATAAAATGGTTGGTGCACATTTAAGGGTTCATGAAACCCTACTTGTGGAGGTTCGTTCCTCCTCGGCCGTGTCTTAATTATGGCCCAGCCCTGTCAGCTTCCCGCCCTCCAGGTTTTGCCTTGCCTTTCCCCATAGCCTCTTTAAACCACAAGATAAAAATGAAAACCTAAGTCTAGGTACCTTTGTGGAGTTCCCTTGAGCGGATGTCAGCGGTCAGAACTTTTCTCCACCTTTTTCGTCCTTAACAGTGAACTCAACATGGCTCCCCACCTCAAGTTTCCTGCCCACCAATGACGACGTTAAAAAATGTTCAAGGTTAGCCCTCCAATGGGTGCACCCTTACAGGGCTCCACATGTGAACCACTGCTTCTTCGTTGCCATTGCAAATGGCTAAGACCCTAATGACTTTGTGTTGTGCGGTTCCTGCACCACTGGTTGTTGTGATCCTTAAGTAAAATCAAAACCTCAAAGTTCTAAGACCCAACTCTCTTGCGACTCCACCTTTGCAAGTCACCGCCTCCAGAACTCTGCCTCGCCAATGTCATTCCCAATGGAAAATCAAACATGATGCCTCACCTCGCAGACCCCGCACTTTTTCTTCCCTTGAATACCTAAACCCGACCATTATTGGTGTAAGCATGAATTTCGATGAATCTCCTTATGCGCTTGTAAAATGAAGGAAAAATCCTTATGTCAGCATCTCTTTGCAGGTCTGCTCTTGCGAGTCGTCATCAACGGAAGTCCACCTCACTCTTGTCATTGTCTATGGCCAAATCGTGACAACCTCCCACTATGCAGATCCCACACCTATTATTTCCATCAACATGACAAGTGAATGATCAAAAGTTGGCCAAGTCTCATCCCTTTGTAAGTCTAACCATGCAGACCTTCATCTACGAAATGTCGTTCACTTGAAGTTACTATTTAGCGGAAAAACCTTAATGGATCTCCGCACCACGGCTATCACATGCCCAATTTTTGTAAACTCACAAATGGAAAAAAATTTAAGTGGGGTGACCAAGCATGACTTCCTTCACGTACTAGGAGATTTTTGAAACTCTGCTTGTAGAATTTCACCTTCCTTTGTCCATCCCCTAACAGTGAAACTTCAACGGCCTTCCACCTCACAACTTACACGTCATCGATATTTGCATGAACTTAAAGGATGGTATAACAAAGGAAAACAACTCCAAGTGCCTCCACTGTGAATTTAGGCACATGCCTAATGTTTTGACCCGATATTTTCTCAATGATCAAACATTGTAGGAATTCCCTATTAGAACTCCACTTGCAAAACTCTATCCTCCCAAAGCTATTCCCTATGGCATTTACCCTGCCAGCTTCCACTAGAAAAAAACTCACACCTCCAGACCTGCAAATCTGAAAAATGCACAAATGAACACAAAATGATGAAATCTGATGAATGTACTAATCCTTCTCAAATATATGAATGCATTTAACAACATATTGACATGATTTAACTAATATTTTTCCCTCCTAACTCTTTGAAGAACTTGTTGCACCTTTTGCATGCAGGATTTATGGAACCAGTAGAGAGGCCAATGGAGAAAAATGACAAAGGGAAGAAGCAATCAAAGACTCCTAGAGGAAAGGAAGAAAAAGCACAAATGAAGTAGGAGTTCCACAGGGTCGAGTGCACCTCAAAGATTACGTCTAACGAGGGGAAAGTAACTGACATGGACCTGGGCCATGTCAGCATTAATGAGTTAAGGAAGAGGGTCATGGTCAACCCTAAAATAGAGGAATCTTTGAGAATTAAGAAGAGTGGACTTGCAAAGGTAGTAGGCTTTCCTCCTACCCTAGTTTCTCTAGAACTAGTTCTCACTTGTTGAGAATGTTATCATACTCAGACTCAGAGAATAATCACTGTTGATAGGAGGGTGCTAGTAGACTTAACTCCCATGCCTATCGGAAAGACATTTGGCATTCCCCTATTTGATAAAATGGAAGAATTTGAGAAGGATTTCACCTTGAATGTCTAGAAAGCAGATCCCACCGCCCACAAGAGAAAAATCAATCAAACATGGCTACTTGAAAAGAGGGGCAATGCTAGCAAGGTGCCCCAAATACTACAGAAGTGATTTCATAGAGGAAACTGATGACCTAGTGACACTCCTGAGCAGAGTAATGGGCCTCCCCACTTCCTCACTCTTCAAGGAGTGGATATTTCATAAAAGATATCCTCTAAGGTAATGCCAAATTTCATTGGGAAAAGATCATTAGTGAGAACTTACACAATCAACTGGTTGCAGTAAAGAAAAATTTTGAATTCTACATGACCTCCTATCTAGTATACCTTCTAGCAGTGAAGTTCCCATACAAAGGACTAGACTGTGTTGGCACCTTGGGAAAAAAGAAGGGGAAAAATCAAGTGTACGACTACTACCCATAGCTTTAATACTAGAATTTCAAGAATGATTACAAGAGGGTTAATGATTCTTTCATTGGGCACATTATTCGGACACTGGTAGGAGACTACCATAGGAGAATGTCCCACAGCACCAAGGCAATGGTAAAAGGTTCCGAGTATTGGTTTATCCAATTCTCAAAGCTCACGTAAATTAGAGCAGAAGGATTCTCGAGATCCTTGTATTGGCTACCTTGCTACCCCAATGAAAGAATTATCTTGTTGGAGCTTACTCGGCAGTTCCAAACTGCCCATACTTTATTGCACAATAAACATTGTGTTGGGGTCCCATACCCCAGTACCTTTGGACCAAGGATGTATTCTTGCCTTGCTGCCCCATGCATGGAAAACTCAAACAAAGAACTAGTAGAATACAACCTAGACCAGCACACAGAAAGAGGAGGCCTAGATCCCCTACAAAAACTAAAGAAGCAAGTTGGGATGCAATATTCCCATAGGTCACACATTGAAGACTTCTAGGCCAACTGCAATGACAACCCCGAGGTACAAAACCGACACTACATGAGGACAACTTCCCAATTTGGGAATTCCATAAATCTATGCTTGGTGCCTGATCAAATTGTTGAAGATGATAATGTCCTCGATGAGAGATACAATTCTTTGATTAATGTGCCACTACTAGTGATTGACTAGGCTGATTCGAAGGTCACGGACCTAGACATTGTCACTCGCCCAGTGGAGCAAAGGAAAAAGAAATGGCTAGATGACCAAATAGCCCAACTACATGAACAAGGCACAAAGCTAACTTATGGGGAGCTTGAAGATGAGCTTGAAAGTGAAATAAATAGTGGTGTCACTGAAATTTCATCAAGTGAGGCTCCTAAGTCTCCACCTATCACAAGATCAAGAAAGAGGAAGGATACATCCAAGCAGTAGCCAAAGTAAAAAGTATACACTCGCAAGTCAACTGA
This sequence comes from Sequoia sempervirens, assembly GCA_007258455.2. Taxonomy (NCBI): domain Eukaryota; kingdom Viridiplantae; phylum Streptophyta; class Pinopsida; order Cupressales; family Cupressaceae; genus Sequoia; species Sequoia sempervirens. Next base: position 17,783,184 of record VDFB02373365.1, on the reverse strand, counting down.
TGGGTAGAGGCAACCAAAGAAACCAAAGAGAATGAGAGTATTTTTTCCTGGAATGCCTACCATAGAAGAAGAAGGATCTATGCATGAAGAATAGGAAGAAGCCAAACAACCATGCTCACCACCACCCACCAACTTTGCACTCCCATCAGTCTCTACCACTGCACCATCCCCTTCCACTCCTCAATCATTTCCCATCTCATCTCCACCCTCTATGGAAATCTTTTCCCACCTCACCTCCACTTCCCCGACTACTCCCATGGTGGTATTTGATTCTTCTTCCTCCACCACTTCCCCGTTGTCATCTTCCTCACTCCCGCCTTTGTTTCCTACTATTTCTAATCTACCAGCTTCTTTGCCCATAACCTTCATGGTACCCCTCACCCTGCCACACACCTTTTCCTCATATCTACAAAACGTGCCACCTTAGCTCTCTAAGGTTATCTTAAACCCCCAAGTTAAAATGCTAATGGCCCAACTAGATGCTACCTTACCTCTCCCTCCACCTCCTTCTGAACCACCTAAAATGGAGGCTACAATGAAAATTTCTAAAGAAATGGAGAGGATAAGGGGGGAGCAGCCTAAAGAAGAAAAAATAGATATTACTGAGGAACCTGAGGACTCATCTTGAAGACTACTTTGAGCATCTTGAGGAAGGAATAAGAAATAATTTGTACAAAGTAGCCTCTAATGAGGAAAGGAATCAAACACCCGAGGGAAAGTATGTGAGTAAGTTTGATCCCTACTATGATATTGAAACTTCAAATCAAGAGCCAGAAGGTGAGCAACTCAAGGAACATAAGGATGAAGAAGCAAGCCAGAGGAGCATCACTCCGATGAAGGGAAAATTGATACAGATGTTGATGTAGGGAAAAATGATGAGCCTCCAAGAACTGGCCAAGATAAGGGCCTACAACATGAAGAAGTGCCTCTAGAAGGAGAGCAAGAGAAAGATAAAGAAGAAGAGAGCATAGAAGGAAAAGATGTTGAGCCCGACAAAGCTATTGAGATTGAGCATGAAGAAGCTAAAGGGACGGCACAAGAAGGAAATATTGATGAAAATGTAGAGTCTATTAAGCCTGCCAAGGGGAAGGCCATACTGTAAGAAGAGGAGCAAGATGAAGAAGAGGGAAATTTTGAAGATGCTCCTGAGCATGAGAGGGAAGAGATATAAAAGGACCAGGAGGAAGGGTAGAATAACCAATTCAACAATACATCCCCAGATCATCAAATGGAGGTTCCCTCATGGTTGGAGCAACAGCTGAAAAGAAAAGCTCTTATGCTCATAGACCCCAAGGCTCACCTAGAGGCAATACTAGCCAGAATCCAAGTAAAAACCAGGAAGGAAAAGAAGTCGAAGATCAGATCAAATATCACAATAGACGGTTCAAGTTCTAGAATATTGAAGGTAGCTACTCCTGCCATGAAAAAAGATGCAAACACCCTTCAAGGAAAGGATTATCAGGTGACCACCATAAATTTGGTCCCAGCATCTCGAGCTCAAAATATTGATGATTTTTAGGGATGTATCTCTACCATCCTCCAGCAAATGAATAAATATCAATCAACAAAGGAGGAGCTAAAAGCACAAGTGGCAGAACTGACTACCTATGTATAGCAATGGGTAGCATCAGGGGAAGAATCTCCAATGGAATCGTCTGAGCCTACCTTGTTATCGAAAGAGGAGGTCAATAAAATGGAGAAAATGAGGAACTAGACCAAGTCTACTTCCAACTAGTTCAAAAGAGTCATTGACATGGGATACAAGGGCATACACTACATAGCCAAGATGCACAATGAATATCAGGTTTTGCAGAAGGAAGTGGAGTAAGAGATCAATATCTGCAAAGAGTTCCCTGAGCTTTATAGAATAACATACGCCAAGTTGGGGAGCATTCTCAAGCTCTCCCAAGTGATCTGGGAAAAAGATTTGGTGTTTTCAAAAGAAGACAATTAGTTGCTCGAAGCATGGTTGCTGAATTTTGAATACAGAAAAGGAGTTCTAGAGAAGTCCCTACTAGAATTGGAGGCTAATCATGAGAAAATTGTAGATCATTGGGTTGAGTGTGATGAATTCCTGAAATGAATGATAGGATATGAGATTCAAGCACTAGAGCTAGATCGAGAGGCTATCAAGTGCCAATTTCACAAGAGAATGGAGCAAGGAGTCGATGACACTTTGTTGGCAGACTTAATGGATTTTGTTGTGCAAGCCTTCTTGAAGTCAGAGAAAATGATTAGAGCAAGACTAAAATGCATAGAGCATCAGGATCAAATGGTGAAAGGATTCAAGAGGGTTTCCTTCTAGATCTCTAAATCCAACTTCTTTGAAGGAAAAAATCTCTTGGATACCATTGGCAAGTTCGTTGAGTATGCTACCTTGCAAAAATAAGCAGGAAATCTTGTAATAGATGATGAATATTTAAATAGGTAGCTAGAAGAAAAAATAGTCTATTTTTATATTGTAAATTTTGTACTCCTCTTGGGTGATTTGAAAACCCTAAACTACAATGAATCTAATCCATTCATTGTAAAGTAATCTTGTCCATTCATTCTACTTTTTGAAAACTATAAATAGGGGCATCCTCTCATTTTCAAAGAGAGAGATGAGTTGTTGTGTAAAGGTATTCTACTGCAATATATGAGAAAAGCATTGAAGTTGATGGTTTCTTATGTATTGTTCATTATGTGTGCATGATTCAATCTCCATGTTCATTTTAGCATTGTTAATTTTTGTTTAAGTTCATTTTATGTTTGTTGGTTCATGTTCAATTTTAATGGTAGATGTGTGTTGAAGTATTTGATGCATTTCCAACTCATACTTTTGGCCATTTGTTGGTGACAGATTATTGTGTAAAGTTAGTTTGAGCTATTTCATATTTTGCACTTAAATTCAATTGTATATTCATGTTAAATAGGTGAATGTTACAATCTAAAAAATCTGCAAAGAGCCTTAGAAGATTGCACTAGTTTTGTGATACTGTTGGTTGTCCTTGGTTAAGCAAAACTCATTTTGGGAAGTCTGTCTACTGCAACATTAACCATTGTTACTATTGATCATAGTTTTAGACTTAGAATAGCTTTCTAAACCCTTACATCTTTCAATATTTCTTTTTAGATCTAAATTAGTTTAGGATCTGAAGCATCACCATACTGTTAAACCTGATGACTGAAGTGAGTTTCAACTTACTGTTCTGAATTTACAGCCATTGTTCATCATTTTCAAAACTTTGAAACTCAATTTGTAGACCCAAAACTTTCATGCTTTGTGAACCATAAAGGCCCCTTGTGATTACCAGCAAAGCACATCAAACCATTGAATTTTTTTGTGAGTCATGACCTGACACCCAAGAGACCTTGGGGTGATTTTATGAAACTTAGTTGTATATTTTCACCTTCCAAGAGAGACATCACACTTGTGTGTTGTCTATGTTGAGAAGTGAAAAAGTACCCATCAATAGATATGAGCAACCTAGATTTGATATTGTACTTGACGTTATGCACCAAGGTATAAGGAACCAAGATGACAATGTGTTGAGTACGTGATCAAAAAGGTCAAGTACAAACATATACCCCATAACACCATGATATGGAAGACCATGATTCCCTTGTGACAATAGAATGCAAAAGACCATAATAAATCCAAAAAATGATAAAAACACACAAGAAACAAGCAAGCATGAACAAAAAACAAAAAGCAACCAAGGACTATGCTCCAAGGCAAGCTGAAAACCAATTTATGGATTGATTGATGATGACAACGTTGTTTGATGTGGGAAGGATACATCCTGAAAAAATGTGAGGATTGGGAAAGACATATCCCTATGATGATAATGTGACTAAAGGATCAAGGTTTGCAACAAGGCTAGAAACAGAGCCAAGGAATATTTCGAATGATGCGCTAGATTGCAAGATTGGATTGCATGGATTATGAATGATTACATTTGGATGGACTAGATTGGGATGGTTGGGGGATGGTTAGATTGGAAGGATAGAGGATAAATGGATTAGATAAGATAAGATTGGAAGATTGAGTGAATGAGATCCAATGACAAGGGAGAACCAAGACATGGTAAAGGATGGAAGGATGGAGGAATTCTATGGATAAGAGAGAGGACATTGGATAATAGGATGGTGATGGGAGATAGGATGATGGTGGAGGGAGGATAGGAAGATGGATCTCCAAGGACTAGTTCCAAAGGACTAAGATGCCCCACACTAAAGGTAGTGCAATCATGGATGGAAGATGATAAGTGATGTATGATAGGGAAGGATAGCGTAAAAAGGACATGAATGGTAGAGGAAGTAAGGCTTGCATTGTCCAAAGCATGCATGTATATTTTTCCCCTAGCCTTATCAAGATCAAAGGTGAAAAGAGAGGGTGAATTGGATAGGATATGAGGATGGAAGTAGGATAGGGGATATAGGATGGAGGATATGGATAAGATGATCAAGATCAAGTGTATAGGATATGGATGTATGGATATTTGACCCCTAGGCTCTTCATCAAGATCAAATATGGGAAGGGGAGATGGATTTGGATAGGATGAGGGACATGGTGTGAACCAATATCCCTCTAAAACCTGCACAACATAAGAAATAAACACATTATAAGATTGAAATGCAAGTTAGAATCTAGGTTCCCCATGAAATCCATTTGCAATGCTTAAAATAGGAAAGAAGAATGAAGAACACAATGAAATAGATTAAATCCTATTAAAACAAGCAAACTCTTGATCCCATGGGGGAATTGGTGCCAATTTGATGTGAAAATTGGCCCTTTCCCAACTCCTATGATGCAATGTTGAAGATTGATGAAGAGTGATCCACTTTGTTGCAGATTCAAATGTGCTCCATGATGAGAAACTTGCATAACCTAGCTACAAATGAGATAAAATGCTAAAGCTTGAAGATGTATTTGAGTATAGTAAGTTTACTCAAATTGTGGATGATAAAATGAGGAATGAAGCCTCTTATTTATAGAATGTCAAGATGGATGAATGTCCAAAATAGAGCAATGTGGGACTAACATTCATCCAATGGCAAGATGCCACTTGTCAACCTATGAGTGGATGGAGGATGTGCAAGTTTTGAGGATTGTGCCAATAAATGCCTATTTTGAATTTTGAATTTGTTCAAATGACATGCAAGAGGGAAGGAAAAATGCATTAAATGCCACTTGGCTCAAGGCAAAGGACATGTAAGAGAGTAAATGCCTTGTTGGATGTACATGTCAACTTGGATTTTTGAATTCAAACTTGTAGAATATTCCCAAAAGATGTCATGTTGAGGAAAATAGAGATTTAATAAATCAATTAAATCTATTTCATGTGCAAGTGGTAAAAGCTAGAGGATGGGACATGAAAAGAGATTAAATTAATCAAGGTTAATTAATTTAATAAGAGATTAGATGATGTGACCTATTTGACTTAAATTTGTGGATTTATTTAAATCAAATATGCAAGGAATGTGATAAGAGATTAATTAAATAAAGATTTTGATTTATTTAATTAAAAGAGATGATGTTAGATTAAACTAAATAAGGTTTTAATTTATTTAATTTAATAGATAGACTTTAGAGATTTAATTAAATAAAATTAATTATTTAATTAAATAGGGATAATTAGATCATATTGATTGATTTAATTAACAAAAGAGAGAGACTTAATTAGATAAAATTATTTATTTAATTAAGGGAAGGAAATTGATGAATTTAATCAAATAAGGAAATTTGATTAAATGGTTAGACCGAGGGATAATTTAGGATGAAATGGTATTAGCAATTGGAATCAGATGTGCAATGTCAATCGGTATATTTTCCATGTCTACACATGGAATGAATGATATGGATAGGATAAGAAAGATGGAAGGATATAATGCATGATGTATATGGAGATCCTTAGCCTTTTCAAAATCAAAGGAGGGGAAAGGAGGGATGAATCTAAGTAGGATAATGGATAGGAAATGAGGGATAAAGGGGGGTGTGGTAGGTAGGATAACATGGATGATGGTAGATTTGGAAGGATTGTTTGGACGTTTGGATGAATCACTTTTTGTTTTCCAAACTTGGGATGTTAGATGGTGGCGTTTGGATTTTGATTGGGATAGTGTTTGGAACTAACACTTTTATATGCCTTGATTGATGGCCATTTTGAAGGAGGTGGACATTTATTATATGTGGGAGTCCTCTTTTCTTGTGGCTCCACATTTTGATTGACTTTTACTTTTGAAATATTTTCTTTGCTTGATCCATTTTTCTTTGGGATCCATTTTAACTTCATTTGTCCACTTGGATTTTTGTTTGATTCAATGGCCTTTGACATTTGATTTTGAACTTTGTATTTCTAATAATTTTCTTCTTTTTTTCTTCCAAATGGAAGGTTTATTCATGTTGGAATGATAGTTTATGGTGTGGATGGAAGGAGTGTTGGCAACAACCTTATGGTAACAACTACTCATGGTCCCCATTTTAATGTTTGTATCAGATAAAGTTTCCCCCAACATCGAGGAGGTACCACTAACATCATTATATTTTCTAATTGAAGAATAGTCAAGACCTTGATGTCTAAAATTTTCCTAAAACTATATTGGCTCTAGAATTCCTTGATCGTGTAGGCCTAGTATGTTTCCTTGATACTGCATGCTTTGACAGATTTTGTTTGCAATGGGGTAATTTTTGTTTTGAAAACAAGATGCTAACCCATCATTGTTTATGTGGAAACTGTTACTTGGAATATTTTCTTTAGCAAGAAAGCCTACTTTGATAAAATTGGATGATCCTATTTGATAGGATGTCTTAGCTTCATTGACATGTGGGATAAAAATTTTATTAACATATTTGGTTTGATTTTGTGACATATCAGATTCACATGATTCTACTGGTGCTTCCAAGTTGATGTTCAAACTGTCTTTATGGTCATTTTCATAGAGTCCTATGAATTTAGCTATAGCTTGATCATTTGTGAATATGTCCAGAATAGGAGACTCTCATTCTAGAGGAAGATCATCTATGTGTCCCATGGGAAAAATTGTTTCATCTATAATGGTGGAGGTGGTTGAAATGTGGATGTCATGAAAAGGGTTAAGATTTTGATCTACGATTGGGCTATCATGGATAACTTGATCTTGATTTGTTTTGAGGTTTATTTCATCATGCTTTAGATCATGCTCTTAAAATATGTCTAATGATTTAGGCAATGGAATGATATGATTTTCTTTAATGGACTCAATATTTGGACATGGCAATGATGGAGTTTCAATGGCGAGATTCTTTTTGGGATTGGTAGGCAATGGTGGACATGATTGTGATAGATGGCTAGATGGTGTATGAGTATCAATTTGACTAGATTGTCTAGCTTTCTTTTCATTTTGGAGTTGAACAAGTTTCCTTGATATTCGTCCTTGGAGAGCATTAATTACCGTGGTCTTATTGGATGGTATAGTAGATTGGGATGTAGTGGATTGGAATGGACTAGTGGTTGATGGATTAGAATAAGGTGTGGTGGCTTGGAATGGATTGATGTATGATGGACTAGGATATAGTGTAGAGGCTTGAAATGGATTATTGGAAGGTTGGTTATGATAGGATGTGGAAGCTTGGAATGGATTAATGGAAGGTTGGTTTAGAGAGGATGTGAAGTCTTGGAATGGATTAATGGAAGGTTGTTTTGCCTTGTCAAAGTTAGGATAGGGATGACTAATGGAATTTTTTGTGGATTAATGGCATGGATTGTGGTAAGGGACTCTTGATGGTGAGGGTAGATGGATGAAGGAATAGAGTTAATGTATTTTGGGTAAGAAAGGTATGTGGGTAGTTGACCATGGGTTGAGGTTGATTGGTATTGGATTTGATGAATTGTCCTTTGAAGTCTATGGCTTGTCAGGCTTGACCATTGTGGATTAATTGGTATTCAACTTGACTAGCAAGCATATCAAGGTGAAGGGAAGACACGGTGGTGAGGTAAACTCTTGAAAATGACAATGCAAAGTTATGACTTAAGCCTAAGGTATACAACCTAAACTATTTTTTTTAATTATTTTTTAAGATATAGGGATGCCTAATAATGATACCACGATTAAGATTCAAGGTGACAATAGTCTATGACTAAGGTATGAAAAGTGTGGAATGAAGGGCTGGAATAGTATGACCTAGTATGAAGGTTAAATCCTCTAGAAAACCTAAGATATGGTTGCTAATCAAACTAAGCTAGGTATAGCACCTAATCTAATTATAACCAAAGACAAACGGGCAGCTAAGAATCTTATTTTGCATGATTCAAAGTCCCATTCTAATGGTGAGGATATGAAGGTGGGCTCTAGGGATTCCACACCCATGGATGAAGCTTTGGACATTGTCCAGGGTGATAATGAGGTTGGTGATAAGGAGGGGGGTTTTAGGAGAATGTGACGACAACAGAGGCCAAGGATAAGCCTAGAAGGGTTTCTAGGCACATTTCCAAGATGAAGAGCCAAACCTCGAAAGATATGGTTAAGGATACCACGAAGCTCTGCAAGAAGGATTTGGAGGAGAAGGTAGTGGAAATTAATGATTCCTTGGTTCAAAACTCTCCTAATGTGGAACCTAAGGGTGAGAAAAAGGTTCAGGAGGAGGAGAATGTTGAGCAGAATCATGCAAAGTTAGAGCCTCTAAAGGTTAATCCCCTATCAAAGGATTTCTCCTATCTTAATGATGATTCCACCTTTATGTTTGAGCTTCTTGATATGGTGAGGGCGGGGGCTACTGGCACTTTCAAACTGGAAAAATGGACTCTCTAGGAGCTTAATAGGGTCAACATCAAAATAAGGGGATTGAAGGAGAATTTGTAGAATATTTTGAAAGGTTCAGCCTCGGATATTCTGATTGACAAAATTGTTGATCTTGAGGGTTCATTCACTGATTTCAAGTCCCTTTGTGAGCAACGCTTGGCTAGTTTAGAATCCAAGGTATTGGATACCAAAGCGGATATAAGAAACTTCTCCATGCATATCACATTTTAGTAAAGAATAGTGTAGATTCTTTGGAGGTCTTGTTTTGCAAGATCATTGAGCTTGGAGAGGACCAATTGTATTTTTCTAAGTTAACGAAGAAGGAAAAATTGGCAAAAGGTAAAGGGAAAAAAGGTGTGAAGGATGATGGTAAAGGCTCTACTATTAGAGGGTTGGCTAACAGGAAGAAATCCTTCAAAGCTAAGAAAAAAGAATTTTTGAACATGATTGGGTTGCATAGGAACCAGCAGCTTGAGGTGGACAACACCTTAAGTAGTATGAAATAGTGTCCTATTATCTATTTTTTATTTGTTTTTCTACTATTGGGTCTTGATTACTTTCCTATTGTTTTGTTGTTGTTGGTTGTTGATAGTTTAGTGTCTTGGAGCATCATTTTGTAACTTTTGGTGTTTTGGGTTTTGGGTTGCTTCTATTGTCTAAGTTTAGTATCTCTTGAGTAACATTTTATACCTTGAGTTGTAAAGGGTTTTGGGTCCCTTCAAAACCTATTTTTCCCGTATAATCAAAACTAATCTGATTATGAATGACCTTGGGTAAAGTAAAGATTGATAAGATGTGTTGACAAGTAGTGTAGAGCACCTTGTTCAATGGTTTTAGTCATGATAATGTCAAATAATTCCATGATAGGACATTGTGTAATGTTGTTTTTAGTTTTGAGTCTAGGTGGGGTCATGATGCCAATAATGTAATGTTGCAAAAATGTTCTCATTTCAAATATTGTAAAAAGTGCAAATTTGAAAGTTAGAGGGAAGTTCAATGGTCATAGGAAGTTGAAAGGTAGTTGTAGGAATTATAAGGGTTTGGTTGAGTTATATATATGTTGAGAACTCAAAGATAGGGGTTGTTGAAGAGTTTGAAGGAGAAAATCAATAAAAATATCACTGTTTATTATTATTTTCTGTGTAATTTTCTTCATTCCCAGCCTGTGTACGGCTCGTACAATTGAAGTTTGATATAACCATATGTAGAATTCATTTAATTCATGATTTAATTGCATCTTTCAATTTTTTTGAGGGTATAACATTGCATTCTAAAGGAGATTGAGTTCATTTTCTAAAATTACTTGCTTAAGTTGAATTCAAGGGTTTGAGGGCTAGAAGGAATTAGAAGGCCATTCCACCTATTGTACATGTTGTAGTTCAGTGGAATGGACCTGCATAGGGTAGATTTAGGTGTAGGGGAAAGGTTTTAGGTTTGGAAAAATTATTTGAGAAGGTTTTCTACACTGCCCATGTTGAGAATACAAAATTTAGGCCTTAAGAACAAGGCTAGAGTTGGTGAATTGAGGAAATTGCTTGAGAACTAGTTAGAGAATGTTAGAATTAGTGAGAATAGGAGGATTTTGATGTGTTTAAAGGTATGCAAGGATAGGGGAGGCTGATTGAATGTTTGGATCATGAAGCCCTAGTTGAACAAAGAGTGAAAAAGGGTGAATCTGAGTGGTTTTAAGAAGGAAGTGTGTGAGATTCTTGGGGAAAGCATAAATTGGAGGTGTATTAAGCTTGTGCAGGTTGAATAAAGAGAGTTTGAAGAGGTTTTGAGATTGCTAGTGCTCTGGTGATGGGGCTTTCAATAAACCCTTGCACATTAAGAGGAAAATGAGGGTTTTATGAAAGAGGGTCATAGAAAGCGTGTTTTGACTCAAGGGTTGGAGAATCTAAGGTTTTGGAGGTATTTTGAGGAATTTCAAGTGGAATTTTGTGTTGGAATAAAGTTAGAAGGTGTTTTCCTTTGGAAAAGTGGGCTAATTGGAGCCCTTTTCAAGGCTAAAGGTCAGTTTAAGGGAAGTTGGTCTAAAGAGACCTATGGTGATTTCATGATATGTGTTGATTGGGCATATTGGGTGCTCAAAATTGTGTAGATTTTGTGAGTTTTTCAAAGTGATTGAGAGATCAGACCTAAAAAAAAGGTTTGGTTACCTACTAGGAAAGTAGGGTGATTACAGAGAAGATAACCCTAGAGAGGGTTTAAAGTTTGTAAAAGTGGTTGAAAGATCTCAAAGTGTGTTGATTATGTCAAAGACCTCCCTGTCATTGAATCAACAAGGTGGTCTCAAACTGGACTGATGAGTTGAGGAACCAACCTAAATGACAAGGACTAGGATGATTGTTGTCTGAAAGGTAAGGTCAAGAGAATATAGAATTGAAACTATAGTCTATTCTAGGTCTGATGGACTTCCTAATCAAGAGGTTTATGTAAACTAAAAGGATGACCTAAAATTTTGACCTATGGGGAATGTCTAATGCAAAAAGGATGAAATGATGGATGAATGGATAATAATCAGAATGGGGTGAGCAAGTCCTTGGTCTAAATAGATTTAAATGTCAAGCTTGTTTTGGGTATGTAGGCCTAGTTTGTTTCCAGGTTGAAATGTTGTCAGTTTTGGGTGTGGTGTCTATTTGCTTTAAATACAAACACATAAAACACAATTTCTTGATTTTAATCTTGATGTGAAATGGAAAACACTTTGAAAACACTTAGCACAACCTAGGATAGGAAGAGATACTACTTGCTAGATCCCCACTTGGATTTCTCCAGCTAGTTAAACAAGGCAGACAGCTAGAGACTTAGTGACATTGGCTCCCCCTTACACGGCACACACTTCTCAGGTACACCAAGTCTCATTCCCCAAAGAGGAATTTCTACCTCTACACATGAATAGTGAAGACGTGGGGCAGCTTCAGAATGACCATTCCTGCACTAGCAAGTAAAGGAATTTGGCCACTAAAAAAAAGGTTATTATTCTATGTTTCAGGGAAATACTAGTGCCTATGCATGAGGCAAGATTAGCTCAATTAAGAGGCCTCCCATTCCCTTCCTAAGAAAGGATTTTGAAGTGTCATGTGGACACTAGGAGTGGCACTTGTTTGTGCTGGCAAGAGACACTGCAAATGTTTTCTGGTGTTGTCATTGATGGAAACCCTTGTCAGCTAGTTGATCCACGCATTGCAATTTTCACATACCGGTAGATAGATTGAAGATCAGTAGTTATCTATTTAGTTGGAACAGAGCACTCGATAAGTTTGTGTTCTTCGATTCATATGCAGATTTTCTATTATTATTTTATGTTGTAGATCTCAGGGATTATTGTTCAATGGATAATATGTGTTATTTGTAAATCTTGGTGCCTCATATCAATTTTGGTGGAAGTTAGAAGGTCCGGTGAAATAATTTTCTATTCATTAGTATTTGGAGTCCGACTTGGTGAATATGGTGTGTCGCGGATATTTGAGGAGTTATTGTTTAGGTATTTTTGTGTTCGAACATTTTTTTTGGGTCCCCACTATGTCGCGGCCGACTCTTGTGGATACACATTGAATATTATGGATGATTTGAGCCGACTTTTTGTGAATATTTTCTTATTTTGTTGAAGCCGACATGTAGTGATTGAATTCTTGGTGGAAAATATATATAAGTGATCGATTATATCATTTTGGTGTGTGTTCGATGTGAGTTGATGTATGTTGTGAATGTCAGAAGGTCAGTAGAGAAATTATGCATAGTTTCACTTGTGCATTAAGAATTTTTGTGAAATGAATTAAGGCAGAGTAGAGCGAAGTGCAGAATTAGATAGAAGGTCCAGAATTCAATTGTTCAGCCTAACCAAAACTGTAATCAGGAATTTGTAGATGCTACTCTATTAGGTCAAATCCTTGGAAGTATTCCAAACTTTTGTAAGGTAGTGAACCTTTCTAATTTTGAGCAGTGAGCTCTAGGAAATGTGCCTGAATTCAAGTGCATTCTCATTTTGTAATCTTTTCCTTTAAGCAAACTCAAAAAAATATTGTGGATTAACCTCCACCATGGTTTTTCCCCTAACAGGGTTTCCACATAAAAATCCTTGTGTTATGGTGTTGTGATTATTTGTCTTATGTGCATGCATCTTTATTTTGGTTGAATGTTATCAGCACTTTAATGATCAGTTTAATAAAGTTAAAACTTGCACAACACTGATTCACCCCCCCTCTCAATGTTGCTTGATTCCAACAATTGGTATCATAGCTCAATCCCTTGGAATAAGTTTAAAAGCTTGGGGAAGATCTTGGAAAGTGATTCAATGGATTCAAGCAATCTTCAACAACAACTTATGGTGGCCCTAGATGATCTTGATCATCCAAAATTTGAAGTCCAGGAATTACAAGCAAATCTCTTGAATGTTGAGAGATTCATTGAGTCATTGAAAGAAAAAATCAACAAGTCTAGGGAGAAGAGAAGGGAACTTTGTGATTAGATCAAGCAGGAAGACAGTAAATGCATTATAGATGAGCAACTAAGTCAAACTCTAAAGGAAAAGATAGAAGAATGTGAAAAGCTTGCCAGGGATAATGCAGTTCAAAAGCATGAGATGGAATCTATCATGATGAGAATGACTAAGGAAATTGAAGACAGGAAGAAGAATGAAGAAAAGTTTTCCCAATCCGTAAAAGAGAAATCTGAAGAATGCAACCGAATTACTAATGGATTCATTCAGTTAAAACTTGAGTTAGAGAAAACCAAACACAATTAGGAAGATCTTGAAAAACACATTGTTGATCTTAGAGATGAACTTGTTGTAGCAAATGAATTCAAGGAGAAGTTCAAGATTAGCTCAGCCAAGCTTAGTGAACTAATTAAAAGTCAGAGGACTGATGGAGACAAGTGAGGTCTTGGATATGAAGAAGGAGAAGGTTTTGGATCTGGACAAAGGAGGTTCAGACAAGGAAATCAGATGAACAACACTGGAAGGTATTTGGTAAGACAACCCAATGCTCAAAGGTTTAATTGTATCTATTATGTTTGCAATAAATTTGGTCATATGGAAGCTCAATGCAAAAGTAGAATGAATTCAAATGGTCCATCATTCTTTGGTCAGTGATTTAATTGTAACAAGTATTGTCATAAGTCAAATGAATGTAGAAATGTGATGAACAACTTTTATAGGAATGCTAGATGTTATACATGCAATAGATTTGGCCATATTTCTAACCAATGCAAATCAAGAGAAAGACAATGGAACAACTGGTTTGGACAAAGAAATATGGTGTGCTACAATTGCAACAAAACTGGTCATATTGCTAGATCCTGCAAAAGAGGACTGGTAAATCAGAGAAGAAACATACAGAATGATGAAAAAGGAAAAGGGAAAGTCACTATAGATCATATCAGGAGTCAGATGAAGAAAACATGGGTGAAAAAGAGTCCCTCTATTATAGGAAATGAGCCAACACCAGAATCAGCTTTTGGTAATTCCTCTAGGAATTAGGTTAAGGCCTCTAGCCTAGGGGGAACTCTCAAGAAAAACCTTCAAACCCCCTGCAATAAATCAACATCTGGAATGTTGATCAATTCATTGATTGCATTGATAACCTACAGATGTTTTTGAACAACTAGAGAGAGTAGTTATGCAGAATTAAAGGTCCGCAGAGGTGTTATCTTTTATAGTGCATGGAAATAGGGTATCCAGAGGAGTTAGGGAAAAAGTATTTATTGCGTCAAAAGGTTAAGTGTGTGAATGATAAAAGGTTATTTCTATCCTTCATTTGTCACTTTGAATTTTGAGAAGAAGTATGAAAAGATCTGAAGCAAACTTTGGAAAAATTTGGCAAGAATTCAAGCGTGAAGGTGATTCGAAGTTTAAACCCTAATCCGGCTAAAAGGTATTTTTTAGAAAAACTTGTAAAACTGTGAATCTATGAAAATGGCTACTCCATTGGTAGTTGAATTCAAGGATAGACCCTGTCTGAAGTTTAAATGGTGTCCTTTCAAGTCTGTTGAGATCGATCCCTTAGGTGCATTTTCGTCTGTTTCGTATGGTGTTTTGCATATTGAAGATATTAGGGCATACATTCATGCCAATATTGAGGAGTTAGGAAGCTCGCAGTTGCTAAATCAATATTCCAAACACATTGTTGGAGAGGACTTTTGTGTTAAGCTTGAATTCAAAACCCTAGAGGAAAAGAAATTCACACAGATTGTGAAATTCCTTGTGTTTGATGAAAGTGAATGGGTCTAGTACATCTTAAATCGAGTTCATGCAGAATTCATGTGGTTGAGTCAACCTTTCAAGATTACAAAAGAGGCTATAAGTGTTGTTATAGGATTAAATTCCTCCAATGGATTTCAAATTTTGAAGTCTGTGAAGAATCAAACCATCACTAATGCAACTGGTTCGGTATTCGATAGAAGAGCGATGAAAATTGATAACATCATTGATGTGGGTGAGAAGTTTTCCTTGATGTTCATTGGCTATAAGATATATCACTCCAGCCGAGAAAATTTTGTATCTAATACAGCCATAATTGCAACCTATCAAATGGTAAAGGAGAATGCAGAATATTATTTGTGTGAATTGCTTTGAAGTTAGCTGATGGAGAATCTTGGCAAGATAAAGAAAGACAAGAAGAATTTTTTTAAATACAGTAATCTGTTACTATGTTTATTCTTTTATTTCATGGGTGAAGTTCTAGGAGTAGGGAAGGTGCATTGGAAAAGTGATAAGCCTGTTACTATTCAGATTAGAGATATGTTATTCAGCCTTGGTGATTTACAAGCCAGGAAAACTGCAATTTTGAGATATCTCAAAAACTTTCAGAATGTAATGCAAGCAAGGGAAAGAATTCCCACTTCTATTGTGGAGAAGTATAAGGATGCAATATGTTTTATGGTGGATATTGATCAGTGCTTGATGGAAGTAGTAGAACTCAAAATCGTTTGGATTATGCCAATGGGTTATGAAGTTGAGGAGAGAATCTTGGAGTTATATGCACAACATCTGTTGAGTAAGCTTGTGGATTAATCTAAAGAAAGGTTTGGAACATATGCAGAGAAAGATATGTAAGTCCATGAGAAATTGAAGAAACCAATGATAGTTAGGAGAGTGAGGAAAGAAGTAGAAGTCTTCGCAGAAAGCATGGGAACACCTGCATAAGCTATAAGAAAAGCAAGAAGGAAAAGAGATCAAGCTGAAAGTGAAAAAGGTAAAGAGCCTACTAAAACTAAATCTGCTAGTCTGACAGTATCTTCTACTCGAACTAGATCAACAAGGAGCTCAACACCCATATCCGGTCATGCAAAGAAGTCATCCCCTGCAAAAGCTCAAGTTAAGGCATCCAGTAAAAGGAAGAAGGATAAGATCACAAGAGTGTATAAAGCTATTTCAGATGATGAAGAGACAAAATTTGATGAAGAAGTTAGAGAAATAAAGCATATGAGCACCCCTGCAACCACAACAGTCAAGGCCTCCAGTGAATAGGAGAAAGAAAAGAAGATGAAGCCTGAAAAACTAGGTATGACAATAGAAGTTGAAAGAGGTATAATTAAGGATGGAAATCTTAACCCCTTGTGTGAAGTGTATGGTAATTTTGATATTGTTGGTCAAAGAGTCCTTGAGGATGCTACAATAAAATATTTGAACAATTTCAATATGACACTTGTTGAGATAATGGCACAAATTCTTAAGGAACTGGATAATATTTTGGAGATGAGAAGAGTTAGTGCCAGAACTGAAGAAGAACAGCTGAGAGAATGAGTTATTGCAAATCTATGTCCGGTAATGTCTTTAGAGGAGATGAAGAAAATTCTAAAAGAAGCAAAGAAAGAGTTCAAAATAATAAACAAGAATAAACAAGCTTATGTTGGGAAAGACTGAAGAAGTAGAAAAAGAAACTGAAGGTATTCTGAAGAAAGTTCTATTAAAGAACAAAATTGATGTTGTTTCTAATGAAGAACATGTGAATGACATTTCATCTGGTCCAGTTAATGAAGAGATTTTAGTTGAGGACACTCAGATTCCTCCTAAAGTGCATGATACAGAAGAACCTATGGAGATTGAAGCCCCTAAAATTGTATCTATTGAAGAAAAGGAGATATCAGTTGAAGAAGTTGAAGCTCCAAATGTCAAGCAAAATTATGTGGTTGAGGAAACAGTGCTCGAGGAAAAGAAGGTTGAAGTTAAGGGAGTTCCAGTAGAAGCAAGAGACACTGCAAAGGCAGTAATGGAGTTTCTAGAAGAGAAAAAGGAAGAATTTGATTTTGATTTGGGAGATGCCCCTATCCATTTATCCACTCTATCCCCAATTCAGAAAATAAAAGTCACATCATTTGCACAAGCTAAGGCTAGTGAAGAAATTTTGAAGTCTCATATTGAGGATATTGAGTTATTGAATCTTGCATTTGATATTCTAGAGAAGATCATGCCTACACATGTTAAAGATCCATTTGGTTCTTCCTCTAGTGAGATAAAGAAACTTATAAACTGGGTAAGTACTCATTTTGAGTCACTTGAGAAGTCAACTCTGGTCAAAGTGCAGAAGGAATTTGAGCTAGGAAGATCAGTAGGTTCAAATGATTGATAGCTAATGATAAATCTATGTTAGCTACCTGTGTGAAAAATGTTCAAAGTGAATTATCAGAAGGTGGAAGGATTCATAAGTTGTGCTTGTCTCTGTCCAAACTTACTAAGGAAAATGAGAAGAAGGTTAAGGATTATGAAAAGGAGTTAGCTATTATTTCTGATGCTTTTAATCCTTTAACCATTTCTATTGGAGAACAAGAAGGTCAAGTTATATCCTTACTTGAAAAAATAAAGAGTCTGAAGTGTGATAATGGCAGAGTTGTGGAAAGAGCTGGTGAACTTAGGGCTAATTGGTCCAAAGACGGAAACCATGTTGAATGCTTTGAAAGAAGCACAAGATGCTATGGTGGTTAGTGATCCAGTGAATCTTGAATTTGCACAAGTGCAATCTTATTTACTTTGTGGTCACATAACTATTCTAGAAAGTCTCAAGAAGTGTTGGGACACAAGCTTGAACCTGTTAAAGACAAATTTTACAGATATGTTGAAGTTTGTGTAAGTTGCTTGAAACAAAGTTTGTACATATGCAGTTTTGAAGTTTTTGTTTGTTTAGAGGAGTTTTGTATGCAGATTCCCCATCTTTTCCATTGATGTCAAAGGGGGAGAATAGATCAGTGAAAAATGTATATTCATCTAAGGGTGAGTTGTAGTTTTGATTTGTGGATAAAGATATTTTTGAGTTTTGGTTGGCAGTGTATTTTTTTGTTGGTACTGATCCAACACTTAGTCATTTTTCACTAAGTGTTTCCATCAATTCCAAAGGGGGAGATTGTTGGCAAGAGACATTGCAAATGTTTTCTGGTGTTGTCATTGATGGTAACCCTTGTCAACTAGTCAATCTGCACATTGCAATTTGCTCATACCGGCAGACAGATTGAAGATCAGTAGTTATCTATTTAGTTGGAACAGAGCACTCAGTAACTTTGTGTTCTTTGATTCATATGCATATTTTCTGTAATTATTTTATATTGTGGATCTCAAGGAGTATTGTTCGATGGATAATATGTGCTATATGTAAATCTTGGCACCTCATATCAATTTTGGTGGAAGTTAGAAGGTCTGATGAACTAATATTTTGTTCATCAGGATTTGGAGGCCGACTTGGTGAATATGGCGTGTCGTGGATATTTGAGGATTTATTGTTTAAGTATTTTTGTGTTCGAACATTTTGTTTTGGGTCCCCACTATGTCATGGCCAACTCTTGTGGATACGCATTGAATATTATGGATGATTTGAGCCGACTGTTTGTGAATATTTTCTTATTTGTTTGAAGTCAACATGTAGCGATTGAATTCTTGGTGGCGGATATATATAAGTGATCTATTATATCATTTTTGTGAGTGTTCGATGTGATTTGATGTATGTTGTGAATGTCAGAAGGTCAGTAGAGTGATTATGCATAGTTTCACTTGTGCATTAAGGATATTTTGAAGCAAATTAAGGCAAAGCAGAGTGAAATGTAGAATCAGACAAAAGGTCCATAATTCGATTATTGAGCCTAACCGGAACTGTAATCAAGAATTTTTAGATGCTACTCTATTAGTTCAAATCCTTGAAAGTATTCTAAACTTTTGTAAGGCAGTGAGCCTTTCTGATTTTGAGCAGTGAGCTCTAGGCAGTGTGGCTAAATGCAAGTGCATTCTCATTTTGTAATATTTTCTTTTGAGTATACTCAGAACAATATTGTGGATTAACCTCCACCATGGTTTTTCCCCTAACAGGGTTTCCACATAAAAATCCTTGTGTTATGGTGTTGTGGTTATTTGTCTTATGTGTATGCATCTTTATTTTGGTTGAATGTTATTAGCACTTTAATGATCAGGTTAATAAAGTTAAAATTTACACAACACTGATTCACCCCCCCTCTTAGTGTTGCTTGATTCCAACAATTTGTATAGGATATCCTCACCGAGTGATCAAATATTTTCCCAACAATCACGAAAATTTATATAGTGGACCAAAACAGTGTCACTTGGGTTGTTCCCTCTTTCAAGGAAAGCCCTCTAAAGGGTAAACAAAAGCAAGGAAGTACATTGTTTTTTATCTCCCGAATTGCACGAAGCGCAAGGAGAGAGC
The DNA here is from genome assembly GCA_007258455.2 of Sequoia sempervirens. NCBI lineage: Eukaryota > Viridiplantae > Streptophyta > Pinopsida > Cupressales > Cupressaceae > Sequoia > Sequoia sempervirens. The sequence continues at coordinate 17,763,772 of VDFB02373365.1, read as the reverse complement.
ATACACAATTCCTTTTCCTCACACTTGCATGGGGTTCATTTTAAATCCAAATCAAAATGTGTGGGTGGTTATACAAGATTTCAAAGGAATGCTTTTGATTCTCAAGATCACCAAGTGGTGCGAGAGAAGAGCATACACATTCAATGAGAAAAATGCAAACCACAAGACATGGAAAACACTTGTTAATTTTAACCCCGCTTATGATGTCAAAGAAAATGCTCGAGTTCTTTTTAGACCAACTAATCTAAATGTGATCTAATCTACAAAAAAAAAAGACACAATGTTTCAAGATAGATTTTTTGACAATCGAACCTGCAACACACTAATTAGTAGTTTATGTCACTAGTCTTTGACAAACGAGAGTTTATGTTTTTGTTTTCAATTCTTGGACATTCAAACGTGCACAAAAGCCCAGTCAACAAAAATTAGCTCCAAAATAAAAAAAAGCTAAACTAAAAAGAAAACTAACATTTAATCTAGCTAATAAAAATTAGAAAAATCTAAAATCTAAACTTGATCTCAATTTAAATCTAAACTAAATCAAAAATCTAAATCTTAACTAAATTAGAAAAATCTAAATTTAATTTAAATTTAAATCTAAACTAAATAAAAACCTAAATCTAAATCTAAAATATAAAATTTAAATTTAATCTAAACTAAAACTAAATTACTCTAAATTAATTAATCTAAATTAATCTAAACTCAATTAATCTAAATTAATCTAAACTCAATTAATCTAAATTAAAATTTAACTTATATTAATTATTCTAAATTAATCTAAATTAAAATACCATTAATCTAAGCTAGGAAAAATTAAAGTTGCAGGCAAGGGGGAATATAGATGAAGTCTCTATGGAAGTCAAAAGAGATGCTTGTAGACGCCTTTGCTCTCCTCGCCTTTTTTCTAAGGTTGCTTAGGTATCTTTACAGGTTGGTAATTGATAGTGACCAGGACGAAAAAAATACCAGAGGAGGACAAGTACATCAAACTTAAGCCTGAAATTATACAGTTCAAAAGATTGTATGAGAAGCAAGAGAGCTTTACTTCTATAGTGCATTTTGTTTCCCTTGGGGAAAGGACAAGCACTATCAAATGATCATAAATTTGGAGCAGAAGTATTTCCCCGACCAAGGATTAGAGAAAGCTTTCGTGATCCAGATGACAAGCCTTTCATGACAAACGAGGATAATAAGCTCAAACCCAAGAACTTGGGTAAAATTGCATTAGTTGCACAAGCAAAAGAAAAGAATGCAAAAATAAGCAAGATAAAAATGAGCAATAGTAGCGAATGGGATGGTGTCAAGTGTTTGTCTCAAGACAAGGCACATAAGTTCGTTAAATCACTCAAGAACATTCCCAATTTTGGCGAAGTATCATATGCACCTTATATAATAACGAGGAAGTATGAGCTCCCAACTAGATGGAGTGGTCGTAAAGGAACTAGGCTCCTTATCAACAAGCCGAAAGGATGGACTTCATTTACTCTTTATGGAAATTTGTGTCGCTTGGTTAAAGTAAAGAAAGTTGGGCATGCAGGAACCCTAGATCCTATGGTGATGGGTCTATTGATTTTTTGTGTTGGTAAAGCAACTAAACAAGTGCAAAGTTTTCAATACATGACAAAGGCTTATAGTGGAATATTTTGACTAGGGGAAGCCACTTCAACTTGGGATGTTGATTTAACAGTCATTGAAAGGGAATCCTGGGAACACATTAAAGGCAAGGATATTCAAAAAGCTACAAGGTCATTTTTTTGGCGAGATATGGAAAGTTCCACCAATGTTTTCAGCTATCAAGGTTGGTGGAGAGATGTATCAAGTGTTTGAAAATACTCATCCATATTTCTTACAACCGAAGCACAACAATGCCAGAATGAAAATGACCTTGGCGGCTACTCTGTGCAAGATCCAAAAATCAAAGGTACACATCAAAAATGTCTATTACCAGCATAGAAGAAACTATGAGAAAATACTCATCCATTTTTCTTACAATCGAAGCATAACAATGCATGGAAAATATTAGCTTCAAATTCATATTATCATCCTAAACACTACAAAATAAAACCAATTCATGTCAACATTTATTGCAAAAACGTATCTTTTAACTATCGTTCACGTCAGGTTCACCAAATGTCATTGGGATTAGATTTTCAAGTTTAGAGCATATTAGATCAATAAACACCAAAAACCCTAATAAACTATCGAGGACAATGAAAGCATAAAACAAAATGAAATAATATCACTTAATCCTTCATGCATTCATTGAATTATCTCCATAGCTCTTCTCCATTTTGCTACTAAATGATGCTTGCCCTCATATTTGAATGTAGCCTAAAGTAAATGACAGCAAAATATCAAAGTATTATCTCAACAACATATAGTTATAAACTCTCTAGATGTCCCAAAATGATAAATGATAGTGGTATTTATAGAGAGGTGAATGCAAAATAGATAGTTGAGATTAGATGATTTTTTTTTTATAGATGGATGAGATTCAACAAGACGAGATAAGATAAGATTGAAAGTGAAGGAGAATGAGGAAATTGAATGATTTTTCAATAAAATCAATTAGTTTGAAGATGAAAGTGCATAATTAAATAATGGAAACATTATTTAATTACAAATGGAAAAGTCAAGTTATCTTTTTGATTAAATGGAAATTTAATTCAAAAAAGGTGAGCGAAAAGACAAGTTATTAATTAAATAAGATTTAATTAATTCGTGTCAAAAAAGGCTAAAATGAATAATTAAATAATTGTCATAATTGTTTAATTATAGTAGAAAGTGATAATAATTAAATAAATAAAGTTTATTTAATTATAGAGGAAAGACATAAGTGACGTAATTAAATAAGTGTAATTTATTTAATTAATCAAGAGTAGTGGAGAAATTAATTAAATAATTAAAAATTATTTAATTAATAGTAGAAATATGACCGTAGACAATGAAAAAATGGTGTTAGCAAGCCTAGGACATGTTTTACTGTCTATAGTAGCCATGGGAGTACACACTAGATTAGAATCTTTCATTCCAAACTTCTTCAACATTTCTTCGACATACTTTGATTGTGAAATGAAAATAACTTTATCTATCTGATTTATTTGTAATCCAAGGAATAAATTCATCTCCCCAAACATAGACATTTCAAACTCTTTCTGTATTTCTTCTACAAACTTCTTACCCATATCTTCATTACCTCCAAATATTATGTCATCAACATATACAACTACAATCAAGATTTGATCTTTTTCAACTTTAAAGTAAAGATTGCTATCTACGGTACTTATATTGAATCCTTGTTGTATCAAATAATTATCCAACCTTGCATACCAATCTCTAGGAGCTTGCTTCAATCCATACAATGCCTTCTTGAATCTACAAACCATATCCAGTTTGTCTAATAACTGAAATCCTTTCGGTTGTACTATGTATACCTCTTCTTCCAATTCTCCATTCAAGAAAGAAGACTTTGCATCCATTTGATAGAATTTCAAATCCTTATGTGTTGCAAAAGCCAAAAATATTTTGATAGCTTCCATTCTTGCCACTGGAGAAAATGTCTCCTCAAAATCTATGCCTTCAACTTGTGAGTAGCCTTTACACACAAGGCTTGCCTTGTTCCTTACTACTTCTACATTCTCATTTAGTTTGTTTTTGAATATCCACTTAGTTCCAATCACATTTTTTTTTGCTAGTCTTGGGACAAGTTCCCAAGTCTGATTCTTCTCAATTTACAACAATTCTTCTTTCATAGCCTTGATCCAATATTCATCCTTGCATGCCTCAATCATTGTTTTCAATTCAACTTCAAAAAGTAATCATAGATTTACCTATTCTTTAGTAGCTTTCCTTCTTTTTAGTACACCTTTTTTCTTATCTCCAATGATTTGATCTTCAGAATGATTCTTCTCCAAATACTTAGGAGTTTTAGGAGGCTTTTTCGAAGCTTCTTCCTCTTCAATTTGCGCTTCTCTTTATTTTTCTTCTTCTCTGCAAGAAGACTCATCTGGTTCATATTCATCTATCATCATTGAATTCTTCTATCAATATTCATCAACCTTGACACTTGCACTCTCAACAATCTTTCTCAATCTCTTGTTGTAGCATTCATAAGCTTTAATTCTAGTAGAATATCCAAGGAAGATACCTTCATCGGACCTTGCATCAAACTTTCCTAAGTTATCTTCATCTCTTCTAATATAACATTTTCTTCCAAACACTCTAAAGTACTTGATAGTAGGAATAATTCCATACCATAGATCATAGGGAGTCTTTGTATTGTTTATTCTTGCTTGAACTCTATTAAGTATATAAACATCAGTATGAATTGCTTTTTCTAGTAGAATTCCAATAGATTTTCATCTTTCATCATTGTTCTTGCAGCTTCTTGAACAATCATATTCTTTCTTTCAACTACTCCATTTTGTTGAGGAGTCCTAAGGATAGACAAATGTCTCTTTATGCCATGATCCTCACAAAAGATGTTAAACTCAATGGAGGTGAGATCTCCACCTCTGCCAAATCTCAAACATTTGATTTTCATATACATTTCATTCTCAAGCATAACTTTGAATGCTTTAAAATTGTCTAGAGCTTCTGATTTTTCTTTGGGAAAAGTAAACCATGTTATTCTAAAATAATCATCAATTAGTAGCATGAAATGCCTATCACCTTGAGTACTTCTTACTCTTGTAGGACCACAAATATTTGTATGCACCAATTCCAGTACTTTGGTAGTAGATTTTTCTTTGACTTTGAAGCTTCTTTTTGCTTGCTTTCCAATTTGAAATTCTTTATAGATAGCATTAATAGGCATTCTAATCTTTTGTGAATCTATTACATCTTGAATTGTACTAATACTTTCTAAGTTATCAAAATTGATGTTAAACATCCTCCTATGACATTGCCAACTTTCATTAATCTGAGTCATAAAGAAATGACCATTAGCACCCTTAGGTTGATAAACATTTCCATCTATCCTTCTTCCAGCAGAAACCGCAGTTTTGTATCCTTTTCTAATCTCACATCCATCATCCTAAAACATAATATTGCATCCTTTTTTGCACATTTTTCCAACACTCAAGAGGTTATGCCTTAAACCCTTAACATAGTAAACATCATCAGTATTATGCTTTCCATCAAAACTGATAGAACCTTTTCCACATATCTTAGTAGATGTATCATCACCAAATCTAACACATCCTCCATCATATTTTTCAAGTTTAACAAAATTACTCTTGTCACTGGTCATATGATTAGAGCATCCATTTGTTGGCATATGGCTTGCTTGATGGCATGTGGCTTCTGATGTTGTCATTGATGGCAACCTAAGTCATCCCTCTGGTTTGCAGATTAGTATTTGCTCATACCGGCAAGAAATGTAGTGAACAGTATTTTACTGGCAGAGAGTATGAAGAATAGGGTATCCGGTCAGTATATCGATTGGTATGCTTCACCGGATCATCATTTTGAGTTGTGGATGTCTGGGAGAGTTTGTTAAGCATATATACTATCTTGTTGTTAAGTTTAGTGGTGTCACATTGATCAGTGTATGTGTTAGGATATCCAGTTGGATGCTTTGGCAGGATGTTTATTTGTTTATTTGCTCATTGTGGTCGACCTAGTGAATGTCACATGTCGCGGATGTATAAGGAGTAATTTTTTAATTGTTTCTTGTGTTGGTTATTTTGTTTTAGGTCCTAGCTATGTCTTAGCCAAATTTGATGGGTGCACATTAAATTTAATTTGTGATTTGAGCCGACCATTGAAGGATATTTCGTGTTTTGTTAAAGCCGACTTGAAGCAATGAAATATTTGTGAGCGGATATATATATGAGATCCGTAATTCATTTTGTGAATGGAAAGCAAGTGTGAAAGTGTGTGAATGTGTGTAAAGAGCATAACAGATGTGTGTGTGAGTATTAGAAGGGTGATTGAGCAATCTTGGCACAGTTTCAGTAGGGCAGAAAAATAGAGAAGAGAAAAGCAGAGCAGAGCATAAATATAGAATCAGTTAGAAGGGCTGAAGAGCATCTATTGAGCTTCACTAGAACTAAATCCAGGCATTTGGATATGCTATTTTCTCAGTTCAACATTTTGTTGTAATGCAAACCATTTTTAAGGCAGTGAGCCTTCCATATTTTGAGCAGTGAGCTCTAGGCAGTGTGCCTGAATGCATGTGCATTCCCTTTTATTCATACTTTTAACATAGTATAATTGTGGATTAATCTCCATTGTGGTTTTTCCCCTAATAGGGTTTCCACGTAAAAATATTGGTGTTATGGTGCTTTGATTATCTTGTTCTTGTGCTTGCATCTTTATTTTTGTTTATGTGTTGTAAATGGTTTAAGGTTTGGATTTAAAGGTTAGATTTGTTGCACACTGATTCACTCCTCCCCCTCTCAGTGTTCCCTGAGTCCAACAATTTGTATCAGAGCCAAGTTCCTCTGCGGAAAGTTTAATAGCTTGAGGTGAATCTTGAACTACAATGGACTCTGGTGGTCTTCAATGGCAGCTTATGGTGGCACTTGATGATCTTGATTAGTCTAAAGAAGAAGTCATGGAATTAAAAATATATATTGTGGATGTTGAGAAATTCATTCAATCATTGAAGGATAAAATAAATGAGTCAAGAGAAAAGAGGAAGGAACTTTGTGATCAGCTTAAGCAGAAAGAAAATAAAAGCTTGAAAGATGTTCACCTGAATCAGACCCTAAAATAAATAAATGAAGAATGTGAAAAGCTTGCTAGGGACAATGCTACTCTAAAGCTTGAAATGGAATCTGTGGCAATGAAGCTAACCAAGGAGATTGAAGAAATGAAGAAGAATGAGGAGAATTTGACCCAGTCTTTAAAAGAAAAATTTGAAGAATGCAGTAGAGTAAATAGTGGATTCATTCAAATGGACATTAAACTACAACAATCCAAAAATAATGAACAAGAGCTTGAAAGACATATAGGTATTCTGAACTCACTACTGCAAATGAGTACAAGAAGTTTAGAACTAGTTTTGCTAAGCTTGATGAGCTGACTAAAGGACAAAAGGATGCAAATGATAAGCGACGTATTGGATATAAGGAAGAAAGCTTTGGATCTGAACATAAGGATTCTAAACAAAGAAATCAGATGAAAAAAGGAAGAAGGTATCTGTTAAGACAACCCAATGCTCAAAAGTTCAATGGTTACTGCTTTGCTTGCAATAAATTTGGTCATATGGCTTCTCAATGTAGAAGTAAACTAAATTCAAGCAATTCGTCATTTCTCAGTCAATGTTTTAGTTGTAATAAGTTTGGTCATAAGTCAATTGAATGTAGAAGCATGTCTGTAAGTGTAAGGAATGTTAAATGTTATACCTGTGGAAAATTTGGGCATATTGCTAATCAATGCATATCAAAGGGAAATCAATGGAATGAATGGTCTAGACAAAGAAAGCTGGTGTGTTACAATTGCAACAGATTTGGTCACATTGCAAGATTCTGCAGGAACAGAAACATGGATAGAAGAGGTCTGGTATACAACGGAAAAATCTCATAGAAAGATGAAAAGGGAAAAGGGAAAGTGATTGTGGAAGAGATTAGAGAATAGATGAAGAAAACATGGGTAAGGAAGAGTGACTCTGACGAAAGGAATAAGTCTGCACCAAAATCTTCTTCTGGTAATTCCTCCTTAAATTGATCTCAGGCCATTGGCCTGGGGGAGTCTTTCAAGAAAAATCCTTTGTTCCCCTATCGATAGCTAGCACCAGAATGCAGGAAATTGTCAGTAGTTGTGATAAAAGTTTGCAAATGCATTAGTGATCGCTTATGTAGAAAAATGAGAAGTAGAAGGTCCACAGAAAAAAAAAATTCTTTTGTTGTCTGAGAAAATAGAGTACCTAGAACTCCTAGGGAAAAATATTTAATGCAGAAAAAGGTTAGGTGTGTGAAGTTATAAAAGGGTATTTAGAACCCTCATTTGTCACCTTGCATTGAAGAAGAATAGAAGGAGAGCCTCTGCAGTGAAATTTCAAAAGGACTAAAGCAAATTCGGCGGAAAATTCATCAGGTATTTCAATTGCATGTAGAATTTTGAATTTTTTGCTCAGTAGAAAAACTTGTTTCGTACGGAAAGAAAAATGAAGAAAATCAAAGGAATGGTGAATTTGGATGAGTATAGTAGTGGAATGATTAGGGTTGTGAGAAATTTGTTGCCAGCCAGTGAATTGAAGTGGTTTGAAGGTGCAAAACATAAAATTTTGGACATTTGGAATGAGTTTCCTTATTTTGTTAACACGAAAGTGGTCAGGTTTATCCTAAATAGATTGAATGAGGACATGCTAACCTTGGATAAACCCTATCTTATTTCAAAGGATGTGATTAGAAATTTAACTGGTTTATGCAATGTGGGGGATATTCTAAAAAAGAAGTTGATTCAAAACAAGGAAGTTGAAACTCTAACCGGAGTGATAGGAGATCAGAGGGCTCTAGTAATTTCAACAATCAAAGATCCAATAACAAGGTACATTGCACATGGGATTTCATACCTAATTTTCTTCAGAAATAGGGAAGGCGCAAATTTGGCTGGCACAGTTTATATCGCTCACAAAATGATAATGGAAGATGAAGACTTTGATCTGTGTGGATTGTTGAAGGAACAGTTGATGGAAAATGTGCAATTGATGAAAGAAGCAAATTACCCCTTCAGGTTTGGTACTTTGATCATATGTATCATGATGTATTTTATGAACTGCTTGCCTCAGAATGATAATGTGGTATGGAAGGAAAGTGAACCGTTTCGTAAGCAAATTTTTTAACATTCTAATGCTTCAGGAAATTATGAGCAAGTATATGCAAATTTCTTTAAGGAATTGCTAGGGAAGTTTGGAGAAGTTAACATTCCCCTTCCAATAAAGATGCTTGAAGTTGGATCATCTTCTGGTAAAACAAAAAGGAAGTAGAAAAGGGCTCTAGAGTTTGTTGATGACACCCCTCTGGCACATAAGTCTCCAAAATCTGAAAAAGGACAAATAATTGTGGATATACCAGATGAAGACTATGATGAGTACACTCCTAGGGATGAACCAGAATCAGTTGAACCGGATGTAATAATAGCAGAAGGAAGTGATGAAGAAGGTGCTTTATTCAAAAAAAAGATAGTGCAGATTATTCAGGGGGAAGATGGAATGCAGAAGATTGCAGACATATGGTTAGATGGACCCTCATATGAGCAGGACCTGATTGATAACACATTGAGTTCTTACTTTGTGCATAATAACATTGGATTGGAAATTTTGAAGAATGTGCTTCGAAAAGAAATGATTGAATGTATCAGGGAGGCTATGGCCTCTGAGCCTCGGGACAGGAAAGAAGAAGAAGTAATTCTACATCTGAAGGAGTAGTTTAGGTTGTCCCTTACCAAACTGAAAAAGAAAATGAATGAGTTGAGGCAATGCATTAATTCATCTAATAACATTTACAACTATTGTCTTCGGTGGCCTCATGTTGTTGGGAGATATAAGGAAAAACTGGAGCAGATTGAAGCTAAGTTGATCAAAATTGGTCAAGATTACAGTATGCTTCAGGACCAGGATGGAGCAGTCAAGAAAAAGATTCAGAAATTGTAGTTTGAGCATGCAAAATTCCACTTTACCAGAAACACTCTTGTGGACACCTTTTGGAAAGTCAAGGATCTAACTGAATGCAAGTCAGAGCAATTGATTGAGGTCTTGAGGAAAGGAGAAAAACTAGAAGAAGCAATTACAATCCCAGAATCCCTCATTCAAATTATTAACAAGACATTTGAGAACAAAAGCATGATCTTAATCATTGGGATTTCTGTAGAAGCATGGAAGAAATTTCTTCTAGGTATGAAAGATAAGTACAAGTTAATTTTCTCACTTAAGTAGCAGTTGTACTTCAAAGTTTGAATTTTTGAAAGGGGGAGAGAGCCTAGTGAAGAATATATTTTTCATTGATTTCAAAGGGGGAGGAGATTAGTGAAAAATGCTTTATCATTCTAAGGGGGAGTTTGAGTTTTGAAATTTTGAATTTTGACACTTAGTCATTTTTCACTAAGTGTTGCCATCAATTCCAAAGGGGGAGATTGTTGGCATATGGCTTGCTTGATGGCATGTGGCTTTTTATGTTATAGTCATTGATGGAAATTGAAATCATCCCTCTGATCCGTAGATCAGTATTTGCTCATACTGGCAAGAAATGTAGTGAACAGTATTTTACAAGCAAAGAGTATGAAGAATAGGGTATTTGATCAGTATATCGATCTGTATGCTTCACCGGATCATCATTTTGAGTTGTGGATCTTTGAGAGAGTTTTTTAAGCATCTATACTATCTTTTTTTTAAGTTTAGTGGTGTTGCATTGATCAGTGTATGTGTTAGGAGATCTGGTTGGATGCTTTGGCAGGATGTTTTTTTGTTTATTTGCTCATTGTGGTCGACCTAGTGAATGTTGCATGTCACGGATGTATAAGGAGTAATTGTTTAATTGTTTCTTGTGTTGGTTATTTTGTTTTGGGTCCTAGCTATTTTTTAGCTGACTTTGATGGGTGTGCATTAAATTTAATTTCTGATTTGAGCCAACCATTGAAGGATATTTCATGTTTTGTTAAAGCTGACTTGAAGCAATGAAATATTTGTTAGCGGATATATATATGAGATAAGTAATTCATTTTGTGAATGGAAAGCAAGTGTGAAAGTGTGTGAATGTGTGTGAAGAGAAGAACAGATGTGTGCATGAGTATTAGAAGGGTGATTGAGCGATCTTTGCACAGTTTCAGTAGGTCAGAAAAATATAGCAAAGCAGAGAAAAAATACATAATCAATCAGAAGGGTTGAAGAGTGTCTATTGAGCTTCACCAGAACTGAATCCAAGCATTTGGAGATGCTATTTTCTCAATTCAACATTTTTTGTAATGCAAACATTTTGTAAGGTAGTGAGCCTTCCATATTTTGAGCAGTGAGCTCTAGGCAATGTGCCTGAATGCATGTGCATTCCCTTTTATTCATACTTTTAACAGAGTATAATTGTGGATTAATCTCCACCGTGGTTTTTCCCCTAACAGGGTTTCCACGTAAAAATATTGGTGTTATGGTGATTTGATTATCTTGTTCTTGTGCTTGCATCTTTATTTTTGTTTGTGTTGTAAATGGTTTAAGGTCTGGATTTAAAGGTTAGATTTGTTGAACACTGATTCACCCCCCCTCTCAATGTTCCCTGAGTCCAACACCATTTTCAATGATCTAGTATTTCTTCTCTTATCTGGCATGAAAAGCAGATACCAAAGTACCTTTAGTCTTATCTTTTGTCTCTAGAGGGCTATTCTTCACACATCTCTTAGATTTAGTAGAAACAGATTCATCTTTTAAAGCCATGAACAAGAATTCATCATCATCATCATCTCCATAATCAGATTCATCATCAAAAATACTTGCATCTTCTCTAACATAATAAATTTTCTTGATCATCTTACCTTTGTTCTCCTTATTTTTGTTATTCAAAGTTCTGTTAAGATATCAAACCATAGTGACCTATCTTTCCACAACTGAAACATTTGAAAGGTAGCTTACCATTGTACTTACTAGTACCCTTGTTCATTCTCCTTAAAAAATTAGCTTCTATATCATCGATATCCTCCTGATTTGATTTCTTGATCTCCTCTAATTTCCCAGCCTTAAAAGTAGCCTCAATTTTTGCACCACTATTTGTACCAAATTCTCTCATTTCAAAAGCAAATAAAGAGCCATACAACTGATCTTTGGTATATTGATTCAAATTTCCAAATTCTTCAATAGCAGATACTTTATGATTGTAAGATTTAGGAAGAGTTATGAGAATTTTCTTTACCACTTCTGGTTCTTTGATTTTGCCACCAAGACCTTTGATGGATCTGACAACTTCATCTACCTCTGCATATAGCTTGTAACATTTTCATCTTCATACATTCGCAGGGTTATCAAACATGATCTTTATATTTTGCATCTTAGCTTCTTTGACCTTATCATCTCCTTCATAAATTCTTTCTAACTTTTCCCAAATTGCTTTAGCGGTTTTCAAACTCATCACTTTCACTAATTCAGAATTAGTAAGACTATTTAAGAGAGCATACCTTGCTTTACAATTTCTTTCATAAGCTTTGATCTCATCTACAGTACTTGGACCATTTGTAGGTTTAATAAATTCATTTTTAACATACTTCTAGACATCGAATCCAAGATAAACTAGATAGCATTCCATCCTTGTCTTCTAGAATGAACAATTTGTTCCATCAAACACAAGGATCTCTTTCTTGTGTGTCATCCTAGATCTCCCTCAAGTGGTTAACCTTTCTTCCAAGGAACCTTGCTTTGATACCAATTGTTGAATGCGCAAGACAACTGAGAGGGGAGGTGAATCAATTGTACCTTAAAACATCAAAACCATCATACACATTCAGATCCACATTAAGATAATTAACCCTTGATATGTTATAATGATTTAACATGAAAAGAAAATAACTGAAACTGAAACAAATCAACATCACAATATAAAGCAATATCAACACCGAATACAATAGGGCTCACTGCCCAAAGAAGAAAGGTTCATTGCAAAAAGGCTCACTACTAGAATAGAAAGAAGATAGAGAAGAATGTTACATAGAGAAATCCATCTCAATGCAACAGAGAAATCCACCACAATATTACCAACACCTTCACAGCATAACTGAAGAATTGTAGACACCTTCTTCTCACTACATCTAACAATCTAACACATGAAAGCTTGCACTGCACTTCTCAAATTTGCACTCTAATACTTTGCACTTCGCATCATTCCCATCTTACTTGACTATCTTCACATCCCTCAACAACTCAACTCATATTTATATCATCATCAACCTTTAAAACATTCTCCAAGGTCGGATATGCACCTCAATTGTGCAAATTCAAATTAGGTCGGCACCAAAACACTTATGTGGAAGATAGAAGTGAAAGCGGACCACACTACTTCTTATCTAGGACCCAAAACTATAATACCACACTATCACATGCTTCTACAAACAATAAATATCCACCAAAATTAGTGTAAACACGAAGGTTGATCCTTACCCATGTAAACACCATTAAAATTTTAAGTGCACACTTCCTTTGATCCAACAACAACTCACTGACAACAAATGTCACCTAAACATAACCTGGAATATTCCATAAACACCCTAAATCCAACAAACTCCTTTGCAACAAATTTCACCTAAGAAATGTACACACCCAGTACATTCAAACAACTTTACACTATAACTTAAGAAACTGACTTCCGAAGCACTAAACCTCAAGCAACCTCAATTGAAGAAAGATGCCAACACTATCAACACTTCTTTAGATCCACAAGACCTAAAACCAAATTGTGGAGAAACGTAGAGAAAAAAAATCTCCCAAACACCTCTGTAATACAATGTTCACACACTGGTTAACACAACTTCTTATGCAGAACAATCTACCACACCCAATCTTGAATACTACTCCTCTAAACACCTCTAATCAACATATTTGAAATGCATAGAAAGATCCTCAACCTAGAAGAAATGTGAAGCAACACCATAACACTATTCTACAACCAAGAACACTCCAACACACTGTTTCTTCTTTTTATCAAATTTTCTCAAAAGCACTTGGAAACCAAGCATCAAAGACATGTCCTTATCATCTTCAATACTTCCTTGACCATAGATAAAAGCTTTGCAAATCAACACTAGAGGTTGACACTAGTATCTTACTAATGACAACATAATGCAACTAATCAAAGCATAGATAACACCAACATACTCTCACAACAATCTCCCCCAATAATGATCTTCTTCCTCCTTATGCAATTGACACTGATGACAACACAAGCTTGTTGACATTAATGATAACACCAATCTACTCATGCTTGCAACAATGAGATGGATGGTGAGCTTAGTAACTACAAATGGATAGGATAAGTGGATGGAAGAAGCTTACCTCCAAGTGTAGGCAACATATAGGTAGTTGATTTATACATGGAACCAACGAGTAGGTTTTCATCATGGTACTTGCCCAAGGTTCCAGAAGAATGGTTTTCACCATTAAAAAAAATTATTAATAATTCATTGATTTTTTATTTTTAAGATTTTAATATTTTAAAAAAAAAAATCTATTTTCTTATGTTTCCTTTTTTCTTACTTTTATTTTTTCTTATTTTTATTTTTTCTATTTTTTTAATTTTTAATTTTTAATTTTTCTAATTTTTTTCTTAAAAATTATTGAGATTTATAATGTATATTAGGTCTTCAAGCTCTTGACCATCATTTTCTATGGTGGATGAATAATATCCTATTCTAAGAACTTGTTCTAGACCCTACTATTGTAATGCCCTTTATGGATGTTGTTGTGGGCTTTGTTAATTGCTAAGTTGGCTCATCCTAAATGTAAATGTCTTAACCATGTTATCATTGTAGCCCCCATGTTAGAGGATTATACCAAGGAAAATATAATTGGGTGGTGGATTGGATTAATCATGTATGGTGGTTATGCAAAATCTTGGATTAAAGGGGTATGATTATAGAGATACATTGCATGATGGATTTCATTGTATAAAAGGGGTGGATGAAAGGAGGCGATTGTGAAGGTATGAGTAAATGTCATGGGACCAAGGGGAAGAAAAACCAACAATTTCACACACCATATCACATTCTATAATTAGATATGCTTTAGATTGGATGATGGATTTGAAACTTTGAATGTTTGACTACATAATTTTAGGCTTTTGATGTTAGATTATGGGTTTTTAATATATGGGATTTGGGACTTTTTGAGGAATATGTATTTTGAGATTTAGGGATCCAAACATATTTTTATTTTTAGATTTAGGAATGAGATATTGGAATTTGGATTTAGTATTGAAGATTGGATTTTGGATGGGGGTGTGGAATTTTGACTTCAAGTTTTGAGATATAGGGACCCATATGGAGTTAATATTAGGATCAAAATGTTTGGATTTGAATTTAATATTTTGAGATTAGATTTTGGATGAGAGGTATATTTTTATTTGGGATATGAGCATAATATTTGTATATTTAGATTGATATATGGGATTTTTCGATATGAAGATGGAACTAAATTTCATATATGTAAATTTAGATGTTCCACCTTGATCCATTGCTTCTCTTTGGTTTGGGATCCACATTAATTTGGTTCATCCTTTCTTATTAGTGGACCTGCATTGCTCTTTTGAGATATTTTTAGTTTTGACTTGGTTTTGATTTGATATTTGATATCAATGCTTTGAAACATTGTGATCCATGGATTCTTGTGGGCTCTTTTATTTTAGTGAATTTATGTGATTGAAGATAAATTTTGGTAATAGGGATGATGGTTTCAATAAAAGGATTGGTGATAGAAATTTCTTTGTAGGAGTGATGGGAAAAACCGATTTGGATGTTGCAAGAAGTTTCCTTAGAATTTGTAAAGAGTCATTAACATCCATATTTTTTTCATCTAGAGATTTGTAGCCAATTGCCTAAAATTCTTACTTTTAATTAACATGTATCGACTCCAAGATTCCTTTCTCATGAGGGCCTAATCCTTTACATTTGTAGTTCATGATTTGATAGCTTTCATTTACAATAGGGTAGTTATTGTTGTTGAACCTTGATGTAAGCCCATCTTTAGATAGTCAAGAACCATTTTAGATTCCAACTTGATCATCTAGAAGAAGACTTGATTTGATAAAGATGGTTGGACCATGATGATAGGATGTTTATTTCCTCATCATTCATTATTATTGTACCTTGACTAATTATCTCCAATGTGACCGATCAATACTTTCGTGTCTACATGCCCACTATTCAATCAATATCAACTTGATTGCCAACGTGTTTGATGTGATTTATTTTCTTGTATATGTATTCAAGGGGATTAAGTGTCTCATCATAGGATGTGGGGATGGTTGGATTATGGATAGGATTATTTTTGGTTTCTTGTTCTTAGGATTTTATTGCATGATAGATGGAATTAGCTTGTATTATTTGATATTGATTAGTTGGGACCAAGTTTGATTATGCTTTAGAATGAGCCCTTGACATAGCCTTTATTTATTTATCAAAATGATGGATGTAGTTTTATTTGCTTTAGTATCCCATTTGATATACTCTGCTAATAGTATGCTTTATTTGGTGGGATTCTTTTGGGCCTTAAGATGCTTATGGATTTTGGATTTTATTTATTTTATGGATTTCATGAAATTTCTATATTTAAATTTTAATGTGGGTTGAATCATGGAGATGGTAGTGCAAAGAGAGGCTTGAACAACCTACATATGGCTTGTCCCCAAGATTGGATTGTCTGTTATAGGGATAACTTCTTCAAGTTTAGGAGTCGTCTATCAATTAGATCTTGAATGTAACCCTTAAAAATTTTTAATGATTAATGGAATGCACTTTGATTCTATGTTATTCATAATACTTGTTGTCTCTATACCACTTGGGATTTAGCTTACTTTCATCAAAAGTCTTGCTAAGTGGGAAGATAATTTTGTTAACCTTTACTAACTTATTGAATTTTCTTCCAAAGACTATCCTATAGGAGTATAGTTTCTTCATTTGGATTCTTTGTTGAATAGGCTTGTGATAGTGGTAGTGTTAAGATAATCTTGGACATCATGAACATGGTTGGAATTGATAAGCCCATTATCAACAAGTTTGTAGTACTCAAAATTCATACTTTTGATTATGGTTCCTCAATTGCAGTCCTTGCTTAACATAATTCATTATTTTTTGGATAAGGTGGGGATGGATGATTGATAGGATTGTTGTTTAAAACATTGAATGGTTTGTGAAGGTTTAGATAATGAAATTACATTATAGGATGGCACATTTCTTTTCTTTTTAATGTTTTAGAATTTGGACATAAATTAGCTTTAAGGGTCTTCTTCTAGAATGTTGTTTCCTTTTCCAAGGTTGATATGAAGGTGACACACATATGTTTGATTTTATCTCATGGGGTAGCTAGTACTAACATGTTCTTAGTTTGAATGATCTTGATCCATAAGTTTGTTCATGGTTTTTAATTTAAATATTGGGGAATGATTGCTCATAATTATTGCATCTAGGGTTTGGTATGGATCAACTTGGGTATGGCTATCATTAGCTCTATAAAATCATATGTTTCAATGTTGTATTTTTTCAATTGTATAGTGTTATCATCATTATGCTCGAAGGGGGTTCTAGCTTATTTAATGAACCCATTGAACCAAGGGTTCATAATACTTATGTTTGTTAGGTTAGGTTTCACTTAATTATATTTTAAGTTTTGTAAGGGATTTACACAAGGGTATATAACAAAGTAAAGATAACAACACCCTACCTATTCAAGTGGTATTTTTTGGCTTTTGTACCCATTGATCACTCATTCAGATGTATGTGGATCAGTGGATGCTGACCCTTTGGATAAATCTCAATATTGTGTCTATTTCATTGATGATGTCTCAAGATACATAGATTTATTTAATGTGTTCTAAATCTAAAGTTTTCACTAAGTTTAAGGAATTTAAGGCCTTAATTGAGAAGCAATCAGATTATAAGATAGAAGTGTTGAGATATGACAATGGGGGTGAATATTGTTCCAAGGAATTTGATGAGTTCTCTAAGCATGCAAGTATTACTCAACAAAAGACTACTTATACTCTCCAACAAAATGGGGTAGCAAAACGAATGAGTTGAACCTTGATAGAAAGAGCTAAGAGCATGTTGAGTGGTGCTAAGCTTGATAGATGTTTTTGGGAAAAATTGGTTGGTACTGCTTGTTACTTGATTAATAGATCTCCCTATTCAACTCTTGTTGATAAAACTCCTTATGAAGTGTAGATAGGTAGAAACTATTTTGTTTCACACTTAAGGGTCTTTGGTTGCGATGCTTTTGTTCATGTGCCTCAAGATAAGCATTCTAAATCGAATCCAAAAGCTCAAAAATGCATCTTAGTTGGTTATAGTGAGAATCCTATAACCCGTAAAATAATATTTTCTAGAGATGTGATTTTCAGAGAGTTTAGAGCTTACTCAGAAGAACAACAACCAAAGGATAAAGATAAGACAAATAAAGTGCACTTCGAGACAAAGATTGAGAAGCAAGAAAATGCACATGTGGAAGAACAATCAGATGGATCAAAGGATGGAGAAGAAAAAGAGGGTCTAGAGAGTTCAAAGGATGTTTAGGATGAGCACATAGAAGAAGAACAAGTAAAGCCCATTACTTCTATCTTGAGGAGGTCCACAAGGAAATGAAATCCAATTGATAAGTATAGCCCATTAGATTACCATTGTGTATTTTCTTTGTTTACTGATGATGAACCTAGATCTTTCAGGGATGCTATCTCTTTGGAGGAAAGTGAGTCTTGGTTGTAGGCCATGCAAGAGGAGATGATGGCTTTAGATAGTTGTGACACCTGGGATCTTATTAGTTTCCCCAAAGGAAGGAAGCCCATTGGTTGCAAGTGGGTATTTAAAAATAAATTTGGAGAAAATAATATGTTAGAGCGGTACAAGGCCAGATTGGTGGCTAAGAGCTACTCCCAAAGAGAGGGAGTTGATTTTGGTGAAATTTTCTCTATTGTTGCTAAATTGGATTCTATTAGATTCCTATTGTATATTGTTGTTGCTTATGATTTTGAGAGAGCAAATGAATGTTAAAACTGATTTCTTGCATAGGGATCTTGGGGAGGAAATTTATATGCAACATCTTGATAGTTTTGTTGTGAAAGGAAGAGAATAATTGATTTGCAGGTTGAAGAAATCTTTTTATGGTTTAAAAGAGTCACCCAAGATGTGGTACCAGAAGTTTGATGTTTTTCCATTGAAGTTGGATTTTCTTAGGAGAGGGGAGGATCATTGTGTTCATATTAAGGTTATTGATTATCATATTCTAATTATTGTCTTGTATGTTGATGATATGTTGTTTATTAGTAACAATAAGGTGATGATTAGTGAGCTCAAGACACAACTTTCTAAAACATTTGATATGGACTTGGGGGCTGCAAAATATATTCTTGGGATGGAGATCGGCAGAGATTGGGGTCATAGAAAGCTTTGGTTAAGTCAAAGTAAGTATGTTGGCACCACTTTGCAGAGATTTAATATGCATGATTGTAAGCTAGTTAGTATTCCATTTCCATATGGTATTAAGTTGAGCTTAGATATGTGTCCTAATTTTGATGATGATTTTGAGGATATGTCTAAGGTTCCTTATGCTAGTGTCATCGGTAGTTTGATGTATGCAATGGTTTGCACTAGACTAGACATAGCCCAAGCAGTGGAAGGTCTAAGTAGGTTTATGTCTAACCTTGGTAGAGAGCATTGGACTTTTATTAAGAGGGTGTTTAAATACGTGTGTGCTACTTCTGATTACTATTTGGTTTATCATGGTATTAATGATGTGATCAAGTCATTGGACATGAAGGGTTTTGTTGATGCAGATTGGGCAGGTGACTTGGATAGTTGAAGGTCCACTAACGACTATGTAATTATTTTGTTTGAAGGTGCAATGAGTTGGATGAGTAAGAGGCAACCTACAGTTGCATTTTCCACCACTGAAGCAAAGTATATGGTTGCTACACATGCCTCTAAGGAGACAGTATCATTACAGAGTCTTGGTAATGGCATTGGTTTTGATTGCAGGATAGTGAGGATTGGATGTGATAATTAGAGTGCTATTTGTTTGACCAAAAATATGTATCATGCTTGTACTAAGCATGTTGATGTTCAGTATCACTTTGTGTGAGAAATGGTTGAGAATGGTAAGGTCTTGATTGAAAAGGTTTACACTTTGGATAATGTTGCAGATTCTCTTACAAAGCTAGTGACCATGTATAAGTTATCTCGGTGCAGGAAGCCTATAAGCCTTGATCACTATACTTGATTTTATATTTGTATCTCTTGGATGTAATTACAATGTATAATGTCAACTGGAAGAATGTTAGGATAAGGTGACATTAACTTTGTAATCCTATCATATGTATGCCTCCATGTTCCTTGGAATGTGTTCTAAGGGACATGAGAGAAAATCATTAAATTTTGGCATTGTTGTAATTATATTTTAAAGAGGATTTAATGTCAGTGGAGGTTACACATCAAAAATGGATAAGGCATCTTTACCAGGCATCCATATTGGGAATTGAAAGGTCTTGGATGGGGCGCCCAAGATTAGAGAAGAAAAGGTGTTCGTTGGTGTTCCATCGAAGATCAGAAAGGTCATCGAAGCATCCAGAAAGTCGAGAGTTGGATAGGCTATGGGCTAGGCACCCATTTTGGAGCCTTGTAATTTCCATTTAATATTTTATTGTCTTTTGGTTTTCTAAGAAGGGGGTGTGGGTTTTTGCAGGTGGTTTTGTACCTCTTGTTTCGGTTTACCATTCATGGTTTAACCTCCCACAAGTTCCATAAATTGGAGCCACAAGATGGTATTTTCATGTTGAGTTCTTGCAGGTAACAGGGTGCTACTGGGTTGATCAGAGATCAGTGGAGTGTAGTATTGTGTACTCTCATTTGAAGATTAATAATATACTTGCCCTCTTTTCTCGTGGAGTTTTTTCCTGAAAAGGTTTTTTCACATAAATTTGATGTTACATTTTGTTTGCTGATTTTTATATTGTGATGTATGTTACAATCACATGTTTAAATCTAATATGGGACTTTAATTTTCATATATGAAGTCACTTACATAATTTCATATTGTAACTTTCCTTCACCTTGTTTTCAACTTGTTTCATCAAAGATCAAAAAGGTCATCAAAGCATCCAAAAAGTTGGGAGTTGGATAGGCTATGGGCTAGGCGCCCATTTTGGAGCCTTGTAATTTCCATTTAATATTTTATTGTCTTTTGGTTGTCTAAGAAGGGGGGATGGGTTTTTGCAAGTGGTTTTGTACCTCTTGTTTTGGTTTACCATTCGTGGTTTTACCTCCCACAAGTTCCATAAATTGGAGCCACGAGATGGTAGTTTCATGTTGAGTTCTTGCGGGTAATAGGGTGCTACTGAGTTGATCAGAGATCAGTGGTGGAGTGCAGTATTGTGTACTCTCATTTGAACATTAATAATATACTTGCCCTCTTTTCTCGCGTAGTATTTTTCCTGAAAAGGTTTTTTCACATAAATTTGATGTACATTTTGTTTGCTGATTTTTATATTGTGATGTATGTTACAATCACATGTTTAAATCTGATATGGTAACTTAATTTTCAGATCTGAATTCACTTACTTAATTTCATATTGTAACTTTCCTTCACCTTGTTTTCAACTTGTACTCATTATCTACTTCAAGATAATGAATACATGAGCATGTCTTGTCAATGTCCACTAGTTGGGAAAGCAATATAGGCCTACATAGATGGATATGAAGGCCTCATATATATTTCATTAAGACCATGTCATCATGCACATCTTTACCCATTTGTAAAGCCCTTCTACAAAATCACTAGTTTATTCATGTGCATTTTATTTTATCTTTTTTGTTTTAAGAAATGTCATTCCATACACTTTTTACTCTTTATGACAAATAGGGTAAGCTTGTTTCCTAATTGATTGTTTAAATTGATCCCAAGAACTTATTGGGCGTGTTTTCTTAATGCCATAAATTATAAGAGACTCAAACCAAATCAAAGCATGCTAAATTATACCTCAAATTGTATCAACCAATTGTTAAGCTTAACTACATCAACATCACCTTTGCGATGAAAGAATCCCAATCCTTGCCTCCCCTTTGAATAGAGGTTTTCTTGGAAGACTTTTTCACCCTTTTGAATCTCCTCCTCTTCATTAGAGGTGGCCTTGCTATTGTCCAGTCTTTCCATGAGGATATCTATTACATATTTCATGGTACACATTGATTAAGAGAGGCTTTCTATGATAGCTTCCATCTTGATGAACCTTGCTTTAGCTTCTTAATATTCTCCTTCACCTTTTATGCTTCTCAATTCATTATTCCACATAGGATTCTATATCTCTCTACAAAGGTGAAATCTTCTTTCCACTTGACCTTGTTGCAAATATGAACTTGCAAAACACTCATAACAACCACTTCTCAAAAGAAAAAACTTGCTCTGATACCAATTGATTTGATATTCCATTTGGTGCTCCATCAACAACAATTATGTTGGAGGACAAAACAATTTATTGAAATAAACTTACAAAAATTAGCAAAAAGAAAGTGAGAAATGAACACAAAAGGACAACAATATAGAGAAAACCACTTTGGGAGAAATCTCTAGCCAAAATATTAGTACTTCATTCCATTAGATGGTATGTCAATGATGAATACAATGACAAACAACACAATTGACTAAAATAAACTTACATGAATTAATACGTATTTGCAAGAAAGATATAGAAAAATGAACACCACAAAAGAATGATAGCAATATAGAGAAACCCACTTTAGTAGAAAACTCTAGCCAAAATGTGTACTTCTCAGTTATAACCAATGACATTTCAATTTGTTGTAATTCACTTTACTTGTACACAAAGAAGAAATCAACCAATTTTTGCCTCTGAGACCCTTTGAATCTCTCAAAAACCCTACATCGTTACTAACAACTTGCTAC
Organism: Sequoia sempervirens; assembly: GCA_007258455.2. Classification (NCBI taxonomy): domain Eukaryota; kingdom Viridiplantae; phylum Streptophyta; class Pinopsida; order Cupressales; family Cupressaceae; genus Sequoia; species Sequoia sempervirens. The sequence continues at coordinate 17,741,196 of VDFB02373365.1, read as the reverse complement.
AACCACTAAAACTTGGAAAATTATATAATTTACTACACTAGATCCCCAAAAATGCCCTCCTTGATGCTCAACTCGAGCTTGCAATACATATAAGAAGTGCTAAATTGATGGAAACTAAAAAGATTGAAGCAAAGGCCAAAATCAAAGAGCCCTCCAAATCTAGAATGACACGAGATGAAAAAAAAAAAAAAAGACTACTATGAGAAATATACCGCTTTTTGCAATAAGGTAATTTTGTATTCACCTTATCAATTTTGGTTTTTCTACCTATTACAACATGTGATTTTGCCACTATGAGCAAAACACTGAACTTATATCGGTTACTCATATACCAAAGCCTACACATGAGCATCTCATACCACCCTACACATTCTCTAGATTCCAAGAATTTATCGCATGCTCCAAAAAAAAATTTAACATTATGTCACTAAGTATAAAAACCAATTCCGTTTACAAATCATAGAGGCAATTCCTTTAGTGCACTTTTCAAGGCAGCCATGGGTCAGTTTGAAACTTAATGAGGGGTGCTCATCTTACCTTCCTCTTTCATGGATGGGCCTTCCTATGGAGACATGTGCATTCCTTTTTCCTTTTCCTCTTAATATGCTTCTTTGAGCCATATATAAAGCTTCTCTTTTGCAACCAATCCTTCTTGCACTTTTCCATGAATTGAATTTTTTTTCTATTTACTAGAGTTAATTTTATTTATGACATGTTTGAACATCCTCTTTTGCTCTTGGTTCTCCTATATCTACATATTGCATGTTTCAAGCTCTTCAAGCCTTTCACTCCTCATAGACTTGGTCACAATTGACCCATGCAACCAAAAATTTTCCTTGCTGAGACTTGAACCTAGGACCTCCTATGGGTGATTGGGATGCTCTTTGTAGCTACCAACCCTTTGTGTGAAATGATATGTAATGTCCATCAAGTATTTGCTACTACAAATCTACAATAGAAACATGGCTCTTGATTCATTGAAATGTTATAATAGAAACATGGCTCTTGATTCATTGAAATGTTATTGATACCCAACCAAAGCTCAAAATTATATGTGGGATATATCTAGTTTGGGATTGTAACGATGATTTGCATGCATCTCCTAGTTTGGGATTCTAATGATGATTAGCATGCATCTCCTACATGCCCAGAAAAATTTTACAATTCTAATTATTACTTCAAATGCAAATACCATACATTTCATTTCAAAAATATCTTCACATGAAAGAAAATGTGTAAGTGCGCAACTCATACGAATCCTCACAAGAAGAAAATTTACTAGTATAAAGCAAAAGCATACTTACACAGCTCCTCGATGGAATTCGGTCCTACATTCCCCGCTATGACATGTAGCTCCTCCATGAAATTCGGTTCTACATTCCCTAAGTGTGTTAAAAGCACCGCAACTTGGTGTTGGTTGGAATTCCAACATTTCATTTTCTAAATTTGGTGTTGGCCTGAGGGCTTCATTTTTTGTTATTTTCTTTTGTTAAATTGCTATCTTCTCTTTGACTTTTTTATGATCTAATCTCTATCTCCCAAAGGGGAAGCTTTTTGTCCCATAAAAGCCACTTCTCATTTATACCTTGCTTCTTTAAGCGATTCTTCCCTCATTTGATGCACTGTTGATTTCCTATATTATGACTGAACATTACATTTATGAAGAGACTATTCATACTTGGCATGCCAGTACAATCGCAATAAGTAACATTCACATTTGGGTACATTTCCACCAATATGGGAATCACGTCCAATTCACCTTTACAAAATTATATGCAATGTTTATGGAAGTGATGATGCCCTTAAGAATAAAAGAGATCACCAAGAGCCTAATGAAATGATACTTACTCACCATATGACGATTTAGAGGAAACAAATTTACCAATGCCTAATTATTTCTACCGCATACATTATGCATTTGTCTCTGCTAACACTAACTTCAGTGTACCATCCGCTAAATTGTAACATTGGGCAGTGTTGTCAAATATGAAGAACTGCCCATTTAAGAAATCCAACATGTGACTAATCCATATTCAGTCATCGGAGTGTCTCAACTTTAGCTCTCAAACACTACATTGTTTTGTTCAAAACATATCAACATTATGATTTTCTCCTGATATTGATAGCAACCACAAAAGACCAGAAAGCATAAATGTTCTTAACAGAAAGCAATTTCTGGATATTGATCCCATTATTTAATTGGACTGGCGACTGAGGTGATACTCATTTTTACCATTTCTTGATGGCTTATGTTCTAACTTGGCCACTCCCAAGAAAGAGAAGGCCAATAGGACTTGGACAGCTCTGAAAAAAAAGTCCATACCATAATTTAGCAGATGTGATGGATAGCATTCAAAACAACCTTAACAGGCATAAGAGGTAAGAACATTGAATATGAAGAAGACAAAGAACAGCTATAGTGGGGAACATTAAGTATGCAGAAGACAAAAGGACAGTTAAGCAGAGAAGAAAAACTACCACGATACAAAGGAAAGTTAAGAAAGTAGTCCTTAAATTATATAGAAAATAAACCAAAAAATAGGAAGATAACAGGAAACTAAAACTCAGATCAGATTATGATCCTCATCTAAAACCTAAAGCTCAGCAAACGAATACAAAATCATATTTGATTAAAATCAGATCTCAATATTTACAAGGATATCCACTAGGTGTTCTCATCACTACCTTGCCTATTCTACAACCATACAACACATCATCCATATACAAGTGCATAGCATATGATAAGAATCGAAATAACTTTGACAAGATTTTTCTATTTCTAGCATAAAATTTTATTGTATTGCATTGCTATCTTTCAATCCAATAAATCAAGTCAAATCAAATTAAAAAGGCGTTTACCTTAGTTTCCATTTGTCTACCACAAGTGCAATTTAAATCCTGTACTATGACAATTCTATGAATTTCATTAATCACAATCTCACTCTCCAAATACCTACCAACTTTGCTACATATGCTTTCAAATATACAAATGCATTGAAAAAGAAATGGGTAAACTAACAAACTAATGCCTGGAAGAGAACTGATGATCAAAGCTCCTCTTTGTAAACAATATTAACCACCAAAAAACGAAAGAAACCCATGTGTGTTTCAAACTTCGGTATTTTAATTACTGTCACTATTTTCAAACAGTCAATTTTGTTAATCCTGCTTACTAGATAGCTCGTGACATGCTATTCAGCTTTAAGCATGTTCAATACCGTTTAATGCTGAATACCAACAAAAAAATGAAACATAGTGAAAAGAACTTTTTAAAACAGTGTGAAGACACTTTTTAAAAGAAAATAGCACAAAAGACAAGAAAGATCCAGAACTACTAAACAAAGACAAAAAAAGACAATAGAAGTCATAAACAACTGATATACTAAAGCCTACATCATTATGACACGTTTTGAAAACAATGTATCCATGAGTTGCTCACTGGCTGGAACCAGACATGTAAAGGAAAAAAGCAAGCTGGGGGCAATTCCACACAGCATCATATTTAGCAATGTACACAATCTTATCAAACTGCAAACAAAAAATGCCTGTCTAAGCACACACGAATTGCACTAGATGAAATCAGTGTCCAACTTTATAACATCTGATTCAGTCAGTTCCAAGATCAGAGAAAGAAATTCAAACGAGGATTAAACATAATGTAAGAAAACATTGGTGCATATGCACAACTAAACAAAAAGTATAAAAGGTATTCCAAAACTCTTTAAACTATTTAAAGGAATTGTAAAATGTGCTGGATATTAGATACATCAATCATTAATAAATAGTTCTTGCGATATGAAGGATTTCTCAGTAAGGTCTCAGACCAAACAAAGAAATTCCACACTCTGAACAACTTGTAAAAACTTTTGGAACACCAGAAAATATGTATAAAGAACAGTAAACTTTGATATGCTAATTATTAAAAATCCATGCACAACCCATCAAATAATCCTTGCAATACAAAAGATTAATCAGTCAACTCCAAGATCAAACAGAAATCTTAAGCTCATTGATTAAAGTAAACTGCCAAAAAAGTTTAGAATCATACCTATTCAAAGATTTCTAGCTCCCCAGCTGAACTAGTCCTACAAAAAGCATTCCAACCATTGGAAGATAATATATTGTTTTTGTTCTCAACAAATCTGAACAGTGAAAACAGATATGTAACTACAATAACAAAACAATGTTCCTGGGGCTGAGTGATCTCGTGCAAGTTTAGTTGCTATACACCTAACTGCTATAAAATATTATATGAATCGTATATGCTACAGGCTGGGACACCGTGCTTTGGCACCAAAATGCACAGATAGCTAATACAACCTGAAGTTCCCAAAGATGCATTTCAATAAAAGCAGAAACATGACCGTAGGAATCCCACATGGCAAATCTTTTTGCAAACTGCAAAAATGGCCAAGGAACAACTTATTAGTTATTAGCCCTTGCCCATATTGCCAACATTATCACCAGGTTCATTATCACATCCTACATCACCATCGGCCATCCTAACAGTACCATTTCCATGTCCATCATTATCACCAAAACCATCACTAGTTCCAGACTGATCATCGCTGTTGCTTTGGCTATAGGCAGTGGTAGTTCCATATCCATCACTCTGGTTGAAGCCACCTCCACTTCCATAACCATCATTCTGACTGTAGCCACCACCTCCGTAGCCACTTCTTCTTTCATTAGCATAATTAACATGCAGTATTCGTCCACTGAGTTGCTGAAAAAAGGAATTAACATACAGTTTTTACTCAAGTGTGAAAATGATTAAATTATTATTGCAATAAAGACTTGAGACTCTTATATCAATATTCATGTCTGGCTTATGATAGAAATTTTCAATTAATAATCCATACTACATAATTTCCAGCAGTAAATGTAATAATGTGCAGCAAGGTATACATAATAGACATCACACACCTTGCCATCCATGCCTTTTAAGGCAGAAGCAGCCGCCTCATCAGAAGTGAAGCTGATAAAACCAAAGCCTCTTGACCTACCACTGTCCCGGTCATAAATAATTCTTGCTGTAGAGCATTAAGAAAAAGAGTTGGGTAAAAGAGTAACTTTAGGAAGTAGATAACCCCGATCACTATAAGGAAAATGAAAGCCAACTTAAGTTTTATACCTTCAGTGTTTTAGCTAAAAAGTATATACCTTCAGTAATTTCACCAAATTCAGTAAATGATTCTTTTAGAAACTGCTCATCGATTGCATTGGACAGACCTGCAAATTACCTTGTCTTACAAAATTAGGCTAGTATATTTAAGCTTCCCAAAGATATATTAAGTTAAATAGATAATGCCTCCTCTAGATTTATTTACCTGCAACAAAAAGCCTTGGCGAGGACATGTGCCGTAATGCTTGGTATATTGAAGGCATGGATGTAGATCCATTAAAGCTTGTGTGCTTAGATATGCTTTGTCTCAAAAGGTTTCCAAGTTTGCTTGCAAAAGCCATTGTTTTGCTACAATGCTATACAAGAAAAGCGTTTCTCCCCTCTTTTACAAGCACAAAGTACATGATCAACCAGTAAAGATGAAAGCCATCAGATATATCTTTACACACACAGAAAACAACATTCTATAACGATTTTGTCAAAACAAACCAAAAATGGAATCCAATTTCTCAAACTCCTGTTTGTGAAATACCAAGTAAAAATATTGCAATTACAATGAAACATGGCAGCAGGGCAACCATTAATTATAAATATGATTTCCAAAAGAAACTGAGGCACTTGTGTTCAGCATCAAACAACAGAATATTTAAAAAATTCCCCACATGTTGCACGTCTATACCTAGTATGAGGTGAATTTAGCAGAATAGGAAACCCCTGTGAGGGCTACTATACCTAATGTAAGACTGACCATTGAAGGTTGCTAAGATAATGAAGAACTGATAATTGGCGACTGCTAAAGCAATGTATGATTAATAAAGTAATGTAATATCCACTATTGCGGGATACTAAAGTAATGATAATTAATGTGAGATCAACAGTTGTGCGCTACTATAACAATGTAAAATCGACCTGTGGCCACTGGTGACTGAGTTTGCATAAGCAAGGGACTCTTACAGAAGAAGTTCAAAAACACTGTCATGACACAAGTATGTCGAACCACATACACATACTGATAAAAATATGTTTCCCAAATGAAATTTTCAACCTCCTATTTGTAAGCATCCATTCAATAAGCTTTCACTAAAAATAAAGCATCACGAAAAAGATCAAGCTCCAAAACAATCTGAACCCAATTAAGGTGAGTACCCAATTCAATTTTTATCTAACTGAAGATAAACTAGTATACAGAAAGCCTTCACAAGGGTTACTATACACAGATTCTCCTGCTGATTCTTCCTGGTTTTCTTTCCATTACATCTATCAATAGGGTCTGGCCTACTTTACAAGGACTCCATACCAGGTTCGTAGTATCAAGAGCTTTCGCCATACCCACCCATATTCTTTCTGAACAAAGCATTTTTCTATGACTGGTACCCATATATCCCGCACACAAATACAATTCATCATTCATCATGAAGTTATAAAACATCAAATAGCCATCCCATGAAAAAACCGAACCAATGCCCCATATCATTTCAACCCAAACATTGGACACTATCTTAAAAAGTTAAACCCTCGTGTAAACCCTTGGAAATAATAAGCATGCTAAAACACAGGAAAATTATGTGCAAAAGACAGTTTATAAATTTGACAGAATGATAGAAGACAAATAAACATACGTGATGAGATATACCAGAAACCCGACTCGATCTGTTCTGTGTTTTTTTAATAACTCTGTAAATAAGAACCTGAACTATCTCAAATGTTGGCTAATGTCTCAGTATCTGTTAAACAGGAAGAAATCCAGGGCGTTCGTGCAAAGCGAGGGAGAATAATCTACCGTCCGATGGATACAAACCTGGCCGTAGATGTAACTATTAAATTTAGTTGCAAGGGAATGTCAATAATAAACAAGGAAGTCGCAAGGCTTATGGATTTAGATATAGTTTCGTACACTATCTTCTTGATCATTAGTGGATTCGGATATAATTTTAGTAGATAATTTGATTTTTAGGTGGATTGGAGCATAAATTTTTTAATTTATTTTGAAGATTTGAGAATATTTATATGAAATTTTAGATTAGTATGCAAATGCACATTTGATAGAAGTGGAAAATGTTATACTAAAGAAATTTTGTACAATGATTTGTTGTTGTTTAGGCCTTCTCTACTCATATCTTATAGAGTGCAAATATTTTGTATAAGTGGTTATGTATGTATGGTGTATTCTTTATGTGGAGAGGAGTGTCTCAAGTATCAAATCTTATATGGTTTCAATTATTGTGTATTATAAGTTAATGCAAAGTGTTGAACCAGATGGTACTAGTTGGTTAGCATGATCATCTAGCATAGGTGCAACTACATGTCAAATGTGTACGGTGTCAAACTATTGTAGCTAATTGAACACATATGTGGCTATATCAAGTGTCATATTATATGAGTGAGTAGTGTTTACAAAGATGCACAAGGACCATGTGCTAGTTAGTTATGCGCAAAATTACATTTTGTACTTACAATGATGCACAAAGTTGCGCTAGGACTGTGTGGTGTGCGTTGAGTGGAGACAGTCATGTAAGTTGTCCAAATGTATTAGACCAAGATTATGCACATGGCTACACTTAAGTCATTAGCCCTTTCTTAAGAAGCAATGGTCTCCATTACATTAATCCTAAATTGAAGAAATTGCACATGGAGTTACTTTAGGTTATACAACTTGGTTTGGTCAACATATTGTCCAATCTTGACTATTTGGAATAGTTGATGAGTGCCTAAGTGACTATGAATCACTATGGTGTTGATGATTGTATCTTTCATAATAGGATTAACATGATCAAGATCTATGTTTTTGAGATGCTGAAATTTGTTGACTCCAAAAGTGGAGGGATGTATGGTTTGAGCAACTCATACTAAAGATGGATGTAAACCCAAGTATTGTGGGTGGTCAAGTACAAAGGTGTTCTCACTAGAGTTGTATATAGAATAGTGTAAGGGCCATAGCACAATGGTTTGATCTTGTGGTGAGGACCATGAAAATGTTCCTTTTGAAGATGCAACATAAGGACCACAAAAATATTCCTTCTAAAGATGCAACAGACTTTGTCACTATCCTATAAGGTGTGTGGTGCATAATGGGCATCATGGCTCTATTTATTCTTCTATTGTTGGTGTAGAAGTATTTATTAAACCTATTGATGAAGGTATTGGATTAAGCATTGCATTTTATCCACTTCCCATTTTTGGGCATGCACCTTTAATATCAATGGTGTGTAGTAGAAAATGTTAAGGGGCATTGCTAGTTAGAACCATTTATGTAGCACTGTGTTGTAGGCATGTTAGATGTGTGACAAGTTAGCATTCCATATGTGCATATGCATGTTGTTGCGAATGTGTAAAAGATGAAAATGTAATTAACCACCTTCATTTATCGTTGGTCTACATGTGGAAGGTTGTGGAATGGTCTAGTTGTATGGCCAACATGATTTGAAGAGTTTACCAAGAAGTGCTCACAAATCTTGATTCAAAGCTACACACAATGGACATCGAAAGCCCAAAGTGGATCCAAAGGTGGTTAAAGAAGATGCATGTAGTGTCTGGCATGGTGATGGTCTTCTTATAGATAACCATGATGGTCATTTTAGAGAACACAACAACCATGACAAACACATTTTTTTCTAGCAATTGATGGTTGCTAGGCCACTAAGAAAATCCATGTTGATTAGCTCCCAAGGGCATTGTGGTACCACTAAAGGAATGTAAAGCCCCAAAGTCTTGTTTGTAGGCTTAGCAATGAAATAAGTTATGCAAGACTTGATGTGGCTTTCAATGTTAGTGTGCATGTGAGGCTAGTAGAATTGTTGTTGAAGCATGGCAAGTGTTTTGGTAATGCCAAAGTGAACTATAGTTTTGGGATAGTTTGCTTCCTAAATCATGCATTGTCAAGGCATGCCCAAGGGAATGCAAAGATGTTCAAGCTTTTAAAGAAGCTTGTTGGATAAGTAGAAATTATTAATAGGTATAACTTTCATGAGCATCTTGAAAAACTATGCAAAATATTTATTTCGCAAGTACAATGATCTCAAGTTAGAAAAGGTGTGCCCACATAATTCTAGCATAGTTGTGATTTCATAGACCGATGGTCACTTAAGATAGTCTATGACCTTTTGTAACACCCTTTTTATGCTTGATCTCTAGGTGGAATTGTTATAGGTATGTCATCCACTCAATATGTTGTGCATTTTCCGTTTTGATTTGTGCATACAATAATTGGAGCAGCCAATGATCAAATTGAATAATAGTCTCTTTCCTAAGAATGTAGTGGCATCATTACTTAATAGCTTGAAAAATGGCATAGATCTCCTTCTTATAAGTGTAGTGTTGCATAATATCATTTGATGTCTCTAAATGATAGGCAATTAGATGTTCATGCTAGAGAAACATGACATCAAGTGCATAGTCATCACTTGAGGCCAACACTAACATGGAGCAAACGTGTCTCTTGACCTCACCAAATTAATGTTGTTTTATAGGATTTCATTGAAATATTGCCTTAGCATTCATAATTTATTTAAGGGGCCAAGTAATAGGTGAGATCCCAAGGACAAGCATTAAATAGAAGTTGGAAAGTCCAAGGAAGTTGTGTAATTCTATGAGATTGCACAAATTTCCTTAGTCTTCTCTAGATCAACATGAATGCTAGATTGGTTGATGATGTAACCAAGGTATTGAAACTACATGGTGCCAAAAATGCAGTTTGTCAAGGTTGGCTTTCAATTCATGTTGGCAAAAAAATTCCAATATTTGTGAAACATGTTGTGTGTGCTCCTCTCAAGTCTTGTTGAAAATAAGTATGGAACCTAAGATGATGACAAAGGAGTTGGTGAATGTATGCAAGATATCATTCATTAGGATCATTAATGTTACATGAACTTTGGTTAGGCCAAAAGACAACCATTTACTCATGGAGTTCTTACTATATTTTGAATGCAATTTTCCAAATGTCTTTGGATTATATTGGAACATAATGCTATCCTAATTAACAATTGATTTTGGTGAAGTAGCACACCCCACAAAGCTAGTCCAAGAAGTCATTGATGTGTGGTAAGGGATGCATGATATTTACTAAGATCTTTTTAAGGGTGTGATAGTCAATGTAGAATCCCCATATGTCACTATTATTGGGTGCAAGCACAATCAAATTACTACAAGGGTATGAACTTGGCCTAATCTTTCCTTGTTCAACCAATTCTTGAATTTTGAGTTGCATGTAATGAAAAAAATCATATACCCTTGAAATTTTACATCATATTTTGGACTCTCTTTGGTGACTATCTCCTGTAATGTGTTTTTAGGCTCGTCTCAACCCTTGCCTTAGCCTTTTTCTGCCCATGGTACCAAGGATTTTCCTTCCATGGTTTCTTTTGTCCAAATTGTTGTTATAGATATTGCATTCATATCATTTTCTAGTATTTAAACCTTCACTAAGATAGAAATATTTAGATAGATATATAGATTTCTACATGACATGGTAGTGTATCATGACAAGTCATGATTCTTGGACCATTTTTAGCATTTTTTTACCTACCACCTGCCTAGTCCTTAAGTAACCATCCTATAGAAAATTCAAATAGCTTCCTTATCTCCCTCATTTTGATTCATTTGAAAGGATCTCTTGATATCTCATACAATCTCTCTCTTGCATTCTACTACTCATGTACCAACATTTTACACCATTATTCCTAACACTTTGAGCAATTTATTAGTATTTTGTGAAGACTCCAACATTTTGTTGATCTCTTGAGGAGTTCAATAGCATCTATTAAAATCACTCTTGCCTTTAGTGTTCTTGCCAATCTTTGGAGGTGATTTCCATTATTATTTCTCTAAATCAGCTCTTGATTTCCATTATTATTTATGTAAATCATCTCTTTCTCTTTTATGTTATCGTTGTAGAATATTGTTGTTGCTACCCTTGGCACCCAAGTTCTCACTTCCTTTACTAATAGCACTCTATTTTTCATTTTAGTTTACTTTACTTGCATTTTCCACTACTCAATCAATTCCTAGACACATATAGGATAGGAACACACCCTTGGCTTCCCATGGAGATAGAAAAATCAAATCAAGGGCTTGACCATTTACATAGCAAGTTCCTTTCTAACCATGATATTTTTTCTCTTTTCAGCTATAATTATTTGTGAGACTAAAACCATATAAAAGTTTCATTTTCACTCTTCCTCTTCACTGTCATTTCATTATTTTATTTTCTTTACAAGCATAGCTTCCATATACTTAGCTTCAATAGTAGATAAAGTGAAAACAACTTGTTGCTTACTCATCCAAATGATTGCACCACCAAATAAATTAAACATATAAGCATTGGTGGATCTTCTGCTATCAACATCATCTACCCAATATAAATACACATAACCACATATATCAAGGGAATTCCCATCTCCCACCATATTACCATGATAACACAACAAATACTTTGAGGTACCTAGAAAATATCTAAAGTCTCTTTTACCTACACCCTAATGAATTCTACAAAAATTAGACATATATCTAAAAAGAACTTCCACTGCCTAGGAAATACCTGGTCTAGTGTAGACCATTGTGTTGATGAGTGTTTTTATATATCACAACATAGACAAAACACAAAATATTATGTCTCTCTTGAAAGGAAATATAAACTCAAAATTTTGAAAAAGATAACCCCAAGGCTTTGATAATCAGGTCTTGACTTTGCATAAAATGACTCAGTGGTTTGTTGATTTGTTGTTTTAACAAAGGGCCTTACAACTACTTTGTTGGAACTTTAAATATCAATGGTTTGAAAGATCTGAAATTGATATAAAACCTTAACTGAATTTCCAAATTTGAAATCTAAAAATATGATTTAACATTGAATATAGATGATTTGAATTATGCTTTTCTCCTATTTACTAACTTAGTTTTAAAATAAAATGAAAAAGAAAAGGGGAAAGAGATTAAGCTATGAAAACCTAAGGACAATGACAACAATGGTTGGTGCTATAGATAGACAAATCTCTCACAAAACTAATTCCTACTTAATCAGAGGCAAACTCACAAAGTTGCAAGAATGGTGCAATCTTTAAAGGAAACTAAAAGATTTTTAGACTGAAAATTCATGCATATTACCCAATTTTGGTGCAATATATATGAGCATTCACAATTGAACTTATACAAAACAAGGTCCAGACTAATCATACAAAGTAACTTACAATAAACAAATTACAAATGGTATGAACCAGAGAACTATCAAATATCTTCACACTTCACCATTATCATAACTAAAATTTAAATAAAATTGAAGAAAGGAACCATACATACATAGAGAAATAACAAGTCACCACAACTTCAATGCCTTGCTTATATTGATTTCAAAATACTAATATACAACAATTCCAACTAGGGTTGACATACCAACTAATATATATATAACCACAAATCCTAGACTTTATTTAATCCACATTGTTATTTATTAAATGCAATGACAGTTAAAACGTATAGCAAAGAGATCATGGATACTAACCTGAAATTCACATAAAATTTTAGATAAATCAAATTGTAGGTGTGAATGGACACACTTAGGGTTTGAAAGGGCTCTGCTCTAAAACTAATCTTCGTTCATGGGAAAGAAATGGTGAAAATAATGTGTGAAATCATTTATATAGCCCCAAAAAATCTACCACAGTAAATGTCCATAATGATAGAGTGTCAAGCACTCGCACAGGATACAAGTTAGGGTTTTAAAATATTGTAAAAACTTGACCCTATAGAGAATTAGAGTGTTTGAATTTTTACGAAAATGACGGGTTTGCAGTCTTATGCAAGATAATGAAGTCTATTCATCTTTGTTAAAATTTGAAGCCTCCATTCCCTGTGGGAAAATGGGTGCACATTCGATATGGAGAAATCATTAATGACAACTTTTGCAAAGATTTAGGTTTTGCAGGATTTTTACATATACCCTCCTTTTTGGGGTTTTAAATCTTGTGGGGTTTCATATGCGACTTAATTTTGTAGGTTTTTAAAACATGATTCCCTTGGAAAATCTCCACAAATGCGTTATTTCGTAAATCTTTTTTTGACCCTCAAAAATGCAACCAAAACTTCCAAACCAAAAACAAGCAACCAACCAAAGGAAAAATAACCTAACATGACATAACCTAAAAAATGAAGAGGGGGTCCTTGTTTTTAATGGGGCATGTGTGCAAGGCACAACACATTACATACATCAAACTTCCAACTACATTCTAGTAAGGCACTCTAGTCATGTCTTCCATCTCCAATGGGAATTTTGGACAATCTAAAGGTAGTAAATTTGTTCCATTTATAAGAAGGAACACACAATGATCTACAGTCCTACATGTTAAACCTCTGTAAAACTGAATTGACATACTTACTCTATTAATAACATTTTGTTTTCACAGTCCATGATAGTTAGCATGTGGATTTCTGGAAAAAATTGTGTGCAGATTTTTGGATCAACGTTTCGGATCATACTCCATGATCCACTTCTCTCTCTATCTGCCTGTCATCCTGATGATGGATCATGGAGTATGATCCGAAACATTGATCCAAAAATCTGCACACAGTTTTTTCCAGAAATCCACATACTAAATACTTACTCTAGCCAAACTATAGATTTTTGTTCACTCTGTATCGAAGAATTTCCATCCCAATATTGTGTTTAGTTGCACCAAGATCTTGCATTTCAAATTTAGCTGCAAGTTGAGACTTCAATTATAAAATCATACATTTCCCTTTACCAATAAATAACATATCACCAACATATAATGCAATAAATAGGAAATTATCACAATCATATTTATAATTAACACAATGATCTGTGATTTAAAAAGCTCAAATCCAAACTCAACACATATGTATCAAATTTTTGGTACCACATCCTAAGACTTTGTTTGAGGCTATCCAAATATTTCTTCAATTTATAAACTAAATTACTTTTACTTTTCACCACATAGTGCTCTATTTGTGTCATATAAATATCCTCCTCTAAATCTCTATGAATGAAATTCATGTTGTTATTTTTGCAACATGAGAAAATATATCACTATAATCAACACCCTTAACCTGAGAGTAACCTTTCGTTACCAATCGTTTAAATTTGTACTTCTCAATATCTTGATATGGACCCATCTTTTTCTTAAACACTTATTTGCAACCAATAAGTTTTTTCCTTTAGGAAATGGTACAAGATATCATGTATCATTCTTTTTCAAAGCTTTCATTTCTTCATCCATAGTAATCTTCTAATATTTTGCATCATTCATACCTAATGCCTCTTCTATAGATTTGGGTTCATCAATGTTAGTATTCAAAGCAAAAATAAATCTACAATTATCAACTGAATACCTTTCAGGTGGATGTCTATGTCTTGTAGATAGGTTCAAACAAGTTGAGTCGGAGGTTCTTCCTCATCTTCTAAAGATTCAGAGATACATGAGTTATCCTCAACTTCTTGTCTATCAAAGGGCCTTGATTCAACTTTCTCAAACATAGAAGGATGTTGAATCACATATTTTTGTTCACTTTGTTCTAGATACAATATAATAGAAGAAGTCTTAGTTTCTCTAAAAATAACACCTTTACTATATATTACCTTTTGTGCTACACAATCCCAAAGCATGTATCCTTTCACACCATAGCTATATCTGATGAAGATACATTTCACAACCTTGGAACTCCAACTTTGTTCACTTCTCCTTTGTCATATAAGCATATGGCTCGTAACCAAAAACTCTAAGATGTCCCAGTGAAGGCTTGTGATTTGACCATGCCTCTGCAGGCATCTTATCAACAAGAGTTGATGTAGGAGACATGTTAATTAGGTAACAAGCAGCGGTGATAGCTTCAAAAGCAGCGGTGATAGCTTCAAAAGCAGCGGTGATAGCTTCAACCCAAACCCTTTGTTCTAAACCAACACCACTTAGCATACTCCTAGCCTTCTCCATCAATGTCATATTCATTCTTTCTACAACTCCATTTTTTATGGAGAATACAAAGTTATATTTTCTCTCAGAATGCCACAATCATTATAGAATCTATCAAAATCATTAGAGTAAAATTCACCATCATTATTAGCCCTCAAATATTTTATTGATTTTTCAATCTACAACTCAACCATTGTTTTAAATTCTTTAAATCATTTAAAAACTTCATATTTAATCTTTAGAAAATATACCCATATACTTCTACTATAATCATCAATAAATGAAAAATAATATGTGGATTTTCCAATCGAATAAACATCTATAGGACCAAACACATCAAAATGAATAAGATCCAATACACCACAAGATTTATGAGAACTTGGTCAATAATAAATGTGATTTTTTTTTCCATAAAATAAATGCTTACATAAATCAAAGTCAAGATTACAATCAATCAACCCTTCAACAAGGTTTTTATTTTTCAAGGTCCTTAAACAATTTTCTCCTATGTGGTCAAGCCTTTGGTTCCATGACATAGTCTTCTCTATAGGTAACTTTGATTCAAAATAAAGAGCACCCTTGGGTACCTAGAATTCATGACAACCTATTGAAGATGAAAGCCTCACCTCTTTTGATTAAGTAACCATAGACTTGATTTTCACAAAAGTACTATTGCAATCAATAGTCCATGCATCAAGCTTATACAATGTGCTAAATCTGACACCTCTAGAAATCACCATAGCACCTATAACCATCTTGCATACTACATCAGAAAAGATTACCTACACACCCACATCTATTAGTTTGTTCACGCATAAAAAAATTTGTGTTAATTTAGGGATAAGAAACACACAATTAATCCTTTTTATTCTACCATCAAGAAACTTGATTCTAACATTACCATAACCAACAATATTTTAAAAAGAATCATCACCCAAGTACACTTTACCGAGCCATCAAATTCCTCATTCAAAAAACCAGTCTCTATTAGAGGTCATATGAAAAGATGCACCTGAGTCAATTAACCATGCATCATTACCTACATGAGTGGCCAAAGTTGCAATGAATGCATCACCATCTTCCTTCTCAAATTTAGAATCATAATCAAATATCTTCTTCTTATTTTCTTCATTGCACTCCTTACGGAAGTGTCCAAGCTTACTGTAGTTCTAACAAATAGCTTTGGACTTTACAAGATATTTGGATCTCCCCTTGGATTTGGATTTATGATGCTTCTCATTCTTCTTTTCTTTTTCCTTATGTCTTCCATGAATATTTAGGTCCTCCTTGGTGTAAATTTTAATGATTAGATAAATGCACAAAAAATTAATTCAAATCAGATGCAAAGACACAGCAGATACCCTCGGAAAACCCTCCTCACGAGGGAGAAAAACCCAGCAACAATATATCACTTATATATTGAATTGTCACAAAATGATCTTCTTACAAGAGGCCGATATGCAGGCCCTACAATATGCACCAAAGAGTGATGCAACACATAACTCAATTGTTGATAATACACAGCCTCAAAGATACTGCTCTCTTAATACAGTTCGCTTTCCTTTATATATGACTCACACTTAGACTTCAAATGACTATATCGAACTTGACTTGAAAACTTGATGATTACAATGAAGAGCATAATCTAATATATATACAACATTGAGAGAAAGATGTGTCTATTCCCAAACAAGTCGACCACAAGCAAGAAGACGTCCCTCTTAGAAATCGTGCCACTTGAACAAGGTTGGCCTTGTTAATAAAATGTGCCTCTTCATTTAATATTATTTGCTTTAATAAATAGAGGTGACTCTATAAAAAGTCACACCCCTTGAGACATAAATAAATTAAATAGCATAAGGCTATTATTTAATTTATTATCAATAAGAAGATCGCTGGAAGATTATTCCAGACGTTGCATGTATCATCAACACTCCCTCTCAGCTAGGGAGTAAACTTCTAGCTACACAAGACACATCACCTCAATGTGATGTCTATCACTATGGCTACAACCATTAGTGAAAAGAAGAATATCACCTCATCGTGATATTAGATATCGCCTCAACACGATATCAACCATAATGGCTACAACCATACTATGGTGTGTACAAGTGTTCATCACTTGTGTGATGTTGTCACCTCAACATGAGTTTTACCATAGCTCTCCCAGAGGGTGAAACATAAGTACAAAATATGTCATGGAGTCTCACACATGACATCCACCATGACTCAGCTCAGAGGGTGGAAACAAGGGCTTTCACCTCAAATCTCAAAGAGAAATGCATTATCAAGGGCTTGCACCTCAAATTCCTTCGTCTCAGAGGAAAATGCATTAACAAGGGATTTCACCTCGAATTTCTCTCACAGAGAAGAACTCATTAAACAAGCTCATTGATACTGAGACTCTTTCTCATTCAAGGTTGGATTCTCCACCATACCAAGCTTATCTCGAAAGTACACAAACTTTATCCTAGAGAGAGGCTTGGTGAGAATATCTATCGTCTGCTCATCAGTGTTGATGTACCTCAACTGTATAGCCTTCCGTAGTACCATATCTCTAATGTAGTGGTACTTGATCTCAACATCCTTGGTTATGTCATGGAACATAGGATTGACAGAAAGCTTCACACAACTCTAATTATCACAATGAATGATAGTAGGCTCCATTGATTGTCCAAACAATCCTGTAAGGAGCTTACGAAGCCACACTACTTTCTGAGTTGCCATACAAGCTGCAATATACTCTGCCTCTGTTGTTTTTAATGCTACAGATGAATGCTTCCTGTTGCACCAGGAAATCATAGTAGAACCCAAACTGAAGCAACAACCAGAGGTGCTCTTCCGATCTGTGACACACCCTACCCAATCAAAATCTGTATATCCATGTAACTCCAAGTCTGCATCTGAAGAATACCTCAACCCATATCCAACTGTGTCGTGCAAGTTTCTCAGGATATGTTTAGCTGCAACAAGATGTATCTGTCTCAAATCACACATAAACTGGCTAAGTGCACTCACTGCATAGAAATATCAGGTCTAGTGTTAACTAGATACATCAAGGACCCAATCAACTGTCTATACAATGTAGGATCCACCAAGTCTGAACTAGTTGTTGCCTCCTTCAATTTATGTAGGTTGGTCTCCATAGGTGTAGACATGGATTTGCAATCCATCATACCAAATCTCTTAAGTATATCAATGGTGTACTTTCCTTGACTTAGAATCATCTCATCTAGTTTCTGCCAGACTTCTAATCCAAGGAAGTAATGCATGAGCCCAAGGTCCTTCATCTCAAATTCTGAAGTCAACTCCTTGCACTCGAGAATTGGGTGATCTTCTCTAGTAAGAATCAAATCATCAACATATAAGACCAATAATAATTTATCACCATTGATTACCTTGAAGTAGAGATTTGAATCAGCATCATTCTTCAAGAAACCCAAACTTGACAAGTAACGATCAATCCTTTCGTACCAAGCGTGAGGAGCCTGATTAAGACCATACAAGGCCTTCTTCAACTTGCAAACATGTGACTCCTTCCCATGAACCTCAAATCCATCAAGTTTCTCTATATAAACCTCTTCCTCAATCACTCCATTGAGAAAGGTTGTCTTCACGTCCATCTAGTGAATCTTCCATCCTCTAGATGCAGCAATAGCAATGATGGTTCTGATAGAAGTATAGCGAGCAATAGGAGCAAATGTTTCTTCGTAATCAAATCCCTCTTTCTAAGAAAACCCATGAGCCACAAATCTTGCTTTGTACTTCTCAATGCTCCCATCTGCAGCATGCTTAATCTTGAATAGCCATTTAGAAGATACCACAGACTTGCTCTTGGGTCTAGGAACAATGTCCCAAACATCATTCTTAAGAATTGACTGATACTCCTCTGACATAGCATCTCTCCAAACTTGATAACTAGATGCTTCCTCAACACAGGTAGGCTCGGATTCTATAATCTGACTCATTAAGGCAACATAACTAGAGAACTTATGTGGCCTTTTACTTTCTCTGAATGTGCCTCTAGGAGCTGCAAAACTTTCAACCTCTTGCATAGTACGCTTGGCCCATAGAGGTCTCTTTCTCCCAATAACAATGTCAGTAGGCCCATCAGTAGGTTCCAAGGGTTCAACAATATCAATATCTTCTTTTGGTTCTGAAGTCTCCCTCTAAATCTCAGGAGTATGGTCAACTTCCATATCCTAAGGAGACTCTTCATTATCGATCTCCATATGAATGCCCCTAGATCTCCTGAATGCAACATCTTCCTCGAATGTGACATCCCTACTGATCTCGATCAACTTCTATCTTGGAATGTATATTCTATAGGCTTTTGATGTCTCACTATAGCCCACAAATATTCCCTTCTTGCCAAAAGGCTCCAACTTAGTTCTCTTTTCCTTTGGAACATGAACATAGATAGGAAATCCAAAGATCCTCAAATGACTGAATTCAGGCTTCTTCCCTATAAAGGCTTCCTGCGAAGTCATATTCTCCAAGATCTTATGAGGACTTTTGTTTTGAACATATACAATCATCCTGAAAGCTTCTTCCCATAAGAAGGTTTGCAAATCTTGATCATGGATCATGGCCTTCGTTGCTTCCACGATCGTCATGTTCTTTCTTTCTGCAACACCATTCTATTGAGGATTATAGGGGACACAAAACTCCCTCTTAATCCCTGCATCAATACAAAAATTCTGAAAACTGCCAGAGGTGTATTCTCCACCATTATCAGATCTGAGGACCTTAATTCTTTTACCAAAAAGATTTTCTACCAAGGCTTTAAATTCCTTAAACCTATCTAACACTTCCTCAGACTCTTTAGTTTTCAAAAAATAAATCCAAGTCTTCCTAGAGTGGTCATCAATAAAAAGAACATAATACAAGAATCCACTCGAAGACGGAACAGACATAGGACCACATAAATTAGAATGAATAAGGTCTAAAATACACTTAGATCTATTTTCTCTACTATGAAAAGGGGCTTTTATATTCTTACCCAAAGCGCAACCCTTGCAAGTACCTTCATGCTCCTGGTTGAACTTAGGAAGGCCCGACACCATCTTCTCCATGATAGGTAAGGCTCAGAAGTGAAGGTGAGCCAATCTTCGATGCCAAAGATCACATAGACTTGAAGAATCATGAACCAAAGATTGTAGAGGACGTGTGCAAACCCTGTAAATGTTTTCATGTATAACTCCAATTACTTGAGCATCCTTGAAGCCAGAGTTCTCCATCCACACTAGAACTTTACCTTTGGAGAAGGCAACTTGATATCCTTTATCTTCCAAGGCTGAAATAGAAATAAGATTGTGCTTGATTCTAGGAACATAAAGAATGTTACTCAACTGAAGTGTGATGCCAGAATCCAAATGAAGTGTAGAGGTCCCAATTCCTTTCATAGAGTAGCTAGCATCATCTCCAATGATGACTTGCTCGGAAGACTCCTTCTCCACCAAACTTGATAAGTGCTCCTTAAAACCAGTGATGTGTCATGAAGCACCACTGTCGATCAACCAAGTGTTGGTGTCAGTAGGTACACTGCTTGACAATGCCGAGTAGAACAAATATTCACTTGAATCCTTTTGTGGAGAAGCATCATCAACATCTGCAATGGTGACTTGTTGCTTAGGTCTAGTTGGACAATGCTTAGCAAAGTGCCCAAACTTATCACATCTAAAACATTGAATCTTGGACATGTCTCTCTTCTTCTTGAAGGGAGGTGCATCATCATTTCCCTTATCTCGATTCCTCTTGAAGAATCCTTTCCTTCCATCTTTACCTTTCTTCTTTGATGCATGGGAGGTGAGAACATGAATGTCTTCATTCTTTGAACTTTGACCGACGCCTCTTGCCAACAACATTGATTCTTCTTGAATGCAATCAGATCTTAGGCGATCAAACTTAGGCAGTTTTGATCTTGTACTGATTCCCTGAATGTAAGATTCCCAAGACAAAGGTAGACCATTGAGAGCGAGCATGGTCAAGTCTTTTTCATCAACCATATGCCTTATTGTCGAGAGTTGATCTCTCAAATCTGCAATCCTCATAAAGTATGCAATCACTGATTCACCTTTTGCCATCTTCACATGATGTAGTTGTTGCTTCAGTACAAGTGCTCAGCTGGTATTGTTGATTTCGTACATCTCTTCCAATGTTTTAAACATGTCTCTTGTTGTCTTCAACTTAGAGACGATAGGAACAATATGATCCTTGACGGAATCAACCAATATCTTCATTGCTTTAATATCTTTCTTCACCCACTGTAACTTCTCTTCTTCCTCCTCAGGTTCAAGAACGCTGGACTCAACAAACTCACCCGTCATTTTCACACAAGGTAAGCATGAACCTAAATCTCCATGATGTGAAGTAAGATGCTCCCTCGAGTCTATCCTCAATCTTCAAACCGTTCACCATCTTGACTAATGTAGATAAATGAACAAATAGGGTATTGTTGATTAGGGATAAATCTGATCACGATCCTCTCAAACCCGCTATGATACCATGTAAATTTTAATGATCAAATAAATGCACAGAAAATTAATTCAAATTAGATGCAAAGACACAACAGATACCCTGGGAAAACCCTCTTCACGAGGGAGAAAAACCCAACAACAATATATCACTTATATATTGAATTGTCACAAAATGATCTTCTTACAAGAGGCTGATATGCAGGCCCTACAATATGCACCAAAGAGTGATGCAGCACAGAACTCAATTGCTGATAATACACAGCCTCAAACACATTTCTCTCTTAATACAATTCACTTTCCTTTATATATGACTCGCACTTAGAGTTCAAATGACTATATCAAACTTGACTTGAAAACTTGATTATTATGAAGAGCATCATCTAATATATATACAACATTGAGAGAAAGACGTGTCTCTTCCCAAACAGGTCGGCCACAAGCAAGAAGATGTCCCTATTAGAAATCACGCCACTTGAACAAGGTTGGCCTTGTTAATAAAACATGCCTCTTCATTTAATATTATTTTCTTTAATAAATAGGGGTGACTCTATAAAAAGTCGTGCCCCTTGAGACAAATAAATTAAATAGCATAAGGCTATTATTTAATTTATTATCAATAAGAAGATCATTGGAAGATTATTCCAGACGATGCATGTATCATCAACACTTGGCACTGATGGATACCTTCCTTCTCATCTCTTTAGAGAGAAAAGAATCCATCACATCTTTAGTCTTCAAGATAACAAAGGTACTCCCAATATCCATAACAAGAGAATCCCATTAATTAGGCAAAGAATAAAGCAAGATCTCACATTTCTCTCCTCATCCATTTTGACACCAACTAATGCCAATTGAGCCACCAATATACTAAATTCTTCAGGTGGTTTGTAATTCATCCACCCTCTTCCATCCTCAAGGAATATAATTTCTTCCTCTATAAAATTTTATTCACTAAAGATTTGTCTTGATACATCTCACCAATTTTCTTCCATAGTTTTTGTGTAGAGGTTTCTTCATGGACATTGATCAGAATAAATTTTTCAAGTACAATCTAATTAGACCCTTGGATTTATGGCCCATAACATCATATTGAGTAGCCAAAGTATGATTTACAATCCTTAAAACATTATTATCAACAACATCCTATAGATCCTCCATCTTCAACTTCTACATCTCAAAATTGTTGCCAAAAAACTTATCTATCTCTATTCTCCCTGATGTGCTTATCATCTAAAAAATATTGCAACAAGATCACAAAGTATCTTCTACACAAGCTCCCACTCAAATATGGATTAGTTCAGAAAACCCAACAACTCACAATTGAAACCAAAGGTGACCAAGCTTTGATATCACTTGTAAGGAAGATAAGGTAGCAGAACAACTTCCTACACTAATCTTGAGAGGAAGGTTAAATAAATAATAAATAAAATACAAAAAATTATAGAAACTTAAACATAAACAAATATAAACATCATTCATACCACAATACAATGATTTATGTGGGGAAAACCCTTTTGAGAGAAAAACCCTACAGTGCAAAAACTGTCCAATATATTATTCTAAAATCAATAAGATTACAATATAATTGTAGAGAAATATTTCTCACAGGAGTATCAACAACCAGAGATCTAGATTAAACTCAACAACTACAAGACTCTTACACCTAACATCCATATCATGCACCTAATAAATAGGAGACACAATACATGAAACCGTCAAACGATATTACAAAACCATGAGCTAAAACCACCTAAAAAAGTGGCATCCATCATTATCTCCTATAATATATGCCTATGATGTGTCAAAACAAACACCACCACATGTAACTCCCCTTTTATAGCTCATTTATGTGTCTAACACATTTTTACATCTCCCATTTGAGGAGACCTAACTTTTTGAGGCTACAAATTTTGATTTGGGTGTTTGATTGACAAACCATT
Organism: Sequoia sempervirens; assembly: GCA_007258455.2. Classification (NCBI taxonomy): domain Eukaryota; kingdom Viridiplantae; phylum Streptophyta; class Pinopsida; order Cupressales; family Cupressaceae; genus Sequoia; species Sequoia sempervirens. The sequence goes on along the minus strand of VDFB02373365.1, from coordinate 17,717,735 downwards.
TGAATAGTTGAAAAGCTTGTGAAGTGCTCTATCAAGCTATAACCCACTTTTCTAGTACCAACCACTTTCAAGCCCAAAAACTGACTCGAAGGCCTTCAAACTGGACTTTGAAACTTTTAAAAATGAAAACTTTATCTTCAAATCCTAACATTATCTTACGATGAAAACTTACCAAAATATTTATTTACCCATTCTGAAGCTTTGAGAAAAATTCTACACCAATTTATGCTCAAATGTAAACTTAATATAAATATTAACCTCATGTAATTGCAAGGTTCCAAGACACCATTTTCCTAACAAGTTATTATGCTTTACTCTTGGGAATATCCAACAAACTTTGTGGTTTTGTAGCCAAAGGATAACTTGGGGGGATATCCACTCATATATAGTTTTCCCATGGTTGGAAAAAATTGATGTATTGATTGGCTATAAATCCAAGGTTATGATAATTTCCAATAGAAATGTGACTAAGAAGTTGGCTTTGTATCCTCTCTAGCTCAACCTTTTACTAATTTAGAAAAACCAATTTGGCCAAAATCTAAGGATAATGACTAGTATTCCCTCTAGACACTAATGACAATATAATGAATCTCAATTAATAAAACTCAAGATAAGGAAACAATCCACTCCAATATCATGTAGAATAACTATGGGATGGACCCACAACAAAATTGTTGTTTGGTGTGTTTATGTTATCCACTGCACAGTATTTTTATTGCAACACATTCACCAAATTATGCCTCTACAGTTGTCGCATAGCTTTGACCTCAACATGTCATGTTTATATGTTGCTTCTATGATGTCATTAGTGACTCAATTCAAGATATCACTTGGCAAGTCATTTGACATTAACAACTAATTGGCCACGTAGAAATAATATAGATTAATTACCATGCTACAAGCTCATAAAACAACCTTCATTTGAGATTACCATGATATAAAGGGCGTTAACACCAACCTCTATATGCACTGAATCAAGGAGATTTTTATACCCTTTAGGAACCTCAATGAAGAATTGATCCTTATATCTAAGAGATAGTGAAGAATGAACTAATAAAACTCTTAGATGCTAGATTCATTTACCCAATATCAAATAGTCAATGGGTCTCTCCATTAGTGATAGTGCCTAAGAAGGGAGAAAACTTGTGTGTCTATATCAACTATAGAGAACTTAATACAACCATAAGGAAAAACCATTTCTCCCTTCCCTTCATTTATCAAGTCCTAGGCTCTCCAACAAGGAAGGAATACTTTTATTTTCTAGATGGGTTTAATGGCTATAATTAGATTAGGATACCACCCTCAGACCAAAATAAAATGACTTTTACCTATCCTTTGGGTACCTATGCCTATTCAGTTCTCCCATTTGGTTATGTAATGCCTCTACCACCTACCAAAGGGTTGTATTGAGCATCTTTTCTAATCTTGTTCATGAGTGTATGGAAGTCTATATGGATGACTTCACAACTTATGGAAATACATATGAGGCATTGACAATTCTTGAAAAGGTCTTGTAGAGATGCCAAAATCATAACCTATCCCTCAAAAATGAGAAATGTTATATGATGATTGAAGAGAGTGTATTTTTAGGTCACTATATATCATAGAAAGGTGTTCAGGTAGACCCCAAAAAATTGAAATCATCATAAATCTACCTATACCACAAAAGAAAAAGGATGTAAGGAGTTTTCTTGTTTATTCAAGGTATTATCATAAATTTATGAAGGATTTTGGAAAAATAATAACTCCCTTATTTGTCCTGCTCTTTAAATATATTGATTTTGAATGGAAAAAAGCTTTCCAAGAAGCCTTCCAGGGCCTTAAGAAATCCCTAATCATGACACCTATGTTAAGAGGACCAAATTGGACCATTGCTTTGTATATTCATATGAATGTTTCTAATTTTGCTATAAGGGTTGTGTTGAGACAAAAATAAGGGACGTTGGAATATGTTATTTATTACATTAGCAAAAGCCTTCAAGTAGTTGAACTTAATTATACTATCACTAAAAAATAAATGTTAGTTGTGACCTTTATACTATAAATAAGTTTCAACACTACATTATATGTACCCAATCTTTGTCCACACTGATCATGTAGCTATAAATTATTTGATGAATAAACTAGTGGTTAGTGGTTGGTTAGTTATGTGGTTATTATTATTACAATAATTTTACATAATAATTATGGACAAGCCTAACAAATAAAATGTAGTTTCTTATTTTCTTTCTAGATAATATATTTTGTAGATGACCTAATCGTTGATGACTCTTTCCCAAATGAGCACTTTTTTCATTAACAATCCACACCCCCTAATATGTAGACATAGAAAACTATTTAGTTGAAAGAAGAAAACCTCCACATTTGTTGAGGGAAAGATTCAATATGGTGAAGACAAGTCTCCCTTATTCATGGATAGTTGGTTATCTCTTTTATCCAATACTAGATAATGTTATGCACAAGTATATCCATGAAGATAAAGTTTTTGATATTTTATGCACCTACCATGATGAGCCCTATAGAGGTCACTTTGTAGCCAAATGAACAACACTCAAGGTTTTGACAATAGACTATTATTGTCCCACATTACAGAAAGATGCAACCTAGTATACAAGGAGATGTGATTGATGTTAGTGAATGGGTCATCCAACAAGGAGATATGAGATGCCCCTATAACCAAAGATGGTGTTGAAACATTTTGAAAAATGGGGCATAAAATTCATCAATTCAATAGACCCTCCTATTTAGAAAGAATATATATTGGTACACATATTATTTGACAAAGTGGGTTGAAGTTAAGGCCTTGCAACATGCAAGTGATAGCAAGGTGGCAACATTTCTATATGAAGAGACTTTAACTCTCTAGGGTTGCCCAAAGAGATCATCAATGATCAAGGCCCGTAGTTCACATTTGAGTTGATTACAACTCTAGTAAAAGAGTATGATGTCAAACATAAGAAATCCATCCCTATCACCACCGATCCAATGGTCAAGTTGAAGTTACAAATAGCTAGATAGAGGCTATTTTGACAAAGATTGTAGCACTAGACTACAAAGACTAAGCAACTGACCTAATTTGAGCAGTCTAAGTATATTGAACCACATGGAAAACAATAACATGGTTTACACCCAATGATTTGGTCTATGGAGAAAATATTGTCCTTCCCATTTATTTTGAATACAATAATTTAAGGACATCAGTTCAACTTGAGATAAAACTCTCTACAACACAACAAGATTGTATCATGTAGCTTAATACTTTGGATGAGTTGAGGAAGGAGGATGATCATCACACTAAGATTATATAGAAACAGAGGATAAAATTGAATAATCAATTTATCAAAATATAGGAATTTCAAAGAGGTGCTACACATTATTATATGATTCTAGGTATAAAGATCATAAGGAGAAGTTACAAACTAGGTGGTTGGGTCCCTATGAAATTAAGGAAGTATATCAACATGGTGTAGTCAAATTGACCACCATTAATCCTATGAGATTTGTATTAATGGTCAATAAAACCACTTAAAGATATACAAGAAGTCATTGGACGAAGAAGCCTTCCTACAACAGTTAACATAAACTAGCATCCCAAGCCTTGTAGTCGTACTACTTTCACAACCATCAAAAAATTTATGAACCCAACATTAGTGCATGAGCTCACATGCTCACCCACTGATGTCCTATTGGTATGATTTATCATTTATTTAGTTCAAAAAAACCAACAATGAAAACCCTTGGGTGTTGTTGATTGAAATTATAATAAGACATTTATAACCATGCAATGATTCCATTAATCATGGATATATTTTTTTAGATTTTATTTTCCCTCAGTTTCTATATACCCCTACAACCACTACCTAGTAGTACCTGTAGAAACTATACATATACCCTTGTATCCATTGTCAGAGGGACCCATAGCAACTATATAGTTTCCCCTACAACAACTACCAAAGGGACCTAGATAGCAACTATGTAGCTACCCTTGCAACCAATACTAGAGGGCTTATAGCAACTATGCAACTGCGCTTGCAACCAATACCAAAGGGACTTGTACCAAATATTCCACTACCCATGTGGCAACTACTCATTTTAATACCTAAAATTTCTACACATAATAATTAATGGGATGTAGCAAATATATGTCATCCTACATCCACCTACTTGTAACTTCTTTATATTAACAGTCTTGCAACATGCATTTTTGTTGCAACAATCCATCATTAACCTCACATCACATCAATAAAATCACGGTTTTGTACTTCATAAAACTTGGTCTATGCAGTAATTGTGCACCATTAAAATTTAACTCATGTCATTATCATTCTAGCCATCCACAACACATCACATGTCCTATCAATGCCATGTTTTTTTATAATTCTCTTCATGATCTCATATTCAATATTAATGACTATTTTTTTTTTGATAGTTGTCTACACATAAAATTTATTAGAATTATTACCAATTTTAGTGTTTTAATTAATTCTTGATATTACCCAGATCCCCTTTACTCTTTTTTGATTTATCATTTGAGAACAACTGATAACTTTACTTGGGGGAAGGGAATTGATTATATAAAATGTATCCCCATCTTTCATAGAATCAATACACATGTGGCATATTTTAGTCTTAAGTGGGTGAACTCATAATAGTGAGTCCTAATTGTGTGACACAACTTTTTTAAAAGTGTTAGGAACTCAAATTGAATCCAAACAACATTTGAAGGTAGTGAGAAAAGTACCTTCAAGCGAAGGGTTACCTTCATTTGAAGGCGTCTTTTATCATTTAACAAAATAAAAGAATTCCTTTGTTTGAAGTTGACCTTCAAATGAAAGTCTTATTTTAATGTTTAAAAAATTAAACACAACAAAATGAATTTTTGAAGGTCATTTCACTTTCACTATCTAGGTAGTGCAATCCTCACAATGCTCCTAATTCAACTTCAACAAGGCTCCCATCAACATCAACAATGGTAAATCATGGGTTTTGAAGGAATAATTTATAGTCAAACTGCCACATGACTTCAAACGGAGTTCTATTACATATAGCTACTTGGAAATTTTTATATTTAACAAGTATTTGTGAATACCAAGTCATTAATTTTTCAATTAATCAATATAGTGAAATTTATATATTTTTTTAATCATAAAATGTTTAATTAAATCCCTAAACAACTATTTTGAAACCCTAAAATGTTTAATTTAAAGCCTAAATAGCTATTTTGAAACCCTGAAATCTTTAATTGAAACACTAAACAACTATTTTGAAAACCTAAAATCTTTAATTGAAACCCTAAGCATCTAGTTTGAAACCTTAAAATCTTTAATTAAAACCCTAAGCATTCAATTTTGGAACCTTGAAACCTTTAATTGAAACCCTTAACAACTATATTGAAACCCTAAAATTTTAAGTTGAAACCCTATATAGCTTTTTTAGAACCTAAAGTCTTCAATTAGTATTGGTATATTAATAATTGGGTGATGAGAATATGCTCCCTTCTATCTCAATGTATCTTCAATAAATTAGGTATTTGATCTAGTTTTTAAACTTCATGCATTTGTTTGTGGCATGGCCATATATATATATATATATATATCACAACCTAGAGCTTGAGGGCGACAAGATAAAAAATAGTGAATTAAAGTTTCAAATAATATATGTGGATTCTCTCCAATTCATACATATATTAGCTTCATTATGGTATATATATATTCTTATATTCATCTACATCACAAACCTTACTAATTTCATATGTTGTGCACTCACTCCAAATAACTATCTAGATAGTAGACAATTCAATATGAACTTGACACTCAAGAATTTGTATGGTCTACTTAAGCATAATTTCATGTATATATATGAGAATGATGAAATGGATCATCTTTTAATTTAAATTTTTTATGATATCTAATTTTCTTCTCACTTGATCATTTTGTTTAATTATCTATTATCAAGTTCTTAAATTAGTATATACATATATCACAACCTAGAGTTTGAGGGGGGTAAGATAAAAAAATAGTGGGTTAAAGTTTCAAATAATATATGTTGGATCTATCCAATTCATACATGTATGAGCTTTATTATGGTATATATATGCATAGATTTATTGATGGAAACCTTGGTTAAACTCAAATAGTCAACACTACTTGGAAATAGAAATAAGCAATAGTTACTCAAAGCTAAGCAAATCTTTCTACAAAATGCATGTTCAAATAGCTTGACCAATGCGAATATAGAGACAATAGGAACCTTTCACAAACTCATGCTTCATTTCAAAGGACAACAAATAATGAAGAGTAGAGGCCACACGCTAAAGTATGCTATTTCAAGCAATATATATATACAAAGTCTTCCCTAATTCCAAGTAATGGGTTACAAACAAGGCAAACAATATACATATATACATATGCATTCAATATATGTACATGCATATATATGAATATGTATAGATATTGTGAAGACTAAAATCTGCTTTGAACAAAGACTGAAAGATATGGGTTAAATCTGCCAGTTTTTGAACAAGTGAGATGAAAGTCCTCCCTATGAAATTATTGAGTAAATATAAAGGAAATAATAATATCATCACAATAATCTAAAATCATAAGCAATATAATCATGACATGTATTCCTAAATTACTTCAAACATTCATCTCATAGGGGGATTGGTGTCACATGTGCTAGTGACCCTTTCCCAATCCCTTTAGATAAGCTAAATGTTGCCAATGATGAAGAGTGATGGTGGAGATGATAAATGGACAAGATAAGTTCTCAAAGAGAATGACCTTGCATCAAGTTGTAAAGATGATGGATTTGTGAAGAGATTGTGAAGTGGATGAACAAAATCAGATCTCCATGTGAAGAGAGTGACTTTGCATAAAGATTGTGGAGGATTTGCTTGAGGATGATGCACCTATTTAAGGATTTTCAAAATGCCAAATGTTGAAGAGGGACCAATGTGGGATCAAAAACAAGCCAATGAGTTGAGGACACTTGTCATCATGTGATTAGTTGATGTATATGCAAGATTTGGGAAGAGTGCCCAAGAGGGGGAATTTTGAATTCAAATTTGCAATAAATTTTGAGAGGGGGACAAGAAAGAGAACAATAAATGTCCGCTTTGACTTGTCATGTTGAGGGAAAATGATTGTTTTAATAAATCAATAAATTGATTTATTGTGCAAGTGGCTAGGTCTAGATAATGCAAGTGGATGGGATTAGCATTAGGTTAGGATTAGATTGCTAATGATGATTAGGCTGATTTAATACCCATTAGATGATTTGACTTTAGGACTTTGATAATTGATTTATTAAAATCAAAAGGATGGAAATGTATGATTTGGATTTGATTTAAGTAAAGTCCCGATTTATTGGATGAATGGAATATGATTATGCATGATGTAAATTTGACATGTCTACATTTTGCCCCTCTGAAGCAATGTACTTGTTGCGTTGGTTCAAAGAATAAATTTGCCGCAATCGAAATTAAAAAATTTCATGATTTTTCGATGCCCCACGAAAGAAGTACACCGGTACATTGCCCTCGAGAGATCGAAATAAAAGATTCGATTGAGGGTCGATCTCGCATGAGGTTCAAAATGGATGGTTATGGATGACGATGCAAATGAGATGATTTTAAGATGCTTAAAATAACAAAGCTATATTATCCTAAACAACTTAAATGATGATATGATGTAAGATGGATGAGATTGATGATGTGAATGATGTGATATGCTGTGATTATGCAACGGATGATTTATGATATGCTTAGACTAACAGATCTATATTATGATGATGATATGCAATGCATGTGAAATGATCGATGTTTCCTATGATGTATGATATGAATGATATGTGATATGCTAACTGTTTGTAGATGCAAGATGGATGCATGATGGATGCATGACTGGATGCATGATGTTAGTATGGAAATGAGATGATGACAAGAGGATCCAACAAGTCCATGATTGGTCGAGACTTTATTAGAGATGATGATGATAGATGATGATAGATGGATGATTTGCTTATCAAGGATTGGGATTTTCAAAGGATCACTTACTTTATTGTTTGATAACACGCCTAAGCACGATGCATCAAGGTATGAAGGACCAGGATGGTGTTGTACTTAGTGTGATGGACTTTGACTCAACAAGCAGATAGGAGGAATCTTGTTCACACTTGACATACGGAAACCTTGCTAGGATGCACTTTAGAAGTCTCAAACATCTCGGACCAAAACATGGAAAGGTATAACCAATCAATGCAATAGTCAACAAGCTATCTGAAACCTCCTCCATACATATCTAACAAAGCAAGTATTTGCCAAGTTATTTTACAAGAACGCCCAACAAGCACAACAGACAAAAGATAATGATCGTTGCCCCATTCCTATCTCTCTAAATCCTTCGTTCGGATATCATCGAGAGGTCCTTGGAATGAGCGCAATAAGATAAATCAAAAGAAAAGATCAAGTATACAAGCAAGCCAATGTTCTTCATACCTCTAGCCAAAGGAATGTGTTTCAAAAGATGGGAGCCAAAACTCATTGCCAAAAGATAATGTCCATTGTCGGAACGGATCCTAGGACATGTTAATGACACGTCGTTTTGTTTTACCCAAATTGGTTGATTTGATAAAAGTGCCCATTGTCGGAACGGATCCTAGGAAATGCTTTGTATCAAATGATGATGAAATTGATTTATGATTTATATGCCATTGATAAGAAAAGAGTTGATCAACTTGCTTGCCGACAGACCTATACTTGAGATTTTGACAGTTTAGGTTTTCACATTTGACTGCTAGACTTGTTTCTGACTGTTTTACCAAAGGTTGAGGGTGATGACGATTTATTATGGATGATTGATTATTGCGAGTGTAAGCGAGATGAGGTGGATGGATTTTTTTCAAGTATTTGGATGTTTTTGGAATTTTGCAATGTTTTGAGGCTGTTTTTGGTAATTTTTTGAGGTTTTACAAATGTTTTGATTTTTTGATTTTTCAATGTTTTGGGATTTTACGAGATTTTGACCAAGAGACTAACCTAAAGACCTATCCTAGGGGCCTCGGGGGCTTATCGATAGATTAGCCTTGCCTACGTTATACACGCAGAGACCACGTAGTTCGACTGACAACCCGACCGGGATTTACGCTGTGATGAAGATATACGATGAAATGTCGGGCTTTATTATGATCTAACTCCCTATAGGACTTCAATCTAAATGTCTCGGGATAATCAAAGATCAACCTTGCCTACGTTCAGGCTCAGAGATGACGTAGTTCGGATTCCAATGTTTTTGATGTTTTCTGGATTTTTTGAGTGTTTTTTGGATTTTTGCATGATTTGGATGTTTTTGGATTTTTCGTATGATTTTGACGATTTTGATATGGATGTGATAGCAGTGCTCTGTTTGAGGTTTTTTTGCTAAAAACCAAGCTAAGGTTGATGGATCAAGTTGATGGATTGATGATGATGATAACATTGTTGAGGATGCACAACAATGCAAGGATTTGATGGGATTGATGATGATAACATTGTTGAGGATACACAACAATGCAAGGACTGGATTGATTAGAATTGATAATGATAACATTGTCGAGGATACACGACAATGCAAGGATGGTGTTAAGCAACACAAGGATATCCCGAGATGATGATTTTTTTGACTGGATTTTGATTGATCATGTTTGATGAAGCTTGGTTTCGAACAAAAGATGTTTGGATGATTTGATGTGATGTTTGACATGCAGCCTAGATGCGACTGATACCAATTGATGTTTGATGAAAGATTAAGACTGATAAGGAATGTCTTCTCGTCAAAATGTGCCATGGGCTAGTGATTCGGATTTTTGCTCATAAGTGGTTTGACCAATTTGATTTCATATCTTACCATGTTCGGATCGCCACATAAGTTGGAGGATATAGACCAAGATTATTCTCGAAGCAAGATGTACATATCTGCCCCCAATGTCTAGCAACGTATGGAATGCAATGGATGGATACTTGGATAGGTGTATGGATGGAGGGACAAGGATTATCTTGCGATAAGATAAGGTGTTTGCATCAAGAAAGCTCCTTTGGATAATGCTTCATAGCTCAGATAATGCTGCATAGGATAGGATTAATGAAAACGGCCCATGTCAATATGTTCACCATAAGCAAGCGTAAAGTGTGCCCCAAAATTGTATCAAGATCAAGATAACTTGTATGATGGACGTAGATGGATAAAGATGGATTGGATAAATGGTTCATGGATGGATGGATTTATTATGGATAAGATGGATGGAATGCTTGATTTATTATGGATGGGATGAGATGCTTTCAACAGAACTGGCGCACGTAGATGCTCGATTCCACACATGATGCCTGTTTGCCAGGTTTTCATCATGGTCTTGCCCAAAGCGCCACTGTAGTGGTTTTCACTAGAGGACGATTTTTTTCTTTACTGTTTTCAATCCTTTTTCTGATTTTTTTTTGGATTTTTTTGCTTTTTTGATTTTTTTGTATTTTTCCTGAAAGATTCATGCTGAACCATCTGGTGGTGTTGACGTAGATGCCTCTGTCATAATGTGCCATTGATATCCTGCCTGAAGGAGCTGCTTTGCTAAGATACGTGCACTTGAATGCAGCTTTTGGGATTCTTGATTTGCTTCGTCGATACCGGAGTTAACTCTGTCTCTGTGCGTACATCGCGATAAAGTGCCTTCTGAATCCTTATGATGAAGGGTCGTTGCCAATACATGGTCAATATGAGAATTGGATATCATGCGTGGAGGTGTGGATGGAGTGCATTTAGGGATAAGAGAGGGATTGGTTGACAGTTTGGAACCTTTGACTCTCCAAACTTGGGAAGATGAGCAATGATGGGTGGATACGGAAGTGTGCATGGAATTAGGACCAACTACTTGATACACTTTGTACGTTGCTTGAAAAGCCTGCTTTTTCTTTTGCGGACATTCTTGATGGATACTTTTCCCTTTTTGATTTTGCCCCATAGTTTCTTTGACTGATGGAGTTTGATAGGGATGATCTTTCTTTGTATTCTTTGGTATCCATTTGTATTTGATTTGTCCATTATGCTTCTCAGCTTCTTTTGATTTAATAACGTTCTTCATACTTTGATTCAGATATTCCTTTTGACGTTGGTCCCAATTTGTGGATGGGGTGATGGGTGGATGAAGATTCATGACGTGACTGGTTGTAGTATTGACACTAGCTTCATCATAAGGACACTTCATGCTCCCTATGTTGACGTTTGCTTGAGACGAAGTTGCCCCCAGTGTGGTGGAAGTAATACCTTCATGCTTTGATTTTGCCTTTTCCAAGAGCTCTTGTTCAATAAGTGTTCTCTGATAGATGACCACCGTAGACGACATTATTTCCATTTGTTGCTCTGCTATCTTTGAATGTTCTATCTGACTTGTTTCCTTGGGCGGATAATGATGGATATCTTTATTCATGATGTCCTCAAACTGAGTTTGGGACATATTCGATCCTGATGTTGACAAATCCATTTGATTGTAGGAGTTAAGAATCTTCTCTTTTTGTGTAACAAAATCTTGTTCTAGATGAAGATCATCTACGTGTCCATCCATAGAAAGCATCTCAAGGGTAGATGGAGGAGTAAGTGCTATGTGGATGTGATCATCTTGCATGGATAAGAGAGTGTTCATTAGATTATTGTAGTATCTTGGAGATACAAATTCTTGATCTTGATTAATTTTGGAGTTTCTTTTGACATGCTTTGGATCAAGTTCTTGACATGGGTCGGTTTCAAAAAATGGTGCTTGGATATCTTCATTGGACATGGTAAGTGGTTCAACATCCTCAAGTGTCGAGTTTAGGGTTCCTTTAGTATCTGTAACCATGCA